>CP139506.1:217628638-218228638 GCA_021014915.2 Artemisia tridentata subsp. tridentata
TTCTTCTCTTGCTAATCAAAAGGAATGAAGAGGATCACTTGAATGGATGATTGGATCACTCTTAAACAAACTATGACCCTCCAAATGATCAAAGAAAGTCATCTAAGTGAGGAGGGATTAAACCAGAGAAAAAGGACTGGAAAAATCAAGTTGGAAGTGTGGAATGGTCCACTATTTATAGGCAAGGTAAAATCTGACCGTTACAGACCCACGGCTCCACTAAATACCCGACGGCTCCACTAAATTTAGTGGATCCGTCCATACTTAACGGTGCCGTGGACGCTCCTTTTTTTGTCTTTAGTGGGGAAGGTTTATTTGGGGAAGTTAGGAGCTGTTTTGGGGGGAAATTTGACTGTTGGGATTTTCAAACATATTTTTCAAAATAAAACATTTCTTTTTAATTAAAAAATAATTTGTGAAATATATTTTTGAAAAAATGTTTTGTCACATTAATAATTTGAAGTTTAGAAAAATAAAATCCTTTGATCATTTGTCAAGTAGTAGATTTGTTTGTCCATACCTTGAGTGATTTATGTCGGGATGGAAATCTACGACTTCGTTGAAGCATACTTGAGACGTCGGGAGGTGTTGATGTAAGTATGCATTGATGATTTGTGTTTACAAGTAACTTGCACATTTTACGTTATGTATTACAAGTTACATGTTTGTCATTATTAAAACCGAAGAAACCGTTTAGTTTAAATATCGTAATATTTGCACTAACAATCTCCCCCTTTTTGATGATGACAAATATGTAAACCGTAACACATAGTAAAATGTAAAAGTTACCTGTTTACACTCCCCTTCTCCCCCTTTTGTCGAATAAAAAAGGTAGTTGTATCGAGCGCTCCCTACTTCCCCTTATTGAACTACATTCCTTTCTCCAATTAAAGAAAGGCGAGTTTGCATCATCCCAGTGAAGCCTTCTATCACCACTTGTGAAGACGACTCCATGCTATTAATTCAAATACTCCCGAGCTCCCCCTAGCTCAATGCTCCCCTATGGTGACTTAATCCCCTTGTTTATTTACCTTAGTATCTAGGGGATCCATGGATCAAATTCATACAAAGGCTTTTCCTACATCAAGGGTTAGCTTCGTGCAACATAATATATAACAGTATAGGAGCATATAGGGATAGAATACACATAGCAAGACATGCAAGGGTTAAACTATGTTAAAACGTAAGTGTCACAACCCGACCGAAAACCTAAGGTGTAACTGTTCACTCAATCACGCTAATCAAGAACGAGATTCGTTCATTGACTGACGCACTAAATGACTTCTTCCAAGTTGTCATTGGGAAGGAAAGTTCTAACAAACCTTTTGAACAACATAATCATCTACCTAAGATGATTGATGTTAAGGATAGTTTGTTGATAAGACATACTCTAAATGATTACTATTATGACAAGTCGTGCCATAAAGTAGACTCGATAAAGGTTATACCTAAATGATTCCATAAGGTGGAAGAGTGTTGGTTGTGGTGACAACAGGACAACTTGGGTTATGTACTTGTAGGGGATAAATAATGGATGACCCATTAGTGGTTGTGGTGATGGTGATAAGGATGATGTGTTAGTGCCAAGTCCAAAGAAGTTTGATTTTGATAGGGTTAGTGTGATAGCTAAAGGTTGTGGTGGAGTTGGTAGAGGTAAGGGTGTGGGAATCCTAAAGGTGGAGGATGATGATGATGTGGTTGGAGATATTGGTTTTTCCCTTTGAGAAAAGGTGGGAAAGGATGGTTTAGGTTAATATATCGTTTGCACTGACATGAGATGCATGATATATTTCAAAAAGGAAAAGAAGAAGGTGTATGTGATCCTAACAGGATTGTTGGTGGATATCTCTAACGGGGTTAAGGTAATGAAGTTCTAGGTTTCTAGGTTGGATGATCCTAGCTGTGTGTTAGTAATAATTTTGGTGCATGAAGGGTTTCGTGTGTTTGTGAGGATTGAAGGTTGTTGAACTAACTATCACTTATCCAAAGTGAGGAGTAGTTGTAAGGTTTGAGTGTGATGAATTGAAGGTTATAAGGTTTGAGTGTGATGATCTATGGGTTAAAGGTTCTTAGACTAACTATCACTGTCAAGAGTGAAGTGTAGCTAAAAGGTTTGAGTGCGATTGATATAAGGGTTAAAGATTTTAAAACTAAATATCACTATCAAGAGTGAAGTTTAGTTATAAGGGTTGAGTGTGATGATGATGTTAATGTGAGGTTTGAAGGTGAGATGCAAGATAAGCTTGCAATGGTGAGGCCTTATATAGGCAAGAGTTGTGGGATTCGAACTAAAGTTGGTGTTAGAGTCCTATGGTGTAGTGAGGGAATCCTAGGGTGTATGTGAGTTTGCAAGATTTTGTAGGTTTGAGGTTAGGAATGCAGGGATCTAAAGGAAACAGTGAAAATTCGTCAAACATAGGCACGGTACCACTAAATACCACACGGTACTGTTAAATTTAACGGTACCGTGGCCTATTTAACGGTACCGTGACCTGGAAGTCACGAATTTTCCTGTGCAGCCTAGTTCTGGGCAGCTACATGGAAGTTTCCTAGGGAATAAGAACCACATTTGTGTGTTCTTGAGAGTGTTTGGTGAAAGACTATATGAGTGTGTTTTCGCTTCCCCTCAATCAATGACCATCCGGACAAGATGTAAAAGATAAAGAGGAAAGCAAACGTTGACGAAAGCGATGAGCTTAGTAACGTCATGACAAGTGGTGGATAGCATACGATAAACTTCACCTTTGAAGTCACGTAGCTCTTCTCAATCATTGTGAATATTCATAGAATATTATGATGAGGCATGAGATTACTAGGAGATATCCTAAGGGTTAAGAAGATAAAATCTTCAGAGTTGTGAGGTTGGTGACAAGGTTCTAGTGGGGTTATCTCAACTTATCCTAGCGGTTCTTCGCTTGAGGTGTGTGGAAGGCGAGTGGGATGCGGAAGCATTGGTAGTGTTTAGTACCATGCGGAAGTGTGACGGAAAAGGCTAAGGAATCAGATGATAGATACAATCTATTCTGATAGGAGACGGTTTTAGGTTCAAGACTAGATCGAGTGGGTTTTGATGGTGTTAGTGAGAATTGAAAGCAAGATTTTTGACAAATAAATTTCACATATGTTGTGATTTTTCTGGACTTTAGATTAAAAGAATTTATACCGAATAAATTCTTTTATGAATGAATCCAACGGGATTCGATGAACGTTGATCGAGAACGAGAGATGACATTTAATTGCATTTCGCAAATTAAATACACTTTAAATATTTCGGATGAAATATTTAAGTTGTCATTGGAATTTAAGAGGACTTTACGAATAAATCTCGCTGATTTAGTGAGACTCTTCGACACGAGGAAAGAATTTATACCTAATAAATTCTTTGAACGGTACTGGACGAGAAGAGATGACTTTTATATTTCTGAGGAAATACATAGGTAGTCATTAGAGCAATGTGAAAGATGACTTAATATTTCCATCATTCCTAGACCTAGACGAAGATGGTTAAGAGATTCTCGGTTGAGAGATTTGGTTGATTTACGGATTTCGATGTGCTTCGCACACGAGTGTTTCATGGGGTTTTGAAAGACGTGAAGCTAGGCCTATGGTGCTGATTTGCAGCAGGGTTTAGGATCATAAGACGTGTATATTCACACGAGGATGAAAGGAACTACTAATCACTTATGTAGTAACTCGTGAGTCCTTTGTCATCCGAAGGTTGATGTTAGCTTTTAGCTTTTGGATGAGCGTTTTAACATATGTTGTTAAAAGGCTTGAGTATGATGTTTCGGATATGACATTTAACAATTGCGATCGCAAGTTAAACTTACTTGAATATTTCGGATGAAATATTTAAGTTGTCAACCCTACTCCGAGTTCTACTAGGTTTGTTCCAAACCTTCCCATGACAAAAGGGTGCATTACTTGGAAGAAGGCGAAGTGATAACTAGGGAATTAGCACAACTTCGCGACTACTCTAACTTACGGGTTTTGACACTAGTGTATGACTCTATGGCTTCTAAGCGTTCATAGTGATAGGCATACCTAATTCCTAATGTGTCAAAATGACCTAGTGTGGGTGCAAGCAAATCATGTAAAATGCACATAAGGAATAAATGCAAACATCATGCAAAACATGATAATCATTGAGCATTTAAGATCACGAAGACATTTAATCATATCTTACAAGAACATGTTATCATTTTGAAACACATATGTGGGATGCAAGCAATCTAGGTTTGCAAAGGAAGATCCTAGTTACTACTTGTTCAAAATGAGATCCTAACGGGAGATAAAGTTCACCGATGTAAACTATCTCTAGTCAAATGTAGGAATGAAAAATTTTCAAGTTAGAGAGTGAGTATGAGACTATCACTAGTGGTGCTCAATTAAGGCTAAACACGACCATTTTTATGGGTTATACACCAACCCAACTTCTCTCCTGGAAGCAATCCAACCGTTAGGTCAAATTGAATTTCCAGTGCGATAGGTTCTCCAGTAGTCATTCTCATGTTAGAAGAATTTAAATTCCTATATTTGCCTATCGAAGTATAGCAAAGATGATTTTATCTTGTTTTGGTATACATGGCCTAATATGACTCAATTAACCATACTTTGAAAGTTGGTTAAGAAAATGACATGTCTTACACAACTCCTAACAAAGGCAAGTGAAATGTTTTAATTTCGTGCTTGAGATTTAAAGGTTGTTTGATGGAGATGGTGTATTTTATGATCTCTTGGACAACATCTTTGTTTGTTGAGTTGTTACATGTTATTTTAACATGATTTGATTTCCTAGAACCAAGAGACACTCTAATGTGATACAATGTAGAACCTACTACATCGTGTGTGTTTCAAGAATGCTCCATTGCATATTTTGAGAAAGAATCTAGTGAAGGTTACATACCTCAATAGATCTTGTGAGCATTAAAAATGAGACATATTGTATATTTCAACAAATATGCTTTTCTAAGAGGAAACTTATCACTCTTACGAATGCTTTGTGAAACAAGTATTTTAGTGTATGACCAGTTTTACTTGTTTATGCAATGACACATGTTGTATTGGGTTATTATTCAACTCTAATATCCTATATTTGTTAACAGGATGCAATGTATTCTCTTGTTAACATAACCATTCATGTCACAAAGAAAATAAGATTCATAGGATATAGGTTATCCTTTGTCAATCTTTTGATAAGAGAAATACATGTGATATTCTCAAAGATTGATGACTTACATATATTATGTATGACACTTTTACTAGACATGTGACTTTGAGTGTTGAGTTGTTCATGAGCAAAGTTTACATATGTTGTTTGTTTGCTCTTGTTTGGTTTTTCGGAAATGACACATTTACTAATTGCATTGCAATGTAAATTACTTGTATATTTCGGATGAAACATCCAAGTTGTCAATCCTACTTAGTTGTGTATTTTATGCATCTTTTAAACATATTAGTTTAAAGTTTGGAACACAACCATTGGACACGAAGACTCAATATGGCATCTTCAACACAAGTGTGAGTTATGATCCGATGCATATTATTTTCGTCTTGATAGAACGTCATTATTTTCACAACAATCGAATGTGATTGAGTATGTAGATTCAAGATAATACTTTTCATCATATTTTGATGTTATCTTGAAGCTAGACAAATAATGACTCCAATTTCATGTCCACACTCAAAAACTTGTCAATTAGATTCGATAATGATATCAATCATAATTTGAATAATGAATTGATATGTACTCGAGATCTTTCTTGACCCTCACAATTTCATTTATTCTAACACTAGTTGTATGTGTGAGGTTAATGACATATTAAGTTACTACTTTGATATTGTCATTTATTTTTATTTGAGAAAAACTATTTATATTATTAAGTATAATATTCTTAGTTTTTCGACACCTCATTGGTATAAAAATAATTATCTTAACTATTTTTATACAACATACGTAAAATACTAAATGTTTAAAACATTTTGTATGTGTGTTAGATCAATGCAAGTTTAATACATTTTCCTTTACTTAAGTACTGATGTATTAAAATGACCTTTTATCTTGTTTAGACAACCCATGGTCAAACAAGACAAAATGATGTAATGATTTAAAGATCATGTTACGGATTTTATGAAAGTGTTAAGTATTTTGGGGTGATATACTTTTTACACTTAAACCTTTGGAAAAATAATTGTGTAAGACAATATCTTTCGACACACATGATTTACCAACTTAGTTTCTATTCCTAAGAAGGTTACTAAACCATTTTAAAAACTTGCAACAAATGCAAGAAAAATGGTCTATGCCTATATGCAATGCAAACTAATTACTTAATATAGTGCAAGTAAATTAGCATGAGTCTTATAAATGCATAAACCGGAAAGCTATAATAAACAAATAGCAATTTAGCTTAACACACAAAAATACTTATCGTCATTTTGTGTATTAGGTATAACAATGTATACTAAGCTTGATTTTATTTGAAGACGAATTGATTTCCTCCCCATTACAAAGATTTTTGCTAAGTCACTTTGAAAACACGTCAAGGTTTAAAAATTGAATCGCCCTTTTTCAGTTTGACCAAAAATTTACGCAAACTGTATGACCAGAAGACCTTTAGTTGAAAATCAAGGACTTTAACATACTTTCATTTAGAACTAATTCATAAAAATGTTTCTCAAATGAAAGTAGACTTAACATCGTTTAAAATGATGGGCGACACGACTCGTACAGACTTATGGTTGATTTTATATGGATTTTTGAAATTGAACCAAAAATGAAAAACAGACAAACAGATGCACGGCACCGTTAAATGACCCACGGTATCGTTAAATATAACGGTACCGTCCTATATTTAATGGTACCGTGGTCTGTTTTCTGATTCAGAACTACATGACATAATGATTCGTTCTGAAAACATGACTGGACACTTAAAAACTCTATTCGTTTAGTGATTAAAGAAAACCTTCAAGCTAGTATGACGAAGTATACTTAACAACAAAACTTGTAAGTATTAGACAACTAATTACTTATCATATTTCATCACAATCATAGGTAATTTGATACATGGATCGTACTCAATTTTGAAAACCATTTATTTTAAAATTTTGAGCGACGTGGCTCTGGTACCAATTGTGGAAACCGTAGAGGGGGGTGAATACGTTTCCATTTAAAAACTTAAAACTTTTTTGTATCAAACACCCGATCAAGTGTGACGTAATATGAAAAGTGTCAACAATGATCATATATCATCTAGGGATGAATAAATTAAACTACAACACAAGCACAATCAACCATGACACATACATAACATAAGCAACTAGCCACACAAGCATAAACACAATGCAAATATAAACATAAAGCGATAAAGAATAAAATGAAAGTAAAGAGATAAGTTAGAAGGCGCAAACCGGACACGGTGATTCATAGTGGTTCGGTCACGAAGCTCCTCTTCGCCCTACTCCACTCCCCGAGTACCCAACTCGAGAGTTACTTCACTAATCAACAAACTCCCTTCAGGAGGAGAAAACCGTACACGTCGCTTAACTTGTTTTTCGACACTAAGCTAGATGTCGAGTGCTAATCTTAGCTAGCACCAATCTACCACGATCTACCCGATCTATACCATACATGTTGCTTATCCTATTTCCGACACTAAGCTAGATGTCGAGTGCTAATCTTAGCTAGCACCAATCTACCACGATCTACCCGATCTACCCTTGATCCACATGATCAATCACACAAGCCCAATGGGTTCAAGAGATCTTCACTATCTCTTAACATCACAATGATCTTGACTCACTCTCTCACAAAAGAAAAATAATCTTGATGTATGCTATGATACAATCAAGAGTGTAACAAATGTTACAAGACCTAACAACTCCAACTCTTGTATCTTCTTGGATACCTTGAGTTCTTCTCTTGCTAATCAAGAGGGATGACAACACTTTGTATCTACTTGGATACTTTGTGTTCTTCTCTTGCTAATCAAGAGGGATGACAACACTTTGTATCTACTTGGATACTTTGTGTTCTTCTCTTGCTAATCAAGAGGGATGACAACACTTTGTATCTCCTTGGATACTTTGTGTTCTTCTCTTGCTAATCAAAAGGAATGAAGAGGATCACTTGAATGGATGATTGGATCACTCTTAAACAAACTAAGACTCTTAAAATGATCAAAGAAAGTCATCTAAGTGAGGAGGGATTAAACCAGAGAAAAAGGACTGGAAAAATCAAGTTGGAAGTGTGGAATGGTCCACTATTTATAGGCAAGGTAAAATCTGACCGTTACAGACCCACGGCTCCACTAAATACCCGATGGCTCCACTAAATTTAGTGGAGCCGTCCGTAATTAACGGTGCCGTGGACGCTTCCTTTTTTGTCTTTAGTGGGGAAGGTTTATTTGGGGAAGTTAGGTGTGGCGCCCCGTACCCGTTTAGACTGAAATTTAAAACTTTTTGCTGAAACGACTTAACTTTAATGGACCTTTCGTTACTCTTTTACAAACTGGCGATGTTACATTATAAATCAACCCATGAAACCACTTTTAAAAGATACTAAACTCAATTACCTTTAAAAAGGTAAGTGGTACAACCACCAATGACTTACGGTTTGTTTTGTACGACATTCAGAAAATTACCAAAACTGTTGGATAGATGCGTCGTATCTCAAAAAGAGATACGACATATTACATGATACGCCGTATCCTTTTGAGGGATACGCCGCATCAAGGCTGAGAGGCCATACACCGTATCAACCTGAAGTGATACGCCGCATCTCCTTTCTGATACACCGCATCTAATATATTAGATACGCCGTATCTACCCATCCGACACAGAACATCAGCAGAAAGACCTGCATAAACCCAAATACTCACCCACAACTCAATACAACACTATAACTTGTATCAAAACGCTCACTTTACATTCAAAACCATAACAAACTGTAATACACGGCAATTGACCCGTTTACAACCCAAAATGGGTACAAACACACTTAAATCCAAACGCCCCTTAAACATTTACCAAAAATACTTAAAACACATTTGACAACTCGTTAGACTCACAAATCGTTACCTGACTTTTACACACTTTATACGACTCATAAAATAGACTCTCGGGGTACAACTTTGACTCGAGCTCGGTATTCTACCTGGCTCCTAATGCTTGTTATCTTCCAAATTCATTCCAAATCCTCATGCTACAATCCAAGCCTTCCATTCCGCCGCACTTAAGCCTACAAAAACATTAACAACTAAAAGAATAAGCTTACGCTTAGTAAGTAACCCGTCATAAAACATATATCATACACATTTTCTCACATAAGCGTCATAATCGCATAAAAGCCTCTAAACTACCATATATCACTCATATCATTCACAACTTCATAACATAACAACATTCATTCATCACAACCATAACCAACAACATACCTTAACTAATCCAAAGCCGATAACTAACATACTCCTATCCAAGGTCACTAGCCATCCATACTTAGCTTAAAACCATACTAACCCATCTCTTATACACTTATACAACCACAATACATACATGATAATAACACATATAACACATGTTTTAGGGAGAGTTACTTACCTTAGCTCCACGCTAAGCACATAATTAATATCATCATCATCTATATCATCAACATCATCATCATCCTCATAAGCATCCTAAAACACATAATCATACATAACATATAATACATAATCATTAACTATAAACATGGATAATACAACCATAACTAACCTCTAAACATTTCTAATCATCATATAATCATATATTGATTATATGATACTCAATCCCATCATTTACTAACTTAAACCCATTATAAACTCATCACATAATCATCATTACCTCTTAATTATCTTAAAACACCATTTACCCTTTAATCCTAAGTTAGGGTTCACAAACCCTAAATCCTTAATTCATAAATTAACACTAATTAAGCATCATTACTTACTTGATAAACATGCTAGGAACAAGCTATAGACTTAACCCTTGAATTATCACCATTAAACCATCATCATCTCATCATCTTTCCCTCTCTTTCTCTTTTGGTTCGACACCCACAGAAAACACACTCTCTTTTACAGGAGAGTGTGAAAACTTATAGATAAATGGGGAAGTTTCTAGCTACAAGGGCAATTCTGTCAATTCTGCTTATTTAAGGTCGATGCGCCGTATCTATCTGCATAGATACGCCGCATCCATGCTACCCCTTATATACGCCGTATCTCTTTCTCCAATACGGCGCATGGACTATAACAAGTCGGTTCTACTTTCCATTCTACCATACGCCGCATGTAACTTCTTGGATGCGCCGCATCTAGGCTATAACAGACTAACACTTAACACTATAACCATTTGCCCTTAGACATCCACATACTCTTAGTCAAACATACTTAGGCTCGAGTCAACTTCATCTAGGGTGGGGTCCCAATACTCGGGAAACGGGTCTAACAATTCTACCCCCCTTATTTAGATTTCGTCCCCGAAATCTCTCGTCTAAAACTATCCAAAACTAAATTCACGACATAAACATGTCCTTGTTCTCTTGCTTTCTAAGCCAATTCCTTGCAACGATCCAAATGATCACGCAATTTCTAAACTTGCTATACATTACCATAACTCATAATTTGCTTAAAACACACTTTTCATCGCAAACTTATCCAAGATTTCCAACAATGACGACTTGTCATCCGGATATATCTACTACTTGACTTTACATAAGTCAGACTTCATTACTATAAACACGCTATCATCAATGTACTAGGCATAACATAACATCATAATCTGGCCAATTCCCTATTCCATATCTTACCAACACATATCAAATCAAAAACCGGCAACTTAACTCAAAATATACAAGGTACCATACAAACGGCACCTTCTAAAATTCTTTCTTATATATCACCTAAGCAATCTATCTTAGCAATTTCTGGGAAAACTTACCCAATTTCTTCTCAACTCGATCTACAACTCATTTCAAGTATCTATCTTAAGGTTTCACACATGACCTTAACGCCGCTATAAGTTTTATTCATATCTTGCCTTCCTTATGATGTCCAACACATTTATGTTTTCACTTTCTCATTTTATTATCCATGCTCTCATCATATCGGCTATACATAAGCCTACTTATTCATTCATGCCATTTTCGATTGCCTTCTAAGGCTTATGGAGATATTACAGGAATCAGCTTTGTAGCGCCATACTTTAACATTATCGCCTCATTACACAGGACATTTATCATTCACTATCTCCGTACTCATACTTGCATCACAGCGTAATTACGTATATAACATTTTGAAACATCATTACGATTCCTTGGTTACGCCAACTTAGACTTAACATTCAAAACATAGGTCTTTCATAAGTTCTCGCTACAAGACGTGCTCTAATCTTAATCCTCCTATCTTAGTCCTTACCATTCCTAACTAACTCTAAACTCCCGCTTTTTACTTCTCTAACCCTACTCGTGCCATGTCGGCAATACATAGCCCACTCGTTTATAATTCTTCATTTACATGGAGAGGCGTCCCAATCGATGTAAATCAAGAAATATAAACTAGTGGTTATGTACTCCCGACATAACACCACTACTCCTAATTCCCAATTTAACTTTTATTATTTCATCATTTTTCTTTTTATTACATTATTTTTACTCTTCTTAGACTTAGATCCTTCACATTATCACATTCATCTTGGGGATACTTTTATATGCCATGGACGTAGGCAACCCCTTGCCGGTGAAGGCAACACTTTTCATCTCGAAGGATCTTTAACATTCATCCCGAAGGATTCCTTAACATTCCTTTACTTGGTCATCCCGAGGGATACCACATTTAACATTCATCCCGAAGGATCATTACATTCACACTTTATCTCCTTAACAACGGATCCAAGTCATAAGCACCACACACACATTATTACATTCGTTTATTATAGTAATTACCGCTAATCGCCTTAGCAGTAATATGATAATTTCAGAACAACGCCTTTATCTCATACACACTCCTTACATTCTTAATCCGCTTTAGTTATTTTCACATCTTTACTTTACCTCTTGCATTCTTAGCCTTCATTAATCATTTTCACACTCTTACATTACATTTTAGTCCACTCGACTCATTTACATCTAGACTTCTCACATTTTACCAACCGTAACTCATGCATTCATTATGGTGATTACAGCTAATCGCCTTAGCCGTAATATAATTATTTCATGGCAATACCTTAACCTCATACACGCCCATCTCATTATGGTTATTAGTACTTAAGAAATTTCGCTCTATTTCATTCTTTCTTATATTCTTAGCTCGTTGCATTCTCATTCTCATACCTTATCTCATTTCTTAATTTATTTATGTATTTAAGCGATATTATTCTTTCTCGCCATTTACATATATGCCCTTCATAGATTAATAACGTTAACACCTTCATTAGCGTTACCTTTTCTTTTCACGCATTCCATTTACGTAGGTTCGTTACGTTACCGCACAATGTATTATTATGTTATTGCTTGCACACTTGACTCGTCCTATTCGATCATTAGCGTTAAACGTACTCTTTTTATCTTGTCATTATCTTACCAATACACCTTACTTCAATCCTACAAATTTTACGTCATGTTAAGTATACCATGTACATTCTTAACTTATCGCATTTAATTTCTGACACTCAAACTTTTTCATTTAATTTCCGTCCGTTATATATCCCCGTTTAATCGCAACTTCACCTTCATGCTTAACTCTTAAGTACTTTACCCCGTCCGTTACCCTGACTCTATGCCAATTTAACTTTAGTCCTTAATCACTAAATTTAATGAGACCCCATGTGGGTCACAATTCAAGCCATCTCTTTCTATCCTCATTCTTTAATCCTCAAGTTATCAAACACCTTAATATTAACTCATTAGTTTCGTCTTGTCTCTTCACACTATACGTTAGTACACCCAATATCATCACGATCCATACTTAAAGCGTCGTTACTAAATCTTATTTGTTTTTCTTATGTCAACAACCCCTAACAATTAGCGTGTCAATTTCATCTTATCATTACACATTGTGATTGAGTACACTTCTCGTCATCACAATCCATTATTTATGCGTTAACACCTTAAGTTACTTATTGATTCCATCCCTAATACCAGTTAGCATCTCTCTTCTTGTCTTGCTATGGCTATTCTTTTATCATACACAATCTTGTGTTGTTTACCCTTACGTTGATCCACTTACTTACACATCTACAACCCAACTATAAACTCATTCTTACGTTCGTCAACAACTCACTACGTGTCATCTTTATTTTAGACAAGTTCTATATAATATTTGTTCATTATATTTTACACATTTCTATGTGTTCTTACAACGCACTTTTATTATTGCCCGTCAACCCCGTGTTGACTACATTCTCAACCTTTACCATTACTTCATTTTAGTCTTTTCAACTTTCACGCATATAAACCTTACATAGGTTTATTCTATCGCACTCACATAAGTCTCATCATACACATTTCAATACATATATATTGACATGATTATATTCATGTTTTACAATTCTTTCTAGCATATTTCAAGTTACTTTTGACTTCTGGCGGAATCTATATCTCATTCATCATTTCTACCCATTTGGTATTAATATGTTTTAGTTATCATGTTTTACATGATACATGACCTCACCACATCTTATTCATACACCCTTACTTTCTCATTTGGTTTATCATATAAAAACTCATGCCCCAAGCATGTATTCATTTATGTATTTCCAATCATCAGATTAATAACATACTTCGTTATTCATTTCTTACTTTATATTACACTTTCAAAACATCTATGTTTTCCAAGTACTTACCCTGCTTCTTAACTTATTTCACATATCGATGTGTTCTTTTTAATTTTTATCGACCACAACTAGGTCAACACATAACATGCATTCTAATGCATCTTAACTCATACACTTCTAAGCCATCGTGCTCTCAAGCACACCACATAAAACTTAGACCTATAATGACTTACCATAGACTTAACATCGCTTAAACGACAACACTTAACATCATATAAACAATCATATCATAACTCTTAACACTTATCCGGCAGGTGTTAGAACATTAATAACATAATCAAAACATGAAGCCTATGGCATCATATATCATATCGCATAATCAATCTATGCCTAAGCATCAATATTCTAGCTATTCGCAAGCAATATCCAACCTTATAACTAAGGCATCATAACCCTTTAATTTACTTACTAGCCCGTCTCTAATACCACTTAGCATTGCTACTCACAATTCATCACTATAGTTCTATCATACATTCACATATCGCAATACGATCCCCGTCACCAACCAAGGTGTACGACTAACTAATTATCTAAGTATCTCAAGTCCCCATGGACTTGTAACTCAAACACAACAACACTATTATAAGCATACATCACCTACCATCCATAGGCTCAACCAGCATCAAACGTAATCCATCTAACACTTAGCAATTAATTTTTCGCGCAACCAACACTTATGTCCAACGCTTCTAAGAGTGGTTTAAGTCTAGGCAATCCTAAAGAAAACCTAATTCACTTAAACTGAAGCTCTGATACCAAGTTGTGGCACCCCGTACCCGTTTAGACTGAAATTTAAAACTTTTTGCGGAAACGACTTAACTTTAATGGACCTTTCATTACTCTTTTACAAACTGGTGATGTTACATTATAAATCAACCCATGAAACCACTTTTAAAAGATACTAAACTCAATTACCTTTAAAACGGTAAGTGGTACAACCACCAACGACTTACGGTTTGTTTTGTACGACATTCAGAAAATTACCAAAACTGTTGGATAGATGCGCCGTATCTCAAAAAGAGATACGTCATATTACATGATACGCCGTATCCTTTTGAGGGATACGCCGCATCAAGGCTGAGAGGCCATACGCTGTAACACCCCCATTTTCGAGATACGCAGCGGAATATAAGCTTTGGGGTGCTACTTCATGGTTCACAGTCATGAGTATAGAAAACGACTCGAAAAGAGACGTTTTTAATAAATTGTTATCATTCATTTATTAAATCAGAGTTTACATATAGAGGTCCCAGCGGGAGGTTTCGAAATACATTATAAATGATACATTATTCATTTGAATGATAACAAAACAGACACTCTTTTTATAAGATGAAAGTCCATGCCACTCCGTGCCAAATCGTACTTCCAGTTACCTGAGATAAAGATGCTTAAAAAGTCAACACAAATGTTGAGTGAATCCATAGCGTTTAAAGTTATAATCAGTTTGAACATAAGCTAAATAGAAAGTAATTCGGAAATAAACATATTGCCCTAAGCCTCATGAACTCAAATGATAACGGGATGCATTTGGTTACTTAACCAGCAACACAAATGGGATGTATTTGGTTACTTAACCAGCAACACAAATGGGATGTATTTGGTTACTTAACCAGCAACACAAATGGGATGCATTTGGTTACTTAACCAGCAACACAAATGGGGTATCTTAGGCAATATTAATCATGAAATCATACAGAAAATACTTATGTCCGGTTTGTAGCATGTATCTCCCCACATATTTAGAAAACGTAATAAAAAGTGGGACTATGAACTCACCTGGCAGTCTGGATGGAAAACAAAGTTAAGTGAAGTTGATAAACGTCTCCGGCTTGCAACCTGGGTTTGTATGTCAAGTTTTTCAGTAACCGTTTCTGATTATATAAGTTTTCATTGTTCGTTTTGTAACCTTCTGGTTGGTGATTAAAAGCTTAATTGAGCCAATATGTAGTTTCAAAAGTAAGATTTTATCTTATCTTCTTATCTGTAGGTTTCAATTCTGTCTGTTCGTTAAAAGGATTATTCGTTTGTTAGTTACGGTTCAAAACGTATATTAGGTTTAAATTCCTAATAATAAATAATATTAATTATATTAGTTTAATAATAATATTAAATTAAATTAAAGTTTTTAAGTATATTTACATTTTAGACCCTAAAGTATCTAGGGTTGACAACTTTTACCCTCAAACTATATGAAAATGACTACTTTCACCCTCGGACTTTTAAAGATATACAATTTTTACCCCTGGACTTTCTTAAAATGACACTTTCTACTCTTAAGTTTCAAAAATGACAGTTTACACCCCTAGGGTTCAGATCGACAGCAGGCATGGTCCTTTTTACAAAACTAATTAGAGTTTTGACACTTTTCACCCTTGAGACTTCTATTTCATTTCACCCGTAGTCCTTTTCACACAAAAACGACTTGTTTCCTTTGAATCGTGGCGAAACTTTTTACGACTCTTTACCTAAAATACTTATCAGTGTTTTAAGAGTATTTCTACCAAAGATTAGACCATGGTTCGATCGTATGACCTCGAAAACAATTTTTGGAATGGGCGATTTATAGATTTTTCGACACAGAAACAACCCGACAAAAATGAACTAGAACTCGCTCGTTTCTGAACGAAATTCGTTGATTCTTTTTCCTAAAGTTAGCTATCTCAGTGGTCTTTAATCATCCCAAAATCTAGAATTTTAGGACACTTTAAAGGGTCGAAATTAAGGCTCAAAACTCTGGGTCTGCTGCTGTCATTATTAAAAATCAGTTCTGAAATTAATTAAAAACTCCCCTTTTTATGCGTTTTCATGACTCGAGGTCAAAATACTTTTTAAGGAAAACGACGTTCCGAACAACTTTCGTGTTTTAAGTTTTCGACGAAACGGACGAGAAAGGTCTTGAATCGCGTGATGTTCGCTGCTGTTCACAGAAAGTTTGACAGTTTTATTTATAACTTAAATTCGACATAACTTTTGACTCGTTTAATCATTTTCGATGATTCCAATTGCCACGTTCTTCTAAAATTATTCTATTTAACAATATGTATGTATCTTATATCCTAGGCTTTCCAGAAATTCGTTTCATATATGTTTGTATATATTTTCTAAAATTCATTCGGTTTTAAATTTAAGAAACAGAAATTAGTTTCTGCTAATTCTGGGCTATGAAACTTATCAAGACATGTTCTAGGATGTATTTAGACACAAAATAAATATATTAAAGTAAATGAAAAATGCCAGAAGCATACCTTCTTTAAAAAGTCGAATAGGGCAATTTTGAGTGAGATATGGTTCGAATTAACTTCCTACTGGCTCTAGCTCACTTCTACTGCTCTCTTAGGGTTATATGAACTTAGTTTGATTGTGTGGAATCAAGGTTAGGGTCGTGAGTGGCTGTATGTATTGGTTCGAATGGTAGTGTGATGAATTAGGGTTTTTAGGGTTTCACTTCTATATATAGGGAGTGATTAGGGTTTCTTGAGTGTTCTAGGGATATTATGGGAAGAATGTTGCAGAAACTTGGTGAGGTGTATGGTTAAAATGGCGCCACAAGGAGGAGGAGGGTTTAGTGTCATGTGGAAGAATACATATCACACATGTGTCTTATTTTCTAGAAGAGGGGGGAGGTGTTTCACTTAGGGTTCACACAAATGGTTCCTTAGGGTTTAAGAAAATCTATGGTTTAGTTAGTTTAGGGTTTGGATCAAACTAGATGGTATAACTAGTTAGTTAAGGTTCGAATTATGCATAAGGGGATTGTACATAGGCTTAGTTTGTTTGTACTCTAAGATTTAGGGTAGAACTAGGGTTCCTAGGTTTAGGGTTTAGCTAGAAATGAATTTTAGAATCATATGACCTAATTACATATATATCGAATTCTATATAATAGGGAGAAAATGATTTTTGTGCTTTAGGTAGTTGGACTCTAGGCTTAAGAGACTTGTACTAATGCTAGGAAAATAATAAAAATACATTTTTAATTATTTCTTAATTTTCTAAAAATTTTATGTAATTTTTATTACACTTTAAATACAATTAAATGAGTTTTTATGATCTTGTGCATTAGAGAGTTGTACATCGAGTTTATGGAGTTGTACATATGTTAAATAAATAAATAAATTATTTTTAGAATTTATTGTGTGAAAATATTACAAAGTATGTAATTTAAATAATTATTTTTAAAGTTTTTGTAAGGTTTTAATTTTTATTTAAGTTCTATGCTTAAAGAACTTGTACCTTGACTTAAAACACTTGTACATAATATTTTTATAAAAATATTAACTAGAGTTTACAAATAAAATAATAGTTTCTGAGAAATTAGGGTTTTATCGGAAGTTATAGTGAAATTAGGGTTTCTGTGCTTTAGTAACTTGTATATTGTTTAAATAAATTGCATTTCAGTATTTTTAGGGCTTTATTATCTTCACATGTCGTTATGGTAGTTTAGGGTTTCATAAACTCTTATTAAATAAGAAACGTTCAGTTTTAAACGTACGTTAGCGAAATAACGTAAAATGGTAAGTGGGACCTCATAACGTTTTAGGTCAATGATGTTTACATAGGTAAATGCTAAACCAGTTAAGGTTGGGTTGCAAGCAGGGTTGTCAGGGATGTGATCTTCGTCACATGAGATAGTAATTGTAATCCAGATAAAAAAAAATTACACGTATTAAAGGACAAGTATTCTAAGAGATAGTGTAATTTAGTGTGGGATTTTTGCAGTGGTTACATACGCCGTATCAACCTGAAGTGATACGCCGCATCTCCTTTCTGATACGCCGCATCTAATATATTAGATACGCCGTATCTACCCATCCGACACAGAACATCAGCAGAAAGACCTGCATAAACCCAAATACTCACCCACAACTCAATACAACACTATAACTTGTATCAAAATGCTCACTTCACATTCAAAACCATAACAAACTGTAATACACGGCAATTGACCCGTTTACAACCCAAAATGGGTACAAACACACTTAAATCCAAACGCCCCTTAAACATTTACCAAAAATACTTAAAACACATTTGACAACTCGTTAGACTAACAAACCGTTACCTGACTTTGACACACTTTATACGACTCATAAAATAGACTCTCGGGGTACAACTTTGACTCGAGCTCGGTATTCTACCTGGCTCCTAATGCTTGTTATCTTCCAAATTCATTCCAAATCCTCATGCTACAATCCAAGCCTTCCATTCCGCCGCACTTAAGCCTACAAAAACATTAACAACTAAAAGAATAAGCTTACGCTTAGTAAGTAACCCGTCATAAAACATATATCATACACATTTTCTCACATAAGCGTCATAATCGCATAAAAGCCTCTAAACTACCACATATCACTCATATCATTCACAACTTCATAACATAACCACATTCATTCATCACAACCATAACCAACAACATACCTTAACTAATCCAAAGCCGATAACTAACATACTCCTATCCAAAGTCACTAGCCATCCATCCTTAGCTTACAACCATACTAACCCATCTCTTATACACTTATACAACCACAATACATACATGATAATAACACATATAACACATGTTTTAGGGAGAGTTACTTACCTTAGCTCCACGCTAAGCACATAATTAATATCATCATCATCTATATCATCAACATCATCATCATCCTCATAAGCATCCTAAAACACATAATCATACATAACATATAATACATAATCATTAACTATAAACATGGTTAATAAAACCATAACTAACCTCTAAACACTTCTAATCATCATATAATCATATATTGATTATATGATACTCAATCCCATCATTTACTAACTTAAACCCATTATAAACTCATCACATAATCATCATTACCTCTTAATTATCTTAAAACACCATTTACCCTTTAATCCCAAGTTAGGGTTCACAAACCCTAAATCCTTAATTCATAAATTAACACTAATTAAGCATCATTACTTACTTGATAAACATGCTAGGAACAAGCTATAGACTTAACCCTTGAATTATCACCATTAAACCATCATCATCTCATCATCTTTCCCTCTCTTTCTCTTTTGGTTCGACACCCACAGAAAACACACTCTCTTTTATAGGAGAGTGTGAAAACTTATAGATAAATGGGGAAGTTTCTAGCTACAAGGGCAATTCTGTCAATTCTGCTTATTTAAGGTCGATGCGCCGTATCTATCTGCATAGATACGCCGCATCCATGCTACCCCTTATATACGCCGTATCTCTTTCTCCAATACGGCGCATGGACTATAACAAGTCGGTTCTACTTTCCATTCTACCATACGCCGCATGTAACTTCTTGGATGCGCCGCATCTAGGCTATAACAGACTAACACTTAACACTATAACCATTTGCCCTTAGACATCCACATACTCCTAGTCAAACATACTTAGGCTCGAGTCAACTTCATCTAGGGTGGGGTCCCAATACCCGGGAAACGGGTCTAACATTAGGAGCTGTTTTGGGGGGAAATTTGACTGTTGGGATTTTCAAACATATTTTTCAAAATAAAACATTTCTTTTTAATTCAAAAATAATTTGTGAAATATATTTTTGAAAAAATGTTTTGTCGCATTAAAAATGTGAAGTTTTGAAAAATAAAATCCTTTGATCATTTGTCAAGTAGTAGATTTGTTTGTCCATACCTTGAGTGATTTATGTCGGGATGGAAATCTACGACTTCATTGAAGCATACTTGAGACGTCGGGAGGTGTTGATGTAAGTATGCATTGATGATTTGTGTTTACAAGTAACTTGCACATTTTACGTTATGTATTACAAGTTACATGTTTGTCATTATTAAAACCGAAGAAACCGTTTAGTTTAAATATCGTAATATTTGCACTAACAGATTATATTGATTTGGTTGAGGATTTGCAAGTCCTAATCTCCTATACAATGGATATGGCATTACATTCACACTTGACCCCGTGTCGGCCAATGCATACATCGCATCTGTCCCATTTACTTTAATCGGCAACACAAAATTTCCCGGATTGCTCATCTTCTTAGGCAACCCATTCTCAACTATTCTCTCTCTTGCAATCTCATCAAAATTCTTATCTTCTAACCTAGCCCTTGCCATCATAACTGCATCCAACTTCTTACGATAGGTCATGTAATCATTCAACACATCAATCACCGGCTTCTCCTCCATAAGCTCATTAAACTTCATTTCCAAGTTTTCCAAAATCGCTTCCTTTTGCTCTTGAGTTAACGGTTTAACAATTTGTGGTGATTTGGGTGATGATTTAGATGATGAAGAACTTTCATTCTTAGGGGTGGAGGGTTGGGTAAGTTTGTTAAGTGGTGTTTTCTTTCTATTCGCTTTTCCCATTTTAACAATCTCTCCTTTTCCTACCTTCTCTTCTACCATATCATCCACATCAATCCTCATCTCTCCTAGTGCAAAATCAATCCTACACTTAGTTTTAACCATAAAATCTCTACCAAACACAACTTCCGGTTCATCAGCATTCCCATATTCCAAAACAACAAAATCAACTTTGAAAATGTGACCATGAATGTTAATACGCACATCTCTCACCATCTTTCTTCCATAATCCTCATAGTCAAGTCGAACGAAACCAAGTTACCAAGCATATCTTCCATAATGTAGTTGTCACCATACTCCATATTAAGCTGAGCATCCCAAGCTTTTATACCTTCCACACCACAAGGTGTAGAGTACCTCATGAACGGTGCATCAAATTCTTTGGGTGGTGCTCGTGTGAACACAACAACTCTCTTCTCCTTAGGTAAACGAACCAGGTTTTCTCCAACTTCTTCTTTCTTTTCTACATCAACCTTAACTTCTTCCAAAATATTTTCCAAATGCTCCAATGAATCACCCGAGTCTTTGAACATCTCTTCCAAATTCCTCAAGTATTCAGAAACTTCGCTTAAACTCTCCATTTCACTAAAGCAATTAACAACTATAACATAACCACAACCAAAAGAAATCCAAATTGTTAGCATTAGGGTTAGTCATAATCGAAACGTATCAAAAATGAAATCAAATCAAGTAAACAAACAAGTTCAAACTCTCAAAACATCAAAACAACTAAAAATTAAAAATTAAAAAAAAAAAAAAACTTTTCCGAGGCATCCATCCGATCAGTTTAACATTCCATCCCATCGGATGGTTGAATCGTAAAAATCAATTTTACCCAACCGAATCGGATACGGGCAACATCCGATCGGTTGGATCAACTTTTTCTAAAAAAAACTTCTTTTTTTTATATTATATATTATTTTTTTTTAAACTAAATAAAAACTAATTTTCTAAAAATGAAAAATAAAACATAATTAATAATTTTTAATAACCATTAACTAATTAACTATCATTAACTAACTTAATTAATAAAAAACTCTTAATCTACTTCAGCATTAAACATATAATTAAACTACATTAACTACTAAATTAAAAACATTAAAAACATTAAAATGGCTAAATGATAATCATTAAACATATAATTAAACAACTAATCAATTATAACTATTATTAGTATTAATCTAACATTAAACTACCACTAAAAGGACTAAATAACACTTAAACATAAAAACCTAAAAATTTTACCGAGGGCTCCAACCGATAGGATGGACATCCATCCGATTCGGTTGGTCCCGAACCAATTTTTTTTTTTTTTTTTTTTTTTTTTTTTTTTTTTTTTTTTTTTTTTACTTAAACACAAAATTTCTAATATCAAAAACTAATCAAACTACCAAATTCAAACAATTTCAATCAACTCCCCGGCAGCGGCGCCAAAAACTTGATGCGTCAACCGTGGGTGCAAGTTTTAAAAATTTATAAACACGATTTATCCAATTCTCTAATTAACACATACGAGCAAGTATACTCGTACGTGGTAGTATGTGGGTAAGTCGAGATCGTCCTAAGGGAGTTGGTGTTAGAACTTAGTAAAACTAGTTTTTACAAAAAGGGTTGTCAATCCAATTTGGTGTAAATTCAAAAGCAAGTAAAATCCAATCAATCAAAAACAAATATACTTGTGTGTAATTCTTTGACTAATTGCATAGAGTAATCTGCCAAGTTTGGTGTAACTTGGAGTGATGCACAACTTAGTATGTTGCCTTTGGGGGAGGAGCTAGAGGAGTATGATTGGTATTGATGTTGTGTGACAGGCTAAAGTGGTGAAATGTTTGTAATGATGTTATTCCAAGATGGATTCATGATAGAGGGGATTTGGGAATCACTTGACAAGGGTTTTATACCTGAGTTGTGAGGTTCTTTAAAATCTTTTTCTTGAAATCAACTTATGCCTATCAGGTGGTTTTGTTGAACATGAATTGATGGTCATAGTTAATCAAATAGTAACTGAGCTGACTCACTCTTTACCATTCTATCATTTGATAGTGTTTTAGTTTAAGGACATCTGGTATTGAGAACAGCGAGCAAAAGTGAATCTAATACATTTGTATTAGAGGTAACACCTGCCACGAGCTAGAAACCCTGTCAAGAAGGCTGATGCGTCAACCGTGGGTGCAAGTTTTAAAAATTTATAAACACGATTTATCCAATTCTCTAATTAACACATACGAGCAAGTATACTCGTCCGTGGTAGTAAAGGTGGGTAAGTCGAGATCGTCCTAAGGGAGTTGGTGTTAGAACTTAGTAAAACTAGTTTTTACAAAAAGGGTTGTCAATCCAATTTGGTGTAAATTCAAAAGCAAGTAAAATCCAATCAATCAAAAACAAATATACTTGTGTGTAATTCTTTGACTAATTGCATAGAGTAATCTACCAAGTTTGGTGTAACTTGGAGTGATGCACAACTTAATATAAATGATTCACAATCAATTGTTTTTATCATGAAAAATCATCTCTAAGAATTCAATCTCCTAGTTTATTCCTTTTGGCCTTTTCAATTATTACGACAATTCTATTAAACTCTTTGTTGTTTGAAAAGCATTTCTTATCTTAAGAATTCTTACGAATCCTTTCGGCCTTTTCTCGTGATGAAATCGTTTCCAAATCCATTTTAATGAGTTAATATGGTGCTTGTCACACACCATAGCCCATACTAATTCGTGCACTAACTTTTTGGAATAAAAACATAAAGAAAATCCTTTCGGCCCTTTTTATTCTTTAAAACTGTTTTTACCAACTAATTAAGCAAGATTAGATTGTATTTCAACAAACTCATAAAACAAGACATGTTTTCATGCATCACTATAAAATAAGAATACTCCAACAATTGTCACATCATACACACAAGTATACCAAAAATCACTCCATAACAATTATAATCAAACACAAGTAACAAACCATTCTTTCATTCAACTTAAAGTAAAAGTAGTTCATAGTAATTTAAACAAGAGATACCTAGTTTTGGAATTACAAGAACTAGAATTGTGGAACTATAGCAACTACACTCCTCCAATCGCTTAACAAGACACGTAAACAACTCCACACAACACCGACCTATTGAGACTTGAACTCAATATTCCTGGACGTTTTCACAGCGTTTCTAAGCTTTCGAGCAATGATAATAAGTTAGTAAGGACTTGGTGTAAGCCTTTACTAGGTTTGGGGTGTCACACTATGTACTAACCTTGGATTCTATTTATAAGTACAAGAACCCTTTCTCTTCAAGTAAAAATGT
The DNA here is from genome assembly GCA_021014915.2 of Artemisia tridentata subsp. tridentata. NCBI lineage: Eukaryota > Viridiplantae > Streptophyta > Magnoliopsida > Asterales > Asteraceae > Artemisia > Artemisia tridentata. Next base: position 217,653,111 of record CP139506.1, read on the forward strand.
CCTCAATTGAGTTAATAAGCAGAAATGATCAGCCACCATGATTATGGGGCTTAAATTCGTCATTAAATGAACTTTGGTAACTGCAGCTTCATCCAACCGATCGGTTGGAACTTTCGGTAAATCTCAACTTTCCCCATCCGATTCAGTTGCGGGCACCATCCGATTGGATGGGGCCTTCTGCCACACACAACTTTTGATTTTTCTTTTCTTTTCTTGTCGCGAGCTTTATCCTTGGTTGTGGCACTAATTTCTTCCGTAAAACTCGATCTTTTCTTGATATTTGAACGTAGAAATCTCGACATTATCAAATCCTTGAGTTCTCGTGTGGTTTCTCTCTTGTTTTCGTCACGGGAATCTTCCAATGTGCATAATCACTTCAATTCTTCATCTTTTTGTCATTTTTTCCTGTACTTGGCTATATTCACTTGCATATACACTTTTTCATGATTTAGTAACAAATATACACAAATATAACCAAATATAGTGCACAAAACTACTGATAACATAACTAAAAACATGTTCAATTTGAGTGTTATCATATTCCCCCACACTTGAGTTTTCCTGTACTTGGCTACTTTGGAATTTTGCGACAAGCACATCATGGTTGCATTCTTGGAGAAAACAGAAGGAAGTGATGGCTTTCATCAGATAGTAGATTTCCTTAATTCTAGCCACATCAGGTATGCTCTTACTGTGAATTCTACTATCTCTGTCTCACAAATCAAACAGTTTTGGCAGACTGCTACTGCCAATACACTTGAAAATGGAGACAAAGAGTTAATTGCAATAGTGGATGGCAAAACCATAACTCTTACTGAATCATCTGTTAGGAGACATCTCAAACTAACAGATGATGATGGTATTAGTTCTTTGCCAAACACTGAAATTTTTGAAACTCTCCAGGATGGGGTATGTGTCCAATTCTGATAAACTCACTTTTCAAAAAGGACACTTTGCCCCTCAATGGAGATTTTTCATACATATCATCTTACACTGTTTGAGTTCTAAGAAAACCTCTTGGGAGCAATTCAGTAGCAATATTGCACCTGCTCTCATTTGCTTAGCCACAAACATGACTTTTAATTTTTCAAAACTGATTTTTGATGGTATGGTAAAAAAGGTGGATAGCAAATACAAGTTTATTCAACTATTTTTGAACAAGAACAAAAATCTACTTTTGTCCCACAAAACTCCTAGCCTTACTCCAAAACTTTTTAGTAACATGAGAATGGCTTCTAGGAAGTATAATGGGATAGAAGTACCACTATTTGATACTATGTTTGTTCAAACTCAAAATATTCAGGGTGAAGGATCAACAATCCCAGTTGAGTCCCAACATACACCCATAAGGGCTTCATCTTCTTCACAACCACCAATCACACAAACCTATAGGAGAAGAACCAGACAAGAATCTGTGGTACCTTAGCCCAGATCTCCTCCTCAAATCAATGTAGCAGATGAGGCTGTCCTAGACAGAATGGTGCGGGCTATCACTACTGTTTCTGGCTTAGGTACTGGGCAAGTCAGTGGTAACATCAGTAAGACCCAACCCATGGCAACATCTACTGTATCAGGTTCTCATGAACTTGGTTCAGGTGATGGACTCCCCAGCCACATGGATACTATAGGGGAAATGCCCCATGATTCACCTTTCCCAAGAGGTCACACACTTGGAAGTGATGAGGGCAGAGTGACACTTCCTGAATTGATGGACACTTGCACCAATCTTACAAACAGGGTTACTGGCTTGGAGGCAGAGTTGAAAGAGACAAAGAAACTCTATGGTGCTGCCTACACAAAACTCATCAAGAAGGTGAAGAAATTGCAGCACAAAGTCAGGTCCCTTAAGGCTAAGAGAAAGACAACTATTGTGGGGTCCTCCAGTTCAGAAGAAGAAGATGATGATGATGATGGTGATTTGGATGATTCTTCCAAACAGGGGAGGAAGATTACAGCTATTCTAGATCAAGACCCAAATATTTCTTTGGCACTTGATGATGCTGAGACTTAGGGGAGGCATTTTGATCAAGATATGGGTGGTGATCAATAGGATGAAGTTGAAGAAGTTAGTACTGCTGCTGTAACAGTTAGTACTGCCAGTGCTGCAGACAAAGGTAAAAGAATTATGCAAGAGTCTGAGCCACCAAAGAAGATCAAGAAAAGAGTTCAAGTGTAGTTAAGTCTTGATGAGGAACTAGCTCATAGAATGCATGAAGAAGAACTAGCTAAGTTAGATGAAGAACAAAGGATTGCTAGGTTTCTGGTTGAACAGAAGCTCAAAAGTGAAGAAGAAGAGAGGTTAGCTCAAGAACAAGCTGATGCACTCTTAGCTCAACAATTGTATGAACAAGACATAGCAGCTATTCCATATGAAGAAAGGGAAAATGCTCTCAACGAATTGATTGAGATGATAAAGAAGAATCAGAGTAAAAAGATGGCTGCTGCAAGAAAACCTCCAACTCAAGCTCAGATGATTAGATACATGAAGAAGTACTTGAAGAACCAAGAACATTGGACTGCCAGTCAACTAAAAGGCAAATCATTTGATGAAATTGAAGGATTGTACTTCAAGGCTTACAAGAAGGTACAAGATTTCATCCCTATGGATACTGAAGAAGAAACAAGAAGTACAAAGAGGGCTGGAATTTCTTTGGAGTCAGAGTCTTCTAAAAGACAAAAGTTTGATGAAGACTTACCTACAGCAGAAGAGGAAGAAGAAGAGGAGTTAACTGATGAACAGTTAAAACAGATGATGATTATTGTCCCAGAAGAAGGCATGAATGTAGAAGCTCTACAGGCCAAGTATCCAATCATTGACTAGGAAATTTATACTGATGACATAGGAAAGCTTTTGAAGATCATCAGAGTTGGAAATCATTCAGAGGTCTACAAACACTTTGATGATGTGCTCAAAGTATTTGATAGAAATGATTTGGTGAAGCTATGAGATAGAGTCAAAGAAAGATTCAGTTCAACGGATCCTAAGATGATAAAGACAAGATGTTATGGGTAGAGCTGAAGAGGATCTTTGAGCCTGATGAAGGTGATAAGATATGGAAGTTTCAGACTGGTAATCAAGGGCTAACATGGACTCTGTACAACTCATGTGCAGTTCACCATGTGTCAACAAAGGCTGGAATTGATATCTACATGCTGGTAGAAAAGGACTATCCCTTATCAATTGGAACACTCACTTTGATGCTAAGTGCAAAACTCTTGGTAGATGAAGATACTGAAATGGAAAAGGAACTGCTGAGAAAGATATTTATGCAGGCTGAAGGTTTCAGAAGGTGAAGTGTTTGGAAGAATCCTCTCAAAGACAAAGGTTTAATTCAAAAACTTGATGATTTGGAGGTAAATCACAAGTTTAGGGGAGGATTGTTGGGAATTAAATGATCAAGCACTTTGTACTGCCAAGACTAAACAGTTGGAACTGCTGAAGAATATAACTAACAGTACTAACTGAGTTAGTACTGTACTGTTGCTAGAAAGTTAGCACTGCTGATGAAGAAGGTACTGCCAGAGATGAAGACGCGTAATGTGATATGTATAGAAGATATTTAGTGTATACCTTATATGTTTAGAAAGATACGAATATTGTATATTGATAGTTATCTTGTAAAGGACTCCTTGTGCCCATAAAAGGAGGTCCTAGGTTAAGGTGTTACACACATATCAGAACACATCTCTCACATCTCTAGAATACGTTTTTGTAAAGCTTCAAGGTTGTAAACCCTAGTACTAAGCAAGAGTACTCGTATTATTGAGCTAATAATATTGAAGTGTTTTGGTGAATTGTTCTTGTTAATATAACACAGTTTACTGTTTCATTGTTTACTGTTATATTATAATTCTTCTAAGTATTAAAGAGTAAATTCCGCAAACTCTTTGATATCATTCAAAGTTTCTAATACAAGCTCAAGTGTTTGGGATCAACAAGTTCCCTACAAACACATGCATCCACCTAATTCTTCCAATGAAGTTACTCCTCTTTCTAGGGTTCTCGGGATCTTGCCTAGGTGAGAGTTGCGTTTTCATTATCCTATTATAGTATGTCCTAGTCATGATGTTTATAGGAGAATATAGGTCTATATAAGCCTTCCACACGTGAATGTGTCCTATGTTGCATGGTATATTGATGTTTCTAGGATAGCCATGTGCAATGATTGGAATCCTTCTAATGAAGAATGGGCGAAGATCATGCAATAAGTACTTGTGATATGCTAATTCTTCAACTGTGGGAAACTTATCAAAGTAATCCTCATCTACTTCTTCCACTTCCTCCTCATCATTACTCTTACTTTCTCCCTTAGGAACACTATTGTCCTTGACTATATTTTCTTTATCCTCTTGCTCACTACTCCTATTTGGTGATATTAGAGTGATTGCGTTGACAAAGTGAACATGCTTAGATGATGATGGATCCTTAACCTCACTTCCCCCACTTTTGTTTCGAACGAATCTACTCTAAGGGGTTATACCTTGGTTGTTAAAAGCGTTTAACAAATTGTCAATCTTATTGGTCATCTCGCTTTGTTGTTGGTTGAAATCGGCTTCAAACTTGGTCAAACGAACTTCTTGAGATGCCATAAAATTAGACATTAATCTTCAAAATTGTTGGAGTTGTTGGTAGGATTATTGTCAAAGGTACGGTTTGAGGATGAACCGTTTGGTTGAAAACGATTAGGTGGATTGGAAGAATTGTTTTGAGATGAGTTTTGGTTTTTTTTCCACCTAAAGTTCGGGTGATTTTTCAAAAACGGGTTTTATGAATCACCATAAGTGTTTTGCTCGGGTTTGAAAGTGAACCACTTGTCTCCCGCTCCATCGGTACGCGAGGATGCGTAGTCCGCAAAAGCATGTTCGGGGAGTTCTGTGCAATCACGAGTGTCATGAGGACCACTACATAATTCACACGAAGAAGTGATTTTGTTCACTTGATTTGAAGGTTTAGGAGCTTGTAGGATTTCATGAGAAACTTGACTTGGTCTTCAAGTTCCATGATCCTACGATTGGGAATGCTTGAGTTATTCGAAGGCAAGGATATTGCCTTGACCATTTTGCTCAACTCACGGGGGTCATTCCAACATTCGTTGTCATAGAGAGCAAGATCTTCTATGATTCCCCACGATTCTTCTGCATTCTTGTCACGTAGCTTGCCACCGGCCGCTTGGTCAATGGTTTGCCTTGTGGATTGATTGACATGATCATAGAAAATTTGGATTTGAAGCCAAAGATCAATGCCATGATGAGGGACTTTTTGGAGTAAGTCCTTGAAACAAGTCCACGCTTCGTAAATAGTTTCACCTTGACGTTGTTGGAACATCAAGATGTCATTCCTTAGCTTAGTAGTTCTCCCCGGTGGGAAAAATTGAGCGAGGAAACGAGTAGTGTGATCATCGCATGATGTGATGGATCCCGTGGGTAAACGCTCAAGCCATTGACTAGCTTGGTCACGTAGAGAGAATTGAAAGAGACGCAAACGCGTTGTCTCTTGAGTGGCAACATCTAGGTCTATGGAATTCACGATTTTAAGGAAATCCTTGATATGTTGGTTTGGATCTTCGGAACGAAGTCCATGGAATGCACATCCGCTTTGCACCAACCGGATGGTTTCGGATCACAAGGGAGACACATTGGCTCTTTAGGGGAGCTCAATGGTGTTTCGACAGCCTTGGTGGCTAGGTTTGAAGTACTCACCAAGAGTACGGGCTCGAGGTGGGTTTTGGTGTGGTTGTTCTTGGTAGGGTTGCTCTTTGTGTGGTTGGATGATAGGGTCGAGGATACCTTCATTCACCATGGTGGCAAAAGAAGAGGATTACAAAACAAAAGGCACGAAGAAAAGATAGACTACAAGAAATCTAATAAAAAGAAAATAAAAATCTCACTTGATAGGAATCTAGTGAGTAGACCTAAACGAGATAGAAATTGAACCTAAACAATAACTATTCCCCGGCAGCAGCGCCAAAAACTTGATGCGAGAAATCGTAACCCTCGCAAAAGGTTTTACAATCCTTCAGGCAGTGTACCTGATCGCTGTAGTGTAGTATAGGTAGGTCTGGGGGATTGAACGTTCTCTAGGGGAATAGTGTCGTTAGGTCAAGATGTATGACGAGATAGGTCTAGAGGTGAGGGATGATTCTTTTTGTCTCTTTGTTATATTTATGAAAGCAGGTAAAAATCTCGGTTTTGAAGGAGTGGGCGGAATTAGTTGCTAGTCAACTAACCCAAAAACTATTAATTATAAAATTAACTAAAACTAATTAAAACGGAAAATAAAAGTGGTGACTACTTATGAGAGGGAAGCGTGTTTACTTAGATTTAATTACTCCCTAGTTATCTCCTACTGATTTGTTGAATTGTCACATCCTTGTTTTAGTTGAAGCGTTGTATTACTTAATATTGGTCGTGGGGAGGTGCCGAAGTCCCCAACTCTATGAGTTTTAGTCTCCCTTAAATCCCTTAAAGTCTATTAAGTTATCCAGGATCTACAAGCCGCAACTCACACAATAAATACGATGAGAAAAACCAATAGTGCACTCTACGATTGCATTTCTAAGACCTTCAAGCAAGTTATATATAAGAGGTTAGCCAGTTTTCTAAGCCTAACGCGAGACAATCAACTAAACAAGAGACAACAAATCAATATTCAATAACTAGGTTTCACTAGATCTAAGCAAACACAAATAAACTTAAGCTACCATAAGAAATGATAAACAAATAATCAAACGATACATAGACATAACGAATGATTAAAGGGATAACTTATCTTTATTGAAACATGAAGTTCAAAGGCTGTAAAAGCCTTAAAATGGCAGTAAAAATCGTCTAGGGTTTCCCTCTCCAAAGTGTTACACGAATTAATGAAAAAAAATGCGAAAGTATATATAAGTTTACAATGCTGACGGCGTCACCTTATAGGTCGTGACGCCATCAGATCGCCGTATCTAGGGTTTCGTCTTGTGCAAGTCTCCGTTATGACGGCGTTAGGATTGCCATGAGGCTGTCACCTTATAAATCTTCTGGCCGTCTCTTTATAGCTTAAAACGTGACTCCCTTCTTCATTTTGCACCCGACGGCGTCAGGTTGTAAGTTCTTCAAAATTCTATGAGGCGTCACTTGATAAACTTGAACCAAGAATTCCAGCTTCATAGTAAGGGATGGCATCACGTTGTAGCGTGTGACGCCGTCAGATGTCCAGGTCTGACAGGTTTTTCGCGACTTCTTCTTTTTCTTCACTTTTTCGTCCAAATATGTCCCAAAAGTGCCGATTTCCAGATTTCTCGTCCCAAGTACCTAAAATACAAAAAGAAACGATTTGAGGCAATATTTGATCATATTTAATCGATTTTCGGATTAAATGACCCCTTAAAAAGGTACCAAATAAATCCTTATCACTTACACTTGGATAGAAGCAAAGGAGGTGTCCACCAACGGAATCCCGTCTGACAGCTATGAGAGGTCATCAAAGCAATACTCATGGGAAGGTTCGAAGAACCAAAAAAAGAACCGAGATAGGTTCACCCCGTATAATAAAACGTCCAACCATGGAATTTTAGGAAGCTTGATCAAATCTCCAAAGGAAATATTAGCAACTGAGAAGGCTGCTAAAGCTTTCGAAGCACCTCCACGTACGACAACGGGAAGCATGAACAAGGACATAACCAAGTTCTGCTACTTCCACGAAGATCACAGCCACGACACTAACTTCTGCTGGGAGCTGAAGAAGCAAATAGAAGAAGCTGTGAAATATGGACAACTCGCACACTTGGTCAGAGGAATCAAAAAAGGAAAAGGCAAAGTCTCCGGCACATCCACAGGCGAATGGAAGAAATAAAGTAAAGAAACGGCCGTAGTCGAATCCCCTATACTCATGATTCACAGGGGAGATCCGGGAGTCAAAGTAGCAGAGATGGAACCTCGGAGGGTAGAAGAAATAACTTTCTCCTCAACAGTGAACATGGCCCCTTCGATCGATCCGGTTGTCATAAAAGTCCTCGTAGCCAAAAGACAGGTTAATAGGGTCTACATGGATTCTGGAAGCTCCTGTGAAATAATGTACGAGCATTGCTTCCTCAAGCTCAGGCAGTCGATCAGATCAAAGAAGGTTGAATCGAAGTCTCCGTTGATAGGCTTCTCAGGTGAACGCACCTGGCCATTGGGTGAAATACCATTAGAAATCACCATAGGAGAATGAAGCCTCACCAGAACGGAAACCCTCAATTTCATGATAATAAGGGCAGAGTCTCCGTATAATTTGCTACTAGGAAGGACAGCTATGCAGAATATGGGAATCGTTGTTTCCACCATACATTTAGCCATAAAGTTTCACACTCCTAACGGCATAGGCACACTGTATTCTTCCAGTTACAACGTTGGGATCATGGCTAGTAACGATCTGAAACCCAACAACACTCTAGGGCAGCCTAAAGCCATCTTTGTCTACTCAGATCCCAGAGAAAGTCCATCAGAAAAGGTGGAAGACCATAACACAAGCAGCGAAGAAAGCTTGCTAGAGGCTTTCGAATTCACCTTCGACATGTTCTGAGTAGATAAAATAAAGCTCAATCCTAAAGGATGTTTCCTCGGCATCGAAGAATGGCGTTGTTTAAAATACCTCTTCATCACGAAGGGTGTAGGGAATAAATTGCCCCTAACCAAAGAAAACTTGCCACTCCCGAAGGTATTTCGAAGCCACCATAACCTTGAGGAAAAGATGGAAATGCTGAGAAACTGTTGGTTGGAAAACATGGGAAGAACTATGGCTCTATCATTGGTACCCAGGGAATTCATGGGCGAAAAAACTCTGAAGGATGCAGCACAAATTAGGGCTACTTTGGAACAAACAAGGAAGTTTCTTCAGTTGCTACCTATGTTGATTACTCCCACTAAAGGAGAAAGGTTCTCCATACAGATCGCAGCCTTAAATAGGAGCATAAGTGCGGTACTACTGATTAAAAGGAGGAAGAAGCAAATCCATGTACATTTCGTTGGAAGAATGTTGAAAGAAGTCGAAACAGGTTACTTTGAGTCGGAGAAGATAATTTTGGCATTGGTCCATGCAGCAAGAAGGCTTCGAAGGTACTTTAAGGCTCAACCAATAACGGTACTAACCAACAAGCTGATCGAAAAGGAAAACTAGTGTTTTATTAATGAAGATGAAAAGTGAAAATACACAATAAGTCTCACCCCTGCATGGAAGTATGGAGGGGTATATATAGCCTCACACATATTAAACTATCACAATATTACATAACCAGTCCATGTGTTTGGCTTAACAAGATAACGAATGTAATCCCATAAATGTCGTTCCATTTACGTGTTAGGAGCATTCCCAACAATATTCCCCCAATGGGACGACATAAGGGATTACTTACAACATTTCCTACAAGTACAAAAATAAGTAAAATAAAGTCTCCATAAGCTCTTCAAATGTTGAGGATGACTGCAGTTTACGCTCTTTGTCTTCATCTTGTACCTCGGCTTGAGAACTTTTCTTCACTTACAGGCAAATGATGTAATATGCATGAACTGGATTAACTTCCCCCCAATTCATGCTGCATGTCTTTAGCAGCTTCTTCGTACGCTTCTTTTTGGTGAAGTTTCTGAATCAGCTTCCCCCCAAACTGACAACCGTCTTCAGCAGATTCGAAACTTTGATGTAGTTAACATGTCTTCTAACTTTTGAAGTTTTAAGTACACAGCGGAATTTGTAGATAACACCATAAACCACACCAAGCAAATCTGACTAGTCACATAATCACAATTGTACTCACTACGGAAACTCCGTTTTGAGGGTAACATGCAAGAAATCAGCAAGATCTCCTCACATATGTAGGCTACTTCACACTTCACAACCTGCGAAAGTTGAAACGATTACACCAAAAGCAGAAAACTGAACCACTGATAATCTCTTCAGACGTCTCTCCGGTAGTAATAAAATTGTAAGCTCGATCACGTGAATTTGTTATGCATCCCCGATGTGCACATTTCTTCCCCCTGATTGCAGATATGTCACACCTCCAAAATCTGGATTGCAGCGGAATGGAATTTCGGGGGCATGATGTTCATGGTTAACAAATTACAAGGAATAAAGAACGACCTCTAAGTGAGTCGTTTTAAAACAAGCGTTTGATTTAAACATAACATTTTACAAAACATATATATCAGAGTTCACCATCAAAATGTAAGATTTAAATACATAACCAAACGCTAAATAATGCAAGAAAATCTTCATCATGATGCGCTTCCATAATGTGACTCAAAAGTGATCCATACAAAGAGGTGTATCATCACCTAATTACCAAAGAATACACGCTAAAAGGGTCAACATATTGTTGGTGAGATCATAGGTTTAAGTAAACAGTAATGTGGACCACAAGATTTCAATAGCAAGACAATTACAACAAATATAACGTCACAACCAAAAATAATATACAGTGCCTAAGCTCATGACCCCGAAGCTCGACGTACTGGTATGCAATCAAGCATAATAATAATAAGGCCTCAAATAAGTGTTTGCCAGACACTCGGAAATAATCCGAATGATATGCGTCCGTTTGACAGGTTGGCGCGACCAACTCGGACGGGGTGTCAACCCAAATAGATCTATTCATAACATCCGCGCTTACAAGTAATTAACGGTTCATGATTCAAGGGGACTTTAATGGCAATGCGATAACTTAGGTAAAGTAACAGTTTTTAATACGTGTGTCCGAAAAATAAGCAATGTATTCCCACCCTGAGGGTTTAGAAATCATGTATAAATAATGTAAAAATCAGGGCTATGAAACTCACCTTAGCAAAAGCAAATCCCGATTGGTAAATTGGCAAACGGTAAATTAAGTCCGATAACTCTAATCGCGACCTAAATAATTCATATGTCTTTGGTTCGAAAACAAGGTCATGCACGCAAGTTCATACTCTACTTTATCACTTGTACATGTTTGTTGTAATATTTATCGTCAAAAATGTAGTTGCGTCAATGTGATCTTTTATTTAGAAAATCACCCTTTTTAGAAAACGTAACTTTTTAAATCTCGTGATCAAATTTTAGTCGTCTTGTTAATAGGTATTTTGAAAATCTCTAACGCGCCTAATAAGTGTATAAAATGTTCTACCATTTTCGTTTACGTCATTTTAGCCAAAATACAATCTAAAGTGTCCAAAATCCATTTCAAACAATTCCATCAGCTTTTCTAATAGCAAATAATAAGCTGTCAAAACTATATGTCGTCGTAATCTTTCTTTAGGCCATAACTTTTTCGTCGTAGCTCCGTTTCTTAAGTTTTACCTATCCCCGCGAAGGTATGTAAGTATACTATCGGATTTCTAAGGCCTCGGCTAGTCTAGTTATCATTTAACATCAGTTTTCATCACTCAAAAATTCCTAACAGCATCTATAGTTTTCAGAAAATTTAGTTTTCGTCGCATAACTTAAAACTAACGTATCTTTTTCGTTATAAGCCCGTTTTAACTCATTCAAGCGGCTACGTTTTTGTAATTAAGTCTATTTTCTATATTTCTAGCCTAAACTTGTCACCAAGCTACTGAGTTTTATGTAGGAAGCAAAATGGGACAGATTCATTGTCAAAAGTGTCAAACTATTTTTCCTAGTCTTCTAGTTATCATAAACACTTAACAACAACTCCAAAACTAGTCCTAGTTCATCCACCAATTTCTCAACATATCAATAGTGATCTAACACTAAACTTAGCAATATTAAAGAGTCCATTTTCATGAATGTAAATTATCATCAATCATAGTCAAGATTACAAGTTTTACTAATATATATATATATATATGATATATATATATATATATATATATATATATATATATATATATATATATATATATATATATATGATGTTTATCATCACTTTCTTATTGAGATTTTTACCAACTAGTTTACTTATGATAAAAACTTGTTTTTTGGGTAAAGGGGAGTAATCCTGCACCCTGGTAAATAGATTAACCAAAAAACTGTTAAGTACAATGGATATGGGTGAATCCCATATCTCAGCCCGTTACATAGGCGAAATGCTTACATAACAAGGAACTTCCTATTTTCTAAACAAGAAAATAACTCACTACGAATAAAAACATTAAACACCAAGATCTTCAAAATTACTTCTTCCGAAGGCCTTGAAGCTTAATATCATACATGTCATAGAAGGCATCCAAGCTCCCTGGAAGATCATCAATATGATCTGCATAATCATCATAGTCATAATAGTCTTCACGCTCATGTCCACCACCTGTTGACGAAAGAAAATCCATAGGGTTATCAAATAAGTTCGCAGACTCATCAAAAGTGTTAACAACCTCCTCGTCACTATCAGAATCAACAATCTCTCCAACATTAGAGAAAGGGTTAACTCGTTTAGAGGAGGAGGAAGATGTAGGCATGGGCGTTCCAACCTTCTTCCCTTTCACCTCACTCACATGTGGTTCATGCAATGTACTAGTCTTAGGAGACTCATCCACCTTTTCTTCCATTTTACTACCAACATCCACATCCTTACTCACTTCCATAGTAGGAATACCCAAGTCATCAGTATCATCCAGATTAAGGGCATCAAACTGATTAGATGTAGGAATCTTCGTTCCACTTGTACTAGCCAAATCAACATTCTTCTTCTTATTGACATCCACTTTCTTTGGTTCAGGAGGTGGAGCTTTGGGACGATATTGAAATTGCTTACCCACAACAGGCTAAGGAAAACCTCCCTTACCCTGATTAGTAAGACCAGCGTTCTTACCCTTCTTCTTGCCAGTAACTGTTTGAAAACCTTCACTAGTCTTATCCTTACCAGTAGAGACATTAAGCTCTACATTAACTTCATTGCGAACTACCTCCTTAGCACATTTTGGACAATTAGCACGGTCATGTCCAAAAACTTTGCAAACATCACAATGGGGAGGCTTCCATTCGTATTCAACCTTAATGACAGCCGTAGTAAAACCATTATCCTCCTTCTTGGGGATAGCCATAGTAACTTCACTCTTTAAATCAGCATCCGATGATAACTCGACAAGAGCACGAGCAAAACTAATACGACCCCATGAATCAACACACATTGAGCTTGTAAAAGCATCTAACATAAGTGGCTTACCAACCTGTGTAGCTATCAAGCTCAAACCGTCATCAGAATAAGCAAGCAATGGTACATTATGCAATTTAATCCAAACAGGGACTTTAGTTACCTCAGTTTTTGTTAGCGACACCTCAGGTGTCCATTTGGTGAGAATTAGGGGTGAGTTACGAATAATCCAAGGACCCCGTTGAAGCACATTATCAACACCCTCTTTAGAATCGAATTTAAACAGGAAAACACCAGCATCATTCTTCATAAGTTTCTTCAAACCAAACTTACCCCACGTATTCGTGACATAGTTTTGAACCAACGGAAAGGCAATATTCTTGCCTACAAAGAAACCAACAAGAGTATGATCATAACGGTTCAAAACACCCTCCATAGCAGCCCTTGGTAGGAAAGTATCATGATTAGCAATAAGGGACTCATTCACCAAGGTACGGAAATTAACCTTCCTATTAACCCTTCCCGAATTGACCACACTAGCAAACGAGTTAGTACCACCTAAAGTATTAGCAGCCCCATGGTGATTTGCCACATTCATAAAAGTAACATCATCCATTACTTTCTCCAAAGTGTTAAACGTATCCAACACACCATGATCCCTACCCTTATTGTTACCCAAGTCACCCGGTTCAGATTCGGTGACAATAGGCTCACTTGAGTATATTAAGTCAGATAATGGATTAGATGGATCAGCCATATTGTGTACTACATTAGAAACACCACTGATATTACCTGAGTTTGCTGAACCAGCCACTACCGTAGGCTCCCCAAAAGATGAGTTTAGGGCAGCCGGAGTACCCAAACCAGCATCAGCAGGAATAGAGTGCGTCTCCATATGCAAATCAAACTTAGGATCACGAACTGGTCTAGCCGTGACATCCCCCAATCCTTGAGTATTCCCACCCAATCTCCTCAACCTAGCCGCAACACTTTTCATAAGGTCATCATTAGAACCACTAGTTTGATCATCCAAGTTAGAAGACGATGAAGCCGTCTTCCCCACCAACTTGACATCCTTCCCAGCAGTTTTAGTATCACTCTTCTTATTAAGAAACCCTTTATCCATCTCTCAAAACCCAACTTCAATAAAAAAAATCAAACAAAAAGACAGCAGCAGCATGCGACGTACAAAAGAAAACAAGAAAAAACCCTAACTGAAAGTTAGGGTTTTACACGATAGCACAAAACTTGCTAACCAGGTCCCATGATATTCATGCGCATAGTTCACGTAGACAACGATTAGATAACAATATAAAACCCCACCGACCCACACATGATCAAAATATTAATAATATGAAGAACACTGACCCACTCAATATCAATTGACCAATAATATTAGTTGGAAGGGATTTAATATTGTTCAAAGCAATTAAATAATACCAATGCACACAATAAAAAAAGGAATCAATGAAGGTACCCACCAACGATTTATAATAAACCAGTAATATTCAAACCCACGTGAATGGAGAATTAAATATTAAGAATTTAATATTGAATCGTAAAAAAGGTTATCGAAATTTAGTGAATCGTTTTTTCGCCACAGAGAGAATCGACTTTAGGATTTATTATTTACAAAGTAAAAACTTGTTTAAAACATAGCCATTAGTTTAGAGATTATTGTGGTTACAAGGTTTTGATAAACATGTACAAAGTGATAAACTAAGTATATACACTTGAACTAGCATTATGATATGAAAAGTATGAAGTTTTAGCTATGTAAAGTTTACTTACAAGAGGAGATTAGTGAGGTGAGATTGCAATATCTTTGATTAACCCAAGCTTAATGTTTCCAAACCCGTACTAGAGTACCCTAATTATACTTGAACTTAACCACAACCAAACTATCTTCTTCCTTGCTCCTTAGAGTGTGTCGAATGGTATATATATAAGATGGGAGGATTTTTTTTATTTTTTTTTATTTTTTTTTTTATTTTTTTTTTTTTTTATTATTATTATTTTTTTTTTGCCTTGAACTAGCTAGTGCTAAAATGGGTACATGTATACCTATTTATATTAGAGGACTTTCAAACTTTGCATAGTTGGGTCAAAAGATATCATTTGCTAGGTGAAGGAGGTTGGGCCGAATGGGGCTAGGGGCGGGGGGGGGGGGGGGGGGGGGCAATCTTGAAGTCAAAGCCACCAAACAAATATTGGACTCCATGTTTTAAGCATTTGTGTTGGCTAATTAATGTTGTGTAGATTTTGTCTAACAAATAATTATAAGACAATGAGGGGGGGGGGCACATGTAGTATTTTTGGAGTAAAAGAGTTATTTTGATACAAGAGCGTATATGTTGTATGTATTTGGTATTAGATATAGGTATTGGATGTTGGTTTGGTGATTAACGTAAGTTATACGTAATTAAACGTAAGAAAGAAAGAAATTACCTCAGGTGTAAGGAAATATTTTTGGAACTTTGGTAATCATTTAGGAAGTATAAAAATGTGTTAGAAATAATCGTTGGGAGAATTGGGTATATCGGGTGTTAAATTTAAATTACGAATAGTGTTTGTTGAATTGACAACCGTAAGTAAATAAAGAATAGGAAATTGTTTTAGGGTTTAAAATTGTGAACCGGAGTAGGAGCAAGGTACTGGAGCATTGTGGACTAAATATAGCCTAAGTCCTAGTGTACTTGAAATATATTCTAAGTCTCACGTTGGTTCAAGTAAAAAGTTATATGTGAATTATTCTCAAATAAATGTCACGAAAATAAATTCGAGTTTGTTGAGTAGTATTGACCTGTAAATTAGTGGGTTGTCATAAGATAGTTGTGGAAAAAGAGTGTTTTCGCAAAGAAGTCAAAGAAAGACAAAGAACATCCACTCTCTCTTCCCCCACGATGTCTTCGCGGAATCGGAAGCCCGATCAAATAAGCAATCCATCAACCCATTTTTAGTACAAGTCCTAATAATAATGCTGATATAAGAAGCCACCACACCCTAATCTCACTAATTTGAGAAACCCTAATCACACACAACATCTATTCATCTGCGCCCACCCCCCCCCCCCCCTCTCATATTCTTCAGTCACCCACCAAGATCCACATCCATCTATGATAATCGACAAACACAAATCGAGCATCAAAAAAAATGATACCCCATCATTCTGCTATAACACCGAAAAGAACCACACTCCTTAATCTGATCCATGTTTTCTTCTTTTCTTTTCGGTTAACCTCAAAAAACAACAATCTGAAGAGCTCGTGAAGTCATCTTCAAGATATTTAAAAGGTTACGGGTAGGTATCTTTTGTTATGTTGTGATTTTTCGTTTTGTGTTTCGTTATAACCGAATAAAAAAATGGATGAAAACCGATATGGTTTTTGTTTGTTCTTGAAAATGATTCGAATATTGAAGAGAAGTTGGAAGCTTCTATAGATCTATGATGAATATTAGAAAATATTAAAGATCTATGATCTTTTCGAATAAACTAAGATTATTGATTTAATTTTTTTTTTTTCTTTTTTTTCTTTTTTTTTTTTTTTTTTTTGGAATCATAGTAGTTTTCGATTCTTGTTTAAGAACAATGATGACATCTTTTTCGTGTTCTGATCTTGTAAAGTTCTTCACGTTTATGTACATCACGAACAAAAGAAAACTAAGGTTCTTGTTTGTTTTCCTTTGAAGTTTGAATCTTGGTTTAGTTGTAGATGAGAGTTGATGGAGTGATGGTGAGGGTTATTGGTTATGTCTAGATGTAGGATACAGTTTCGTTGGTTATGGATGATGATAGATCTATGATGTAATCTTGTTCACACGGATGAGGTCTATAAAGATTGGTAACATGTGAACAAAGTTGAGATCTTGAGTCCTGTTGGATTCCTTTTGATATGGATAGATTGGGATTTGATGTTGGTTATTTGACTTCATCTTCTTTTGTTTCTGTTGACTGATTTGGAACCGATGAAGATCTGCCATAGATCTGAGGTTGTTAAAGTTGTTTACGTTTCTGGTCTCATTCTTCCTCTTCATCTCATTCTCTTTTCAATTTTGATAAGTGGTTATAAAAACTAAATTCGATAACAGGTTTATAGCAATTGCGATAAGTTTGACTTGTCCAATTGCGACAAGGTTGACTTGTCCAGTTGCGACAAATCTGACTTTTCCAATTACGACGGATTCAATTGCGATGGATTCATTTACGATAAAACCCAAATGTGATGAACCCATAATTTCGATAAACAAGGGTCTGTCAGAATTTCTTTACAAGAAATTCCGATAATAGAGGGTTTTGATTTTTCCGATGAGTTTCTGACCATTTTTTCCGACCAACCCTTTTTACTAGTTTTCCGACCACAAATCTTCACGGGAAATGGTACAAAATAGTCTTGAAATATGATGTTACACAAAAAACTGTTAACCTTGGACTAAAAAACCACGAGTAACCGTATCTTGTAAATCTAGATATAAAGCTTAAAACGGACCACATTTTGATACAAGATAACTGTTATGAAACTTATGAAACTGTTATCAATACTAGTTGACAAAAAATTTGGACCAGTTAAAAATTGTAATACAACAGATTCAAAACAGATTCGAACCATTAAAAATTTACGATTTTGACAAGAACACCTCAAAAATCAACCAAAACTAATAATCCCGCTCTGATGCCAATTGTTGGATCATGTTTTAGTTCATATTGTGATTCGAGAGGTCGGGGATAATGATAATACATGATATCCATGGTTAGAGAGAGAGAGTAGAGAGAGAAAGGAAAACTAGTGTTTTATTAATGAAGATGAAAAGTAAAAATACACAATAAGTCTCACCCCTCCATGGAAGTATGGAGGGGTATATTGAGCCTCACACACATTAAACTATCACAATATTACATAACTAGTCCATGTGTTTGGCTTAACAAGATAACTAATGTAATCCCGTAAATGCCATTCCATTTACGTGTTAGGAGCATTCCCACATAACTAGTACAAATAGACTTTTGAGCTAAGGAATTTTGAGCTAAGGGAGTACACTATGAAGTTCGAAGCTACAGGCTTTGTAAAAGAGTGATTCCTCACATTTGACACATCTAAAGACTCGGATGGAAAGCAGTTTACGCGGGCAAGGACAAAAAGCAGAATCCAAGCAAAGCCCAAAGCTCTTCCGATACGATGGTCAGTCTTAGGGAATTCAAGCAATGGGGGGCTCCTCAATCAAAGCTATTTGGTCTCAATGAAAAGACAAATGGAGATGCCCGCCCAAAAAAGTCCCGAAGGATGAAAGATGCCGTATCTCGAAGCTATCGCAGGTAGAATACAGCAACGGCAGGGCATATTAGCAAAGCTTCAGGACTACCTTGGGAACCCACAAAAACATATTGTTCGAAGGATTCTACATGGCTTAGAGCCAATCAAAGAGCAATAACTTTCAACACTCAGACCAAAGGCCTTTTAAGAAAGGGCGATACACTTGCAGAGTTACCAAAAGATCCCAACAAGCAAAGAATCCAAGGGAAAATGCTCTCCATTGTCACATGAATACGGAAGGATCAAGCATCTTTCAAATGTATCTTCAAGACATGGGAAAGCGGCCAAACAGTGCTCGTCAATGACACAACAGGACACAAGTTGTAGCAAGCAAAAGAAAGAATGCAAAAAGCACAACGATTCAAGGTCGCTACTAAAGGAGGTAGGATAATAACTCTCCAGCACAAGCTCGAAGCATTTGCAGCAACTAGGAGTAACGCCGGGAAAGGCCTTCGTAAGTTTTACATAGGAAACTTACTTTACCTTGGCATTTATTTTGTTATCGAGTTGAATCTCTTCTACCGGGATGATGAGGGATTCGTCGGATAAACACTTCTTGAGATTATAAATATGAAAGGTATTATGCACACTGCTAAGCTCTAGCGGAAGCTCAAGTCTGTATGCCATTGGACCGATTCTTGCTAGAATCTTAAATGGTCTAATATACCTAGGGTTCAATTTCCCGCGTTTCCTAAATCTTATCACACATTTCCAAGGTGATACCTTCAACATTACCATGTCCCCAACTTTGAATTTTAAGGGCTTACGCCTCACATCGGTGTAACTTTTCTGACAGTCGCTGGCGGCTTTTAGTCTGTTTCGAATCTGAACAATCTTCTCGGTTGTCTCGTGAACAATTTCTGGACCGGTAAGTTGAGCATCTTCGACTTCGGCCCAACAGACTGGTGATCGGCATTTCCTACCGTAGAGTACTTTAAATGGTGCAGCCTTTATACTTGTGTGATAACTATTGTTGTAGAAAAATTCAATCAACGGCAAATGAGTATCCCAGCTATTACCAAAATCAATCACACAGGCACGGAACATGTCCTCTAGTGTTTGGATGGTCCTCTCACTTTGACCATCGGTTTGTGGATGATAGGTTGTACTCGTATCAAGACGGGTTCCAAAGGCATCATTAAGAGATTCCCAAAATCTTGAAGTGAATCGATTGTCTCGATCCGAAATGATTGAAACTGGTACACCATGTTTTGAGACGATCTCATGGATATAGATTCTGGTTAACTTATCCATCTTGTATGTTTCTTTTAATGGGTAAGAAATGAGCTGATTTGGTGAGACGATCGACGATCACCCAAATCGCGTCGTGACCGCTTGGTGTTTTAGGGAGTTTAGTGATATGTTCCCATTTCCATTGAGGAATCTCTAGTTGCTGTAGTAAACCAGACGGCTTCTGGTATTCGGCCTTAACTTTGGAACAAGTAAGACATTTGCTGACATAAGTCGCAATGTCGGCCTTCATATTCGGCCACCAATACAGCTTTTTGAGGTCTTGGTACATTTTATCGGAACCTGGGTGTATGGAATATTTGGACTTGTGTGATTCGTACATGATCAACTCTCGTAGGCCACCAAAATATGGTATCCAACTCCTATCTTTGAAGCATAACATTCCATCGGATCTTTTTACAAAACCATTATTACTTTCTGGCATACCATAAAGATTCTCCTTAGGTCGGTTTTCTGTCTTAAGTGCTTCGGCCTGAGCCTCAAGAATTTTGGATGGAAGGGGTGAACTAATTGTCATACCCAATGATCTTACAATTAAGGGTTTATTACACTTAAGGGTTTAAGTCGTTCTTTCCTGCTAAGGGCATCTGCTACTACGTTCGCTTTGCCAGGATGATATCAGAGCTCGCAATCATAATCGCTGAGTAGTTCTAGCCAACGGCATTGCCTCATATTAAGCTCTTTCTGGTCTAAGATATTTTGAAGACTTTTGTGGTCTGTGTACACTATACACTTAGTACCGTAGAGGTAATGTCTCCAAATCTTTAGCGCAAAGACAACTGCTCCTAACTCCAAATCATGAGTGGTGTAATTCTTCTTATGAACCTTGAGTTGTTGAGAAGCGTATGCTATAACCTTTTCCTTCTGCATCAGCACAGCCCCAAGTCCTTTATGCGAAGCATCACAATAGACTACAAAATTTTCCATTCCTTCGGGTAACACCAAAATCGGCGCACTGCAAAGTTTTTGCTTCAAGAACTGAAAGGCGGATTCTTGTTTCTCTCCCCATTCGTACTTCTGATTCTTCTGCGTTAGCTTGGTTAAAGGCTTCGCTATCTTAGAGAAACTCTTGATGAATCTTCTGTAATACCCGGCAAGACCTAGAAATTGACGAATCTCTGTGGGAGTCTTAGGTGTTTCCCAATCTTTAATACCCTCAATCTTAGCTGGGTCAACATGCAATCCCTGGCTATCAATTACGTGCCCAAGAAATTGTACTTTTCGGATCCAAAAATCACATTTAGAAAATTTAGCGTACAACTTTTCGTTCTTGAGTAATTCTAGGATCGTCTTGAGATGTTCTTCGTGCTCTTCTTTGCTTTTAGAGTAGATTAGAATATCATCAATGAACACAATTACAAATTTGTCCAGGTACGATTTGCACACACGATTCATGAGATCCATAAATACCGCCGGTGCATTAGTTAATCCAAACGGCATCACTTGAAACTCGTAATGACCATAACGAGTCCTAATGGCTGTCTTCGCGATATCTTCTTCCCGGACCCTTAGTTGATGATAACCCGATCTCAAATCAATCTTCGAGTAAAAACTGGAACCTTGCAACTGATCGAACAAATCATCGATTCTTGGGAGTGGGTAACGGTTCTTCACCGTTAAATTGTTTAATTCGCGATAATCTATGCACATTCGGAACGATCCATCCTTCTTCTTTACGAACAATACCGGCGCTCCCCAAGGCGAGGAACTTGGTCTAATGAATCCCTTGTCTAATAGTTCTTGTAACTGATTAGACAAATCTTGCAACTCTGATGGTGCTAGTAGGTAGGGTGCTCTTGCTATTGGTGCCGCTCCTGGCACCAAATCTATCTGGAACTCTACTTGACGGGTAGGCGGTAGTCCAGGCAAGTCTTGGGGAAAGACTTCCGGAAAATCTCGAACAATCGGTACATCCTCCAATCGTTTCTCATCCGACTTCTTTTAGGTTATGTGTGCTAGAAAAGCATGACATCCCTTCTTTATATACTTTTCGGTCTTGACACACGATATGATGTTTAATCGAGTTCCGCTTCGTTTACCACGGATAATCAAGGTTTCACCATTAAAAGGGAGATGAACAACCTTTTCATCGCAAATGATCCTAGCATGGTGTTTAGATAACCAATCCATACCAATTATGACGTCAAAACTACCGAGTTTGATAGGCATAAGATCGATGTTAAATGGATGGTTTAGGAAGTTAAAGGTACAACCGCGGATTATGGTGTCGGAGCCAACTAAGTTACCGTTCGCTAATTCAATGTTGTAGGCGGTGTCTAAGGTGGTCGGTGAGATGTTAAGTAAAGGAGCAAATAGTAGACACAAAACTTTTATCGGCACCCGAATCAAATAAAACTGAAGCATAACGACCATTGAGAAGAAACGTACCCGTGACAACGTTGAGAAGAAACCTTAGAAGACATGCTCCGAGCATGTGTTATTGACTTCGGAAAAGGTTGGGACAAACACTTACCTCTAGCCGAGTTCTCCTACAACAACAGTTATCACGCCAGCATTAAGGCAGCACCATTAGAAGCACTCTACGGTCGAAAGTGCAGATCGCCTGTTTGTTGGACCGAAGTTGGAGATATACAACTCACCGGACCCGATCTCATTCATGAGACAACAGAAAAGATAGTCAAGATTAAGCAGCGACTGCAAGCTGCAAGAGATAGACAGAAGAGCTATGCCGATGTGAGGAGAAAACCTCTAGAATTCCAGATTGGAGACAAGGTCATGTTGAAAGTATCTCCTTGGAAAGGAATGGTACGTTTCGGAAAACGAGGAAAACTTAACCCTAGATACATTGGTCCATTCAAAATCCTAGAGAGGATAGGACCAGTGGCTTACAAACTCGAACTACCAGAGGAAATTAGTCGAGTTCACGACACCTTTCACGTATTAAATCTTAAGAAATGTTTGTCAGATGAATCTCTTGTAATTCCTTTGAAAGAGATTCGGCTCGACGACAAACTTGTCTTTACAGAAGAACCCGTGGAGATCATGGACAGAGAGATCAAACAACTAAAACAGAACCGCATTCCCGTTGTCAAAGTCCGATGGAACTCTAAACGAGGACCGGAATGGGAACGCGAAGACCAAATTCGAGCCAAATACCCACACCTATTCTCGTAGACACTTCTATTACCTATCTTAGACTGGAATTCCGGGACGGAATTCAGTGTAAGTGGTAGGTACTGTAACCTCTCGTAATTTTCCCTATGAATAGTAAATGCTAATAAATGATTAATAAATCATTATGTTATTTAATAACCATTTCTACTGGTAACAAAAATTTTTTTTGTTATTTATACTACACTATTTTAATCACAACGATACTTGTGATTACCGATTACCTAGAAACGATGCTTACACACGAGCCTTGATAGTCTAAAAATCGCGAAATTACCTAAAACCATTAACGTTTAATACTTAACGTTTATACGTTTCGTCAACCAACCGAACGGGATCAAATACATTCCCGAGCTCACAGAAATTATCACGAATACTCAATAACTATATTGGGCCTCGACCCAACACCCTAATGGACTGTTAAACTCATTGGGCCTTAGCCCAATAATTCGGTAAACTAAACACACCAATCGGACCATTATTATTTTTCATTTCTTTCCTTTGGGCCAGTCCACCGAACGAGCCCAATCACCAAGCAAAGCCCAAGTTTTTATATATATACTTTCGGTTTGGCTGCTCACGGATCAAACACTTTGATTAAATTACGAGCAATTTAACTTAACAACAATATTAATATTTTACACGACTCAATTCTTCACCTAGCTAAGAATCGAGTGCAACAAATCTCCTATCCTAACTCGACTATTTACTGACTTAAAAATCTTCAAAGCTCAACGCATTTAGCCATGTGATGAACACAACCCAAATTCACATTTTGGCCTAGTTGATTCTCGTATAACACACAACTCGACCCAACCTATATTTTGGCTAACAAATAAATTCGAATGAACTCCTATTGAACATACAAGCTATCGAACGAACCCTACATTTATTTTAGATCACTCCAAGAATGTGTTAAACACATGGGATAACCGAACAAGCCACAAGAACTAAGCCTTAAAAAATTATTTTGTCACCTTCCTCTTGGTATTTACCGACGACCAATAGCACCAAAAACAACCATCATTTGGTTGATTCCTACACTCAAACTTGACAATACAATGACACTTCCTGCTACTCTCATCATGCATCATCATTCTTCATCATTTTATTCATCAAAACACTCCATGCATTGCCCTTAAATACAACCCAACCGATCGGCATTTTAACATCACAAATACATCCAAACTCAAAATTTCACTAAGTGTTTCATAGCTACTAAATTCGCCTAGCTTTGGCAAATTTTCGAGGCATTCGAGCAAAGCCAAGGATCATATTAAACTCACTCCTGAATCTTTGAAGTGCAAAGAATCGAGCTACACAATTCGTTCAGCCTAACTCAATCTCGACATAGTGATACGCACCACCTTTTGAGGTGAAGTGAGCACACTCGAACTTTTCTCACTTTCATATATTTTGTGATTCTATGTTTCTATCGCGAGTTCATTTTACTTTAGATGAATATCTCGTTAATTATATTTACAACACATGTGTTTTAATCGACACTCTAAATAATTGTCACGCTAACTATCGAGAACAAAAGTCATTCGAACCTTATATCATCGTATCAACTCTAAAAATCACACAATCCTAAGTTACATTGTCACTTTCGAATTTACAAAACACTTAGAATATTTTCAAGGTTATGAAACTGTTTTCAAATAACTAAGTCACGTTGACTTTGGTCTCGTATTTTCCTATCTCGACACACAACCCTTGCATTTTATAGCTCGACCTAATAGTTGAGCTACCAAACTAACGAGTCACGTATTTCGTTCAACTTAGAAAACCCAACTCGAACCTTGTTAAACCCCAAAGTAATCGACCAAAAATCTGTTTTACACAAACACTAATATTAGCGATTGGGCTAATAAGCCCACTAAGCAATATTTAAGTTTTTCGTATAAGCTGATCGTATAAGCTCAATTGTTATATTTTTACAACCCTAAAGTGAGCCCGTAACCAAGCCCAAACCCCCTCCAAACCCATTGGATCGAAAACCCATAATGGGCTACACATTTAGCTCGTTAAAAGCCCATAAGCTGAAAAATAAGCTTTTAACAAAAATAAGATGTTCATATAAGTCACAAAAGTTAATTTAAA
Organism: Artemisia tridentata subsp. tridentata; assembly: GCA_021014915.2. Classification (NCBI taxonomy): domain Eukaryota; kingdom Viridiplantae; phylum Streptophyta; class Magnoliopsida; order Asterales; family Asteraceae; genus Artemisia; species Artemisia tridentata. Next base: position 217,677,952 of record CP139506.1, read on the forward strand.
CCTTTTTATGAAATAAAAATAGTAAACATTGATTTTTATAAATTTTGGACTTGATTTGCAAAAGCTTGCTAACCGAAGGACTAAAATTGTCAAATTTGGAAACTTTCGGTAAAAACTGTCATTTTGATAATCTTGTGATAAAAACTGTAAATTCAGGAACTTTTGAGTACAAAATGTAAATATTAAAGGTTTTGGACCAAAAACGTAATAAAAATTTAACCGATGACTAACGGTGCAGAGATTATGCCGTTAGGGTCAAAAGTGTAACTTTGTAAAACCTAAAGGATATTTCAGATTTTATACTTGTGGTAATATTTTACAAACCCAAAACCCGAAACAAATATGTTTAGTCAACATTTAATGTCACATTTTTCTAATAATTCTATATACGAAGTTATATAACTTATAAATATATATATACGTAATCACTTAACGAAATCGTTAAACGAAGAATCTAACTTATCATCAACCAACTTTGATTTATAAACAACGATCCCTTTTGTCAACCAATATACTCCGACGAACGAGCACGCATCCAAGATATTATATATATATATATATATAACCTTATATTTTTATAAATAACCGTGATCATTTAAAACACGCATATTTTTAACGTTGCAAACAAATCAATAAAACCTTAAACGTTATGATTCGCGATAAACCAAACTTAGACTATCAAACCACTAAAACTTGCCATATACTATATAGGTCGTGTGTTGAAGCCGTTTCCTTTCATCGTTTGAGTAACGATACTACTACCACTACGGTACTACGAAGGTGAGTTCATAGCCCACACTTAAACTTTTAAATCTTTTGTAGGGAGATACATGCTACAAACATGAACACAAACTTTTTGTATGCTATGACTGTTATTATTATTGCTTAAGTAGCTATTGCCAAAAGTCCCTCAATCATGAACCTTAATCACTTGCGAGTGAACGTAAATAGTTGTGAATAGATCTATTTGGGACTGACAATCCCCGTTTGGGTCTGCTAGGATGAGCCACCCAGGCGCACTTTATTTGAACAAACTTATGGGTTATTGGCAAATACCCATCTCGAGGGCCTATATACTATCATATTTGATGCCTGTTAAGCGTTGCGTGTCATGAGCTTAATGCAATAATAACTTGATTTTAACTTGTTTAATTGTAGTTTGATGCAATTAACACTTATACTTGTGTTCAAACTATTAAACTTAAACCTATGAATATCACTCAACTTTTGTTGACTTTTAGCATGTTATCTCAGGTAACTAAAGGCTGGAACTCAAGGCACGGAGTGGGCATTAAACCCTGCACGGGTGGTTAAATAAATGTTTTATCATTCAAATCTAAATAAACGTGTTAACTATAAAACATCTTTGTATTTTAAATACTTGTGTTTTGAATGATAAACTTAAAACGTCTTTCTAAAGTCGTTTTCTATGGTTATGACTAAAGATCCTCTACGTAACACCCAATTAAGTCTTCTGCTGTTGCTAACCGAAATTGGGGGTGTTACAGATTGGCATCAGAGCTCATGGTTATAGAGAACCAGATGTATTTTAAACATTGGACTATAACTACATTTTTAAAACGGACCATTGTAAAGAAAAACCACCTAATGCCCTCCGTGCCTACACACTTCCAACATTTTTAGGATGTTGCTTACTATACGAGTTCTGAACAAAGTGTAACATATTTATGATTATGTTAATAGCTTACATTTACTATTCGGGATTATTACAGTACTATGTCTTCGAAACCCCATCCTATCGCTGTATCATCTGATTCAGAGAATGAGGATCCTATGCCATTTACCTCAGACTTTGCTACGGCAGCTATACCGATGTCACCTGCTACTGACCGGTACATGGAAAGCCAGCAATTTCTACCGGCATCCGACCTGGAGACTTCCCCTCCAACATCACCAATCCCATCACCTGGCCCGATTCGCCAGCATGGACGAGTACGACAACTCCAGCCATATGAACCCGAACCCTTTGACCAACTTTACCGACGCCCCGAAGAAAGTTATGTTCGCAAACACACTCCCCGAAAACGGGTACGTACACCACCAGCACTGATCATACCACCACCAGCCCCACTCATACCAACTCCGACTCCAGTAATATCATCACCCCCAGCTCCTGAGCATTCCAGGACACCACCACTTACACCACTATCTTCAGTTCTACCACCTACTATCTTCTATCACCAGACCACCACTGTTCCATTACCATCCTCTATTCCACCCCTTGCTTCTCCACCCTCAGCTACTCTCAGTGAGCCTCTGCCACCATGCAAGAGGACATACCGCTTGGTTCCATCTTTATCGGACCCCTATGCCCAGGTTAGAGATGAGGCTACAGTTCGCACCGGGACCCACAAGAGGGTCGATGCTCGCCGATGGTCTTTCTTGCTACCGATCATCCGTCACTGGAGATCCCAGGAAGGAGCACCGAGAGCTATGGAACTAGGAGAGAGTTCGGCTACAGCTACTTCGAGGATTCGTCCGGTTACCGGAGAACCCATCCATCACACCATACCTCTACTGGCAGCCAGATTAGTCGACATGAGGATCGTCTGGATGACATTGTAGAGATTCTTGACGACTTACCACTCGAGCAGGTTGAGACACTTGGGGAAGAAGTGGAAAACCTTGTGATTGGTCAGTTGGCGATGGAGACAGTCTTCGATCAAGCAGGTATTAGTTTAGAAGAAGCCATTGAGACTATTTCTATACTAGGAGAGGCCACTACTTCGATGCAGACAGTGATTGAGACACTAGACTCTGAGCTTGACCGAGTTAGCTCTCAGGTTCTGATTCTTAGACTTATGGTTGAGGATTCCCAGGCTAGGGAAAGAGCTCGAGACCAGACAGTGGAGACCTTGATGGTTGTGATTGCAGATCTTCAGCGCCGCTTAGATGGTGCACCAGGAGGACCATAGATCAGAGATGTGTCAATATAACTAAGAGATGTCTTAGTCTACCAATGTTGTATTAATAAAGAATCTTGTATCTTTATGTTTTGTAAAACAAATCGAACAAGTTATTAATCTATGTTGTGTGGATGTATTATATTGATGTTGATTTATGTATTCCATGGTTGTTTCTTGCATGTACATTATGATTTGCCATATATTGTCCTGTGAAACGTTGGTTCATACAGTGCAATTCAATCATTTATGTTCTCATGTGTGTTGTGAATTGATTCAGACATATTGTGAATGTATTTATGATGTGATACTTGCTGTGTTTACAAATATAAACCAAAATTATTATCCTTATAAACCCAAATTGCTGTGGTTAATATTATATTATTATAAACCATATCCAATTACCATACAATTGATTCCAACCTAACGTGATCATTATGAGATTCTAAAAATATGCTTTTGCAATATTGATAGAACTATGGCACGTACAAGGAAAGCAACCTCCGCCGCAAATCATGAAACTTCAACGGCTACGCCTACTATGACTCCAGAAGCTATCCGAAAAGCAATCGCTGACGGTGTAAATGCAGTCTTGGCAGAACAGGCGGCAGCAAATGCTCGCAACGGTGGCACTAGTCTATCGACAGGAGAAAGTGTAACTGCTGCAAACCGCAAATGTACCTACAAAGATTTCATGAGTTGTCAACCAACTTTCTACAAAGGTACTGAAGGAATAACTGAACTTGCTCACTGGTTCGAACGATCTGAAACTGTTTTTCAGAGAAGCGGTTGTACCGAGGACAACAAAGTCATTTTCGCTACTGGAACTCTCATGCAAGATGCTTTGTCATGGTGGAATGCTACAGTCAAAGCCATGGGAATGACAGCAGCCTATCAGCTCACTTGGACTGAGTTTAAGACCAAGATGCTAAAGAAATATTGTCCCCGTTCTGAACTAAGAAAATTGGAATATGAATTCCATCTACTGGTAGTAAAAGGAATTGATCTTAAAACATACAACAGGAGATTCCAAGAGCTTAAAATACTATGTCCTACTGTTGTACCAAATTTCGAAAAAGAACTGGAAAAGTATATCGAAGGACTTCCCCGTAGTATTGAGGGAAATGTCACTTCATCAAACCCACCAACCCTAGAGGCAGCCATTGAACTTGCTCAAAAACTACTGGACCGAGAGGTCAAGTACAACAATGAGCTCAAGAGGAAGCTCGATGACAAAAGAACCGCTCACCACCACAGTAACAATAACCACCGCAACAACAACTTCAATAACAACAACCATAAAAACAATAACCCGTACCATCAAAACCGAAACAATCGTCACCATCAACTAAACCAAAGACAAGAAACAGCCAAGGCCTATGCTGCTACTGAAGGCAAGGGATACCAAGGTCAAAAATCCCAGTGTAACAGATGCAAACTACACCACAGTGGACCTTGCACAATCAAATGTTTGAAATGCCAGAAAGTGGGTCATCAGACAAAGGATTGCAGGAATCCCGCTACTGGTAGCAACCTACAGCCTGTAACTCTGACTTGCTACTCCTGTGGAGAAGTAGGTCACTTCAAGAGCCATTGTCCGAAAGGAAACGATCAGCAAAACAACGCTCGAGGAAGAGCATATGTGTTAAAAGAGGAGGATGCCCCACTGAACCCTGACGTCGTCACGGGTACGTTCTTACTCAATCAACATAATGCTAGGGTATTATTTGATTCTGGAGCAGATAGAAGTTTTGTGTCAACTACGTTTGCTCCTTTGCTTAACATTACCCCTTCCAAACTAAACACCACTTTTGAAATTGAAATGGCGGACGGAAACCTAATTGGCACCGCCACCGTAATTCGTGGTTGTACCATAATCCTACAAGACAACCCTTTTCCCATCGACCTCATGCCTATTCAGCTCGGTAGTTTTGACGTAGTCATTGGTATGGATTGGTTATCCAAACACCGTGCTAGAATACTCTGTGACGAGAAAGCCGTGCATATTCCATGTAATGGTGAAACTCTTATTGTCCATGGTGACAAGAATAAAACGCGATACGGTATCATCTCATATATCAGATTGGTGAAATACATGAATGAAGGATGCCAAGCATTCATGGTTCATGTAACTGAAAACAAATCGAAATATAAACGAGTTGAAGACGTTCCGATCGTTAAAGAGTTCCCAGAAGTATTCCCTGAAGATCTACCCGGTCTTCCACCTCCCCGTCAAGTAGAATTCCAGATTGAACTAGTGCCTGGAGCGGCACCTGTGGCGAAAGCACCTTATAGGTTAGCGCCGTCTGAAATGAAGGAATTGTCAGAACAATTGAAAGAATTGTCTGATAAAGGCTTTATCCGACCCAGCTCATCACCTTGGGGAGCTCCGGTTCTATTCGTTAAGAAGAAGGACGGATCTTTCCGAATGTGTATTGATTACCGGGAATTGAACAAACTCACTGTAAAGAATCGTTACCCACTACCTAGGATCGATGACTTGTTTGATCAATTACAAGGATTGAGTGTATACTCGAAGATCGACCTAAGGTCAGGGTACCATCAGTTAAGAGTTCGAGAGGAGGATATTCCCAAAATAGCTTTTAGGACGCGTTACGGACATTACGAATTCCAAGTAATGCCATTTGGTTTAACTAATGCACCTGCAGTGTTCATGGACCAAATGAACCGAGTGTGCAAACCATATCTGGATAAGTTCGTGATTGTATTCATAGACGATATCCTAATCTACTCACGCAACGAACAGGAACATGCCAAACATCTAAAGATTATTTTAGAGTTACTCAAAAAGGAACAATTGTATGCCAAGTTCTCCAAATGCGACTTTTGGATTCGAACTGTACAATTCCTTGGGCATGTTATCAACTGTCAAGGCATTCACGTAGATCCTGCAAAGATTGAGGCCGTCAAAGGTTGGACATCTCCGACAAACCCCACAGAGATACGCCAATTTTTGGGTCTAGCCGGTTACTACAGGAGATTTATTGAAGGTTTCTCAAAAATCTCAAAGCCTTTGACCGAATTAACTCAGAAGAACAAGAAGTTTATCTGGGGAAAAGAGGAAGAATCAGCTTTTCAGCTATTAAAGAAAAAGCTCTGTGAAGCACCAATATTAGCACTACCCGAAGGAAATGAAGACTTCGTAGTGTATTGTGATGCCTCATATCATGGTTTGGGAGCTGTGCTGATGCAACGAAACAAAGTGATAGCTTATGCCTCACGACAACTCAAACCACATGAAGCAAACTACACGACTCATGATTTGGAGTTAGGAGCAGTAGTATTCGCCCTTAAGTTATGGAGACATTACTTGTATGGTACTAAGTGCACAGTATTCACCGACCACAAAAGTCTTCAGCACATCTTAGATCAGAAAGAACTAAACATGAGACAACGTCGCTGGTTAGAGTTACTTAGCGATTATGATTGTGAAATCCGTTATCACCCAGGAAAAGCCAACGTTGTGGCAGATGCATTAAGTCGGAAGGAACGACTGAAACCTCTTAGAGTCAGATCGTTAGGAATAACCATTCGTTCACCCCTGCCCTGATACGTTTATGGGTAAGGAGAAAGGAGATGCGTTAACACTTACTAGTGGGTTCGATTATTGCATGGGATTAAAAACGTACATGGTGACTTTGTTAAAAACTGCATGAAGACTTGCATGAAGTCTTGGTGATTGCATTGGACGGATTAAAGACTTTGCATGGATGGAGACTTTTGAATTGTTAAAACGGATGTGTCTTTTCTTTTCCCACTTTAAGTTACTTTGCTATTATTAGCTCCTTTATTTTGTGGCTTTTAAAAGTTTATAACAGTTTGTCTTGTAATGGGCTATAAATGCCATGGTTTGTTATTGGAAGAGGCAGATTGTTAAAGAAAAGAAAACATTTATTTCATTTGAATTATTGTTATAATTCTTGTGTTAGCTGCCACCTTTTGGACGTGATCCTAAGGTCGGTTGGATTCAAATCAATAGGTCTTGGTTTGCAATCTGTTTGACGAGTTATAGGTCTAACTTGTTAAACGCTTCTATCATTTTTCATATTCAAAACACTCATTTCACTTAAAGCCATTCAAACACGTATCATTAGTGGCATCAGAGATCGGTTTCTATCAGCAAGAAGATGAATTTTGATGATCCCGATTTTCTTCACAATCTTCGGGAGGTTTTGAGGAATGTTCAAGAGGGGATGCCTAGGCCAGCTAGGCGTGGGGATGTTAGGGTAGTAAACGACTTCAAAGTGACCGAGTTACCGGAATTTTTGGGTGGGACAGACCCGGAAATGTATTTGGAGTGGGAACGAAAAATCGATCGCATGTTCGATTTTAAAGACTTTGATGATGAGAAGCGGTGCAAGTTTGCTATTCTTCGTTTGGGTAAAAGTGCTTCATTGTGGTATGAAGGGTTGAAGAACAAACGGATTCGGGCCGGTAAAGAAAAGATTGACTCTTGGGAATCGTTGAAAAGAAAGCTCCGTAAAAGGTATGTTTCGGCAACGCATCGTATTTCCATTTATCAAAAAATTGCTGAACTAAAGCAAGGCAAGATGAGTGTGGCTGAATATATTGATGAATTTGAGAATTTGGCACTTATGGGAGAGGTAGAAGAAGTGGAGGAACAGAAGATGTCTCGATTTTTGCGGGGGTTAAATATGAATATTGCTAGCGTGGTGGATCTATACCCATACGCTGATTTTGATACGCTTTGTGGGTTGTGTTTGAAATTGGAGAATCAAGGGAGGACAAAGTATGGAGGGAATTCAAATACGGATTTTGTGAAGTCCAAACCGTGGGTAAAATCAGAAACTACTCACGTTGGTTCTAGTAGTTCTTCGGCGGCCCCTAAACTAGTTACTCCAGCCAAGGAACCCAAGGAAACCAGCCTTTCCAAAGTTCGTTGTTTCAAGTGCCAAGGATTTGGGCATTTTCAAAATGCTTGCCCAAATAAAAGAATAGTGACCCTAAGGGAAGCCATTGGTTATCGGGATGAACTACTCGAAGAAGAAAAAAAAGTTGGGAGACGTATTTGTGTTTAATGAGGACGAGGAACCCGAAGAGGAAGAAAGTTATGTGGCACCCGTTTATGACACAGCTTTGGTACTTAGAACGTTACAAACTAAAGTGGTGGAGGACGATTCCGATCAAAGAGACCAGCTGTTCCACACCAAATGTATCGTTAAAGACAAATGGTGTAGTGTGATTATCGACGGGGGCAGTTGTACTAATGTTGCTTCTAGCGAAATGGTGTCAAAATTGGGTTTGCTAACTACAGCTCATCCCAAACCATATACGCTCCATTGGTTAGATGACGGCAATAAAATGAAGGTGTCAAAACAGGTGAAGGTTGGATTGACGATGGGATCTTATAAAGATGAAATTCTTTGTGACGTGATTCCTATGGATGCTTGCCATGTTTTGTTGGGACGTCCTTGGCAGTTTGATCAGGATGTTACACACAAGGGGAGGAGCAATGAATATGAGCTGAAGAACAAAGGTAAGAAGATTGTGTTAAAACCCATGACCTCACAAGCTGTACGGTCTATGAGTACCAAGCACAAAAAGCAACCAAATTTCACTATGTTGGCTAGTGAGCGAGAAGTGGAACAAGTTATCAACTGTGGGGAAGTGGTGTATTTGATGATAGCAAAGGAAGGTGTGATAGAAGGCACGAATTCTTTGGAAGGCAGCCCCATTGCTGATTTAGTACAGGAGTATCAAGATGTGTTCCCCAACGACTTGCCACCCGGACTGCCTCCTATCCGTGGCATTGAGCATCAAATAGATCTTATTCCTGGAGCACAATTACCAAACAAGGCTGCTTATCGGTGTAATCCAGTGGAAACAAAGGAACTACAAAGACAAGTGGATGAACTTGTGAGTCGGGGTTATGTGCGTGAAAGCTTAAGCCCATGTGCGGTGCCCGTTTTGCTTGTACCCAAGAAGGATGGAACGTGGCGGATGTGCGTGGATAGTAGAGCCGTGAACAACATTACCATCAAATACCGATTTCCAATCCCAAGGTTGGACGATATGTTGGATGAGCTCCATGGGTCAGTAGTGTTCTCAAAAATCGATTTGCGGAGTGGTTACCATCAGATTCGAATGCGCGAAGGAGACGAGTGGAAAACCGCGTTCAAGACCAAGCATGGATTATATGAATGGACCGTAATGCCCTTTGGACTCACGAATGCTCCTAGCACATTTATGCGGTTGATGAATGAAGTCTTGAAGCCATTATTGGGCAGGTTTGTTGTGGTTTATTTGGATGATATATTGGTGTATAGTAAGAGCAGGGAAGAGCATCTGAGTCATTTAAAGCAAATCTTTGATATCCTTAGAATTCAAAGACTTTTTGGGAAACTGGAGAAGTGTTCATTTCTTGTGGATGAAGTAAAATTTTTAGGGTACGTGGTTTCCAAAGATGGAGTATCTGTGGATCAAGCCAAGATTGAAGCCATTAAGTCCTGGCCTAATCCTAGAAACATAAGTGAAGTTCGTTCATTTCATGGACTAGCATCATTCTATAGGCGTTTCATTCGTGATTTCAGTACTCTCACTAGTCCCATTACCAGTTGTCTGAAGAAAGGTGCATTCGTATGGGGGGAAGACGCAAAAAAGGCTTTTGAAACAATCAAGGAACGTTTGTGTGCTGCTCCTATTTTGGCTCTCCTAGATTTTTCTCAACCCTTTGAAGTGGAGTGTGATGCGAGTGGGGTTGGTATTGGCGCTGTTCTGATTCAAGGTAAACGTCCCATTGCTTACTTTTCCGAGAAATTGGGGGGTGCTCGTTTAAATTACTGCACTTATGATAAGGAGTTCTACGCCATTGTAAGGGCGTTGGATCATTGGAGTCATTATCTACGTACGAATCACTTCGTCTTACACTCGGATCATGAATCGCTAAAATATATTAATGGGCAGCAAAAGTTGAGCCCAAGGCACGCTAAATGGGTGGAGTTTTTACAATCATTTCACTTTTCGTCAAAATACAAGGATGGTAAAAATAATGTGGTGGCTGACGCACTCTCGCGTCGTTATACCCTACTTGCGACGTTGGATGTACGTCTATTAGGTTTCGAGACTTTGAAATATTACTATAAAGATGATGTTGATTTTGGAGAGTTATTTGAAAGATGTGCGAAGGGTGCTCATGGGGAGTTTTCAGTTCAAGACGGTTTTCTCTTCAAAAGAAACCGACTTTGTGTCCCAAAGCATACGATTCGTGAATTATTGATACGCGAAGCACATGGTGGTGGATTGGCTGGTCATTTCGGGATAATCAAAACATTGGAAGTATTGAAGGAGCATTTTTTTTGGCCCAAGATGCTTGGAGACGTCAATAACATTGTGAGTAAATGTGTTACATGTCATATGGCTAAAAGTTCATTCAAACCAGGTTTATACTCCCCCTTACCAGTTCCTGTTCGTCCGTGGGAAGATGTGTCTATTGATTTTATAATCGCGTTGCCTCGCACACAACGGGGTAAAGATGCTATTATGGTAGTCGTCGACAGGTTTTCCAAGATGGCCCATTTTGTCGCATGTCACAAGACAGATGATGCTAGCAACGTGGCTGATTTGTATTACCGGGAGATTGTACGTTTGCATGGGATCCCCAAAACCATTGTTTCAGATCGGGACTCCAAATTCTTAAGCTATTTTTGGAATACATTGTGGCGAAAGGTTGGAACCAAGTTGTTGTTCAGCACGTCTCACCATCCTCAAACGGATGGCCAAACTGAAGTAACAAACAGGACGCTAGGGACATTATTACGGGGTTTAGTGAGCAAGACTCAAAAGGATTGGGATGTTAAACTTGCCCATGCTGAATTTGCATATAATCGTTCCCCTACTTATGCTACTGGTCATTCCCCGTTTGAAACCGTCTATGGAGTTAATCCCTATTTACCATTGGACCTGATTCCATTACCAAAAGAAGAGTTAGTTCACAAAGATGCTGATGCCAAGCTAAAATCCATGATAAAGTTGCATGAAGAAGTCTGAAATCGCATTGAGGCTGTTAATGCGACGTATAAACAAAAGATGAATAAGAGTAGGAAACCACGGGTATTTGCGGATGGTGATTTGGTGTGGGTTCATTTGAGAAAGGAGCGTTTTCCAAACAAATGCAAGAACAAATTAATGCCAAGAGCCGAGGGACCTTACAAAGTCATAGCACGTATTAATGATAATGCATACAAAGTCGAATTGCCAGGAGACTATGGGGTGCATGCTACTTTCAATGTAGGAGATCTTTCGCCCTATCTCGATGATGATGGTCTTGCTGAATTGAGGTCAATTCCTTTCAAAGAAGGAGGGGATGATACGTTTATGGGTAAGGAGAAAGGAGATGCGTTAACACTTACTAGTGGGTTCGATTATTGCATGGGATTAAAAACGTACATGGTGACTTTGTTAAAAACTGCATGAAGACTTGCATGAAGTCTTGGTGATTGCATTGGACGGATTAAAGACTTTGCATGGATGGAGACTTTTGAATTGTTAAAACGGATGTGTCTTTTCTTTTCCCACTTTAAGTTACTTTGCTATTATTAGCTCCTTTATTTTGTGGCTTTTAAAAGTTTATAACAGTTTGTCTTGTAATGGGCTATAAATGCCATGGTTTGTTATTGGAAGAGGCAGATTGTTAAAGAAAAGAAAACATTTATTTCATTTGAATTATTGTTATAATTCTTGTGTTAGCTGCCACCTTTTGGACGTGATCCTAAGGTCGGTTGGATTCAAATCAATAGGTCTTGGTTTGCAATCTGTTTGACGAGTTATAGGTCTAACTTGTTAAACGCTTCTATCATTTTTCATATTCAAAACACTCATTTCACTTAAAGCCATTCAAACATGTATCATGCCCTCACAAATACTCACCGCTAAATCCGAAGCTCTTAAGGAAGAGAACCGACCTAGTGAAAAGATCCACGGTATGCCAGAAAATAAGAATGGCTTTGTGCAGAAAGCAGACGGGATGCTCTGTTTCAAAGAAAGAAGTTGGGTTCCTCTATACGGAGGTATACGTGACCTCATTATGAATGAGTCTCATAAATCCAAGTACTCCATTCATCCAGGTTCTGACAAAATGTATCAAGATCTCAAGAAACTATACTGGTGGCCAAACATGAAGGCCGACATCGCCGAGTATGTCGGAAAATGTTTGACCTGTTCAAGAGTAAAAGCGGAATATCAAAAGCCGTCAGGATTACTCATACAACCCGAAATTCCTGTATGGAAATGGGAACGTATTACAATGGACTTTATCACTAAGCTTCCTAAGACATCAACTGGACTTGACACCATCTGGGTCATCGTTGATCGTCTCACAAAATCCGCTCACTTCTTAGCAATCAAAGAAACTGACGAGATGGACACGCTCGCAACGCTATATCTAAAAGAAATAGTTTCGCGACATGGAGTGCCGATCTCAATCATCTTAGATCGCGACTTTCGTTTCACATCTCATTTTTGGAAGTCTTTGCAAAAAGCCTTGGGAACCAAATTGGATATGAGCACTGCATATCATCCACAAACCGATGGACAAAGCGAGAGGACAATCCAAACCTTAGAAGACATGCTCCGAGCATGTGTTATTGACTTCGGAAAAGGTTGGGACAAACACTTACCTCTAGCCGAGTTCTCCTACAACAACAGTTATCACACCAGCATTAAGGCAGCACCATTCGAAGCACTCTACGGTCAAAAGTGCAGATCGCCTGTTTTTTGGACCGAAGTTGGAGATATACAACTCACCGGACCCGATCTCATTCATGAGACAACAGAAAAGATAGTCAAGATTAAGCAGCGACTGCAAGCTGCAAGAGATAGACAGAAGAGCTATGCCGATGTGAGGAGAAAACCTCTAGAATTCCAGATTGGAGACAAGGTCATGTTGAAAGTATCTCCCTGGAAAGGAATGGTACGTTTCGGAAAACGAGGAAAACTTAACCCTAGATACATTGGTCCATTCAAAATCCTAGAGAGGATAGGACCAGTGGCTTACAAACTCGAACTACCAGAGGAACTTAGTCGAGTTCACGACACCTTTCACGTATCAAATCTTAAGAAATGTTTGTCAGATGAATCTCTTGTAATTCCTTTGAAAGAGATTCGGCTCGACGACAAACTTGTCTTTACAGAAGAACCCGTGGAGATCATGGACAGAGAGATCAAACAACTAAAACAGAACCGCATTCCCATTGTCAAAGTCCGATGGAACTCTAAACGAGGACCGGAATGGGAACGCGAAGACCAAATTCGAGCCAAATACCCACACCTATTCTCGTAGACACTTCTATTACCTATCTTAGACTGGAATTCCGGGACGGAATTCAGTGTAAGTGGTAGGTACTGTAACCTCTCGTAATTTTCCCTATGAATAGTAAATGCTAATAAATGATTAATAAATCATTACGTTATTTAATAACCATTTCTACTGGTAACAAAATTTTTTTTTGTTATTTATACTACACTATTTTAATCACAACGATACTTGTGATTACCGATTACCTAGAAACGATGCTTACACACGAGCCTTGATAGTCTAAAAATTGCGAAATTACCTAAAACCATTAACGTTTAATACTTAACGTTTATATGTTTCGTCAACCAACCGAACGGGATCAAATACATTCCCGAGCTCACAGAAATTATCACGAATACTCAATAACTATATTGGGCCTCGACCCAACACCCTAATGGACTGTTAAACTCATTGGGCCTTAGCCCAATAATTCGGTAAACTAAAAACACCAATCAGACCATTATTATTTTTCATTTCTTTCCTTTGGGCCAGTCCATCGAACGAGCCCAATCACCAAGAAAAGCCCAAGTTTTTATATATATACTTTCGGTTTGGCTGCTCACGGATCAAACACTTTGATTAAATTACGAGCAATTTAACTTAACAACAATATTAATATTTTACGCGACTCAATTCTTCACCTAGCTAAGAATCGAGTGCAACAAATCTCCTATCCTAACTCGACTATTTACTGACTTAAAAATCTTCAAAGCTCAACGCATTTAGCCATGTGATGAACACAACCCAAATTCACATTTTGGCCTAGTTGATTCTCGCATAACACATAACTCGACCCAACCTATATTTTGGCTAACAAATAAATTCGAATGAACTCCTATTGAACATACAAGCTATCGAACGAACCCTACATTTATTTTAGATCACTCCAAGAATGTGTTAAACACATGGGATAACCGAACAAGCCACAAGAACTAAGCCTTAAAAAATTATTTTGTCACCTTCCTCTTGGTATTTACCGCCGACCAATAGCACCAAAAACAACCATCATTTGGTTGATTCCTACACTCAAACTTGACAATACAATGACACTTCCTGCTACTCTCATCATGCATCATCATTCTTCATCATTTTATTCATCAAAACACTCCATGCATTGCCCTTAAATACAACCCAACCGATCGGCATTTTAACATCACAAATACATCCAAACTCAAAATTTCACTAAGTGTTTCATAGCTACTAAATTCGCCTAGCTTTGGCAAATTTTCGAGGCATTCGAGCAAAGCCAAGGATCATATTAAACTCACTCCTGAATCTTTGAAGTGCAAAGAATCGAGCTACACAATTCGTTCAGCCTAACTCAATCTCGACATAGTGATACGCACCACCTTTTGAGGTGAAGTGAGCACACTCGAACTTTTCTCACTTTCATATATTTTGTGATTCTATGTTTCTATTGCGAGTTCATTTTACTTTAGATGAATATCTCTTTAATTATATTTACAACACATGTGTTTTAATTGACACTCTAAATAATTGTCACGCTAACTATCGAGAACAAAAGTCATTCGAACCTTATATCATCGTATCAACTCTAAAAATCACACGATCCTAAGTTACATTGTCACTTTCGAATTTACAAAACACTTAGAATATTTTCAAGGTTATGAAACTGTTTTCAAATAACTAAGTCACGTTGACTTTGGTCTCGTATTTTCCTATCTCGACACACAACCCTTGCATTTTATAGCTCGACCTAATAGTTGAGCTACCAAACTAACGAGTCACGTATTTCGTTCAACTTAGAAAACCCAACTCGAACCTTGTTAAACCCCAAAGTAATCGACCAAAAATCTGTTTTACACAAACACTAATATTAGCGATTGGGCTAATAAGCCCACTAAGCAATATTTAAGTTTTTCGTATAAGCTGATCGTATAAGCTCAATTGTTATATTTTTACAACCTTAAAGTGAGCCCGTAACCAAGCCCAAACCCCCTCCAAACCCATTGGATCGAAAACCCATAATGGGCTACACATTTAGCTCGTTAAAAGACCATAAGCTGAAAAATAAGCTTTTAACAAAAATAAGTTGTTCATATAAGTCACAAAAGTTAATTTAAACCTTTTTATGAAATAAAAATAGTAAACATTGATTTTTATAAATTTTGGACTTGATTTGTAAAAGCTTGCTAACCGAATGACTAAAATTGTCAAATTTGGAAACTTTCGGTAAAAACTGTCATTTTGATAATCTTGTGATAAAAACTGTAAATTCAGGAACTTTTGAGTACAAAATGTAAATATTAAAGGTTTTGGACCAAAAACGTAATAAAAATTTAACCGAGGACTAACGGTGCAAAGATTATGCCGTCAGGGTCAAAAGTGTAACTTTGTAAAACCTAAAGGATATTTCAGATTTTATACTTGTGGTAATATTTTACAAACCCAAAACCCGAAACAAATATGTTTAGTCAACATTTAATGTCACATTTTTCTAAAAATTTTATATACGAAGTTATATAACTTATAAATATATATATACGTAATCACTTAACGAAATCGTTAAACGAAGAATCTAACTTATCATCAACCAACTTTGATTTATAAACAACGATCCCTTTTGTCAACCAATATACTCCGACGAACGAGCACGCATCCAAGATATTTTATATATATATATATATATATATATATATATATATATATATAATATATATATATATATATATATATATATATATATATATATATATATATATATATATATATATAACCTTATATTTTTATAAATAACCGTGATCATTTAAAACACGCATATTTTTAACGTTGCAAACAAATCAATAAAACCTTAAACGTTATGATTCGCGATAAACCAAACTTAGACTATCAAACCACTAAAACTTGCCATATACTATATAGGTCGTGTGTTGAAGCCGTTTCCTTTCATCGTTTGAGTAATGATACTACTACCACTACGGTACTACGAAGGTGAGTTCATAGCCCACACTTAAACTTTTAAATCTTTTTGTGGGGAGATACATGCTACAAACATGAACACAAACTTTTTGTATGCTATGACTGTTATTATTATTGCTTAAGTAGCTATTGCCAAAAGTCCCTCAATCATGAACCTTAATCACTTGCGAGTGAACGTAAATAGTTGTGAATAGATCTATTTGGGACTGACAATCCCCGTTTGGGTCTACTAGGATGAGCCACCCAGGCGCACTTTATTTGAACAAACTTATGGGTTATTGGCAAATACCCATCTCGAGGGCCTATATACTTTACATCATATTTGATGCCTGTTAAGCGTTGCGTGTCATGAGCTTAATGCAATAATAACTTGATTTTAACTTGTTTAATTGTAATTCGATGCAATTAACACTTATACTTGTGTTCAAACTATTAAACTTAAACCTATGAATATCACTCAACTTTTGTTGACTTTTAGCATGTTATCTCAGGTAACTAAAGGCTGGAACTCAAGGCACGGAGTGAGCATTAAACTCTGCACGGGTGGTTAAATAAATGTTTTATCATTCAAATCTAAATAAACGTGTTAACTATAAAACATCTTTGTATTTTAAATACTTGTGTTTTGAATGATAAACTTAAAACGTCTTTCTAAAGTCGTTTTCTATGGTTATGACTAAAGATCCTCTACGTAACACCCAATTAAGTCTTCCGCTGTTGCTAACCAAAATTGGGGGTGTTACATTGGAAGAGTTCCTTCACAACATTTCCTTTCAGTCGGGCCCGCCACATAAGCCTTAACGACTTCTTGTCTTTTGTTGGGTTGTTGAGCAGCATTTCCTCCCTGAGTAGTATCCCATTTTCTTTTGTTGTTGTTACTGTTATGGTAGCGGTTGTTGTTGTTATTGTTGCGGTTACCGTTATTTCCATCTCGAGCAGCCTTTGCTCGAACAATTTGATCCATTAAATTGTGAGACATTCGGATTGACTCATCCAGAGTACTTGGCTTAGAAGACGTGACATTTCCTTGAATATTATATGGAAGTCCCCAGATGTACCTTTCAATCTTTTTCTGTGTAGTAGAAACCATCTCAGGACAGAGAGTAGACAATTCATGGTAACGCTTTGTACAAGCTGCAATATCATACCCTTTCACTGTTAAGTTCCAAAATTCAACTTCCAACTTTTGAACATCATTCCTCGGGCAATACTCAGCAGTTACCATTTCCCTGAATTCAGCCCATGGTAATTCAAAAGCAGCATCAATTCCCACTGATTGGGCATAGGCATTCCACCATGATAAGGCACCATCCAGTAAGGTACCTGTAGCGTATTTCACCTTACAGTTCTCCGCGTTGTTGCACATGCGGAAAGTCGATTCCAACTTCTCGAACCATCGTACCAAACCGACAGCTCCTTCCGCGCCACTGAAAGTCTACGGTTTGCAACCCGAAAACTCCTTGTAAGTACATCCACGAGCCGCGGTTTCAACCCTGGTTGCCATTCCACTAGCTTCTCCGCCGTTACCACTGTTGTGTTGGGTCTCGTATTCAGCAATAGCAGCAGCAACCTGTGCCGTGACCCGTTGGGCAACGAGTCGATCGATATCAGCTGTACTCATGCTTTGTTTCTTTGGTGGCATTGTTTTTCTAATCACGAGAAATAACAATAATTAGGATCCATGAGTAACAAAGGTCATCACAAGTATATATATACAACCATGACATGTGAAAATCACAACAAGATCAACTACAACAATATAGGAATAAATCATGACAAAATAAATCATGATAGAAATATGATGTGATAAGGATAATCCATAATAAATCACAATAATCATAATATATTTTCACCATGAGTAGATACAACCACAACAAGATAAAAATACACCACGACAAGGATAAATCATGATAAGAATATGGCGTGATCAGGACCAACCACAATAAGAATAAACCACGTCAACCATAATATAATCACAACATGAGTAGGTACAATCACAACATACATGAATACAAAATGAAAAGTCTCGGTTCACATCGACCGATATCATATCATAGCGTAACCCTGCAATACATCCCAAAATAACTTGCTACATTTTTGTACAACTACCAAAATATCACAAGTGTCATTACTAATGCCACACACCCCGTGGCTAGGATATAAATACAAAAGATATCTATGATACAAGTCTAGTCTAGGCACTGCCTGATGCACCATCGAGACGGCGCTGGAGATCCCTGATCTGATCGAGGAGACTAGCAATCAATGCATCCTGGTCACGTCGTCGCGCCTGCTCATCCTCCACAAAATGCTCAAGTGTGACAATCCGGGAGTGTGCAATGATTTGATGCTCTCGCTGAGTCTCTATAGTCTCAATGCGCTCTAGGGGAAGCTCATCGAGACGATCAAACGCTCGGCCAATACGGTCCTCATGACGGACCATCCTAGCGATCAGAAGTGGAATAGTATGATGGACAGGCTCACCTGTAACTGGCAGTACTCGAGCAGCAGCCATCTCAAAACTCTCTCCTAACTCGAAGGCACTCGGAGTACCGTCATCGTATCTCCATCTACTGAGAGTAGGCAGAATAAATGACCAACTGCGGGCGTCAACCCGTCTGTGAACCCCGTGTCGAGTAGAGGCCTCAGCAGCAGTCATAACATAGGGATCAGAAGGTGAAGGTGCCATGGTAAAAGCCCTCTTACGAGGTGGTAGCAAAGTATCAGAAACATCTTTGGGTGATGGTGGTAATGGGACTGTGGTAGTCTGGTGGTAAGTAAACGGTGGTGGTGGTGGTGGAGATGATGGTGGTGATGGGATATGAGATGAAGTAGTAGGTGCTGGTACTCGGCTGGGTCGAGAGCGTACCCTCTTCCTAGCGGTACGAAGCATGACAGGGCCAGTCTCATATAGCCGATAGCGGCGACCAATAGGAATCTGATCCGACTGTACTACAGGAATACGCCTAACACGGCATACCGGAAGGTGAAACTGATGGATATGGAACAGGTGGTGTAGATATGGTCTGAGCGTCCTCAAATGGCTCAGTCTCAGCAGAGTCATCGCCGGAGGGCACAGGAACTGGAATGACTAGTGTGATCAGAACAGTGGATGATGATGAATCTTCCACATCTGAATCCGAGTCGAGGATGATAGGATGGGTAGGTGAAGACATATCACTGTAAACCAGGTCAATACAAATATATATAAGTACAAGTACTCATATAAAATAAGTAAATAAAAACATGTATCGTAATCGTATGCACATCATGATGTTGTGAAGTGTCGTGACCTAGTGGTTATTTGGCTCTGGTACCAATTTGTCACACCCCTAAAATCTGGATTGCAGCGGAATGGAATTCTGGGGGCATGATGTTCATGGTTAACAAAGTACAAGAAATAAAGAACAACCTCTAAGTGAGTCGTTTTAAAAGAAGCGTTTGATTTAAACATAACGTTTTACAAAACTTATATATCAGAGTTCACCATCAAAATGTAAGATTTAAATACATAACCAAACGCTAAATAATGCAAGAAAATCTTCATCATGATGTGCTTCCAAAATGTGACTCAAAAGTGCTCCATACAAAGAGGTGTATCATCACCTAATTACCTGAGAATACATGCTAAAAGGGTCAACATAATGTTGGTGAGATCATAGGTTTAAGTAAACAGTAATGCGGACCACAAGATTTCAATAGCAAGACAATTACAACAAATATATCGTCACAGCCAAAAATAATATGCAGTGCCTAAGCTCATGACCCCGAAGCTCGACGTACTGGTATGCAATCAAGCATAATAATAATAATGCCCCAAATAAGTGTTTGCCAGACACTCAGAAATAATCCGAATGATATGCGTCCGTTTGACAGGTTGGCGCGACAAACTCGGACGGGGTGTCAACCCAAATAGATCTATTCATAACATCCGCGCTTACAAGTAATTAACGGTTCATGATTCAAGGGGACTTCAATTGCAATGCGGTAACTTAGGCAAAGTAACAATTTTTAATACTTATGTCCGAAAAATAAGCAATGTATTCCCACCCCGAGGGTTTAGAAATCATGTATAAATAATGTAAAAATCGGGGCAATGAAACTCACCTTAGCAAAAGCAAATCCCGATTGATAAATTGGCAAACGGTAAATTAAGTCCGATAACTCTAATCGCGACTTAAATAATTCATATGTCTTAGGTTCGAAAACAAGGTCATGCACGCAAGTTCATACTCTACTTTATCACTTGTACATGTTTGTTGTAATATTTATCGTCAAAAATGCGTCAATGTGATCTTTTATTTAGAAAATCACCCTTTTTAGAAAACGTAACTTTTTAAATCTCGTGATCAAACTTTAGTCGTCTTGTAATAGGTATTTTAAAAATCTCTAACGCGCCTAATAAGTGTATATAATGTTCTACCATTTTCGTTTACGTCATTTTAGCCAAAATACACTCTAAAGTGTCCAAAATCCATTTCAAACAATTCCATCAGCTTTTCTAATAGCAAATAATAAGCTGTCAAAACTATATGTCGACGTAATCTTTCTTTAGGCCATAACTTTTTCGTCGTAGCTCCGTTTCTTAAGTTTTACCTATCCCCGCGAAGGTATTTAAGTATACTATCGGATTTCTAAGGCCTCGGCTAGTCTAGTTATCATTTAACATCAGTTTTCATCACTCAAAAATTCCTAACAGCTTCTATAGTTTTCAGAAAATTTAGTTCTCGTCGCATAACTTAAAACTAACGTATCTTTTTCGTTATAAGCCCGTTTTAACTCATTCAAGCGGCTACATTTTCGTTATTAAGTCTATTTTCTATATTTTTAGCCTAAATTTGTCACCAAGCTACTGAGTTTTTTGTAGGAAGCCAAATGGGCCAGATTCATTGTCAAAAGTAAGGGTGAGCAAAACCGCCCGAGTCCCGACAACCGCCCCGATCCCGACATAAATTGATGGTCCCGAAACCGAATTAGTGAAATTCGGGTCGGTAGTCGGTTTTAAGTTTTAGAGAAAGTCGGTTTCGGGTCGGGTCGGGTAAAAAACCGACGGTATCCCGAATAAGCCCGAGTGTCCCGATTAAATTTTACTCCGTATATATAACTTTTTCAATACTCTACCTACCACCTCACAATCTGACAATCCACTATCTTTACAAAAAGAAACAAAAAAAAAAAAAAAAAAAAAAAAAAAAAAAAAAAAAAAAAAACTCACAGACCACAGTCCACTCTATCTCTCATTCTCTCTCCCAACTTTTAATACTCCGTACCTACCAACAACTCACAGTACCAACTTTCAAAAAAACTTTCAAAGATAATTGTTTTGATATGAAAGATTTAGTTGAAGAAGTATCTTCAGCTGTTCTTGAAAGTTTGGAGGTAAATAATTATCTACTATATGCTAATGCTTTATTATAAAGTATAAAAAGAATGATGGCTGAGATCTATTTAATTATAGATCGATGATGCATATCTTTCATTCGAAAAAAAGAAGGTGAACTTCTTATAGATCGATGATGATCCATATTTTTCGTTTGCTTGACCTTTGATGGTCTTGATTTATCTTTGAATGGCACGAAAGAAAGATGGCTGAGATCTATTTAATTATAGTTGTGTATAAATGGTTGTATAGGTAGCCGGTGGTGGTGGTTTCACTGTTAAACACGGTCTGATTCTAATGGAGTAATGGTTGTGGTATAGTTTAGTGTTAATTGTTAAATGGTTGTGGTATACTTTAGTGTTAAAGACGGTCTGTGAATGGGTAAGGTCTTGATTTCGGGTTGTGGTGCATTGTCCCGAAAACCGACCGACTTATCCCGAGTATTACCGAACCGACCCGATACATATTCGGTTCGGTATTCGGGCAACCATTTTTACTATTTTCGGTTTCAGGCTGAGTCGGGTCGGTTCGGGACGGGTCGGGATTTGGCCCGATGCTCAGCCCTAGTCAAAAGTGTCAAACTATTTTTCCTAGTCTTCTAGTTATCAAAAACACTTAACAACAACTCCAAAACTAGTCCTAGTTCATCCACCAATTTCTCAACATATCAATAGTGATCTAATACTAAACTTAGCAATATTAAAGAGTCCATTTTCATGAATATAAATGATCATCAATCATAGTCAAGATTACAAGTTTCACTAATATATATATATATATATAGGCTATATATATATATATATTACAAGTTTCACTAATATATATATATATATATAGGCCAGATTCATTGTCAAAAGTGTCAAACTATTTTTCCTAGTCTTCTAGTTATCAAAAACACTTAACAACAACTCCAAAACTAGTCCTAGTTCATCCACCAATTTCTCAACATATCAATAGTGATCTAATACTAAACTTAGCAATATTAAAGAGTCCATTTTCATGAATATAAATGATCATCAATCATAGTCAAGATTACAAGTTTCACTAATATATATATATATATATATATATATATATATATATATATATATATATATATAGTATATCTTTATTTTCAGAACCCTGTTAAGTGCGGGAACTGCGAGAACCTTCTTTAAACCGTTGGATAAGTAGATCAATGGCCAAGATGATGTATGGCATAATTGTAATAAATCAAAAACTAGATATTAATCCTTAAATAAAAAAAGGGTAGGAGTGGAATTTCATCTCCCTCTCTCTCTACAAAACCGTCCCATATTTTCAGATCCACATTTATCACTCTTAAAAATAAATCTTCTAACCCTAATCAAAAAAAGAAACGCCGCCCACTTTTGTTTATCCTTAAATCAAATCGAATGATACTGCTGCAACTTCTATTGTTGTATTTGATGAGATCTGAATCACAAACACAAGATTTATTGTCGACAGAGGTAATCGTTAATTATAAAGTGCGTTTGCAATTGTGATCGATCTGCATGTGGGAGTATTTAATTAAGAAAATTGTGTCAATTTAATTGCAAAGGTGAAAACGCATTAATTTTACCTCGTACAATATTATTTAATGAATTGGTGATATTAGTTTTGTCGCTTGTGGTGTGTAACATGAAAATTTTCATTGTTATCCTCGTACTGATAAATCAATTAGTCAATCGATTATTTTGTTGATTATTTTATTCGATCAGTGGGGCTGCTTGGACTGTTTTGTGTTGACTGAATTCATATAATTGAATTTGTTTGTATTTAAGTGGAAAAATTAATGAGGTGGTGATTAGTGTCTTTGGATCTGCTTTAAGTATTTAAGTGTTTTTTTTTTTTTTTTTTTTTTTTTTTTTTTTTTTTTTTTTTTTTTTTTTGATGATGATAGAATGAGGCTATAGTTGGTTCGTGATTATTGTCATTTTTTTTTGTTCCGATCTGAAACTATGTGATGATGGAAGTTTTTTTTTTTGTTACTACAGATCTTGGGTTCTTCATCTTTGTTTTGGTGATATCGTTGGTGTTGTCATCTCAGTCCGAAAGTTAGTAAGTGGTTCATATCTTGTAGTATATAATTTGTTCTTTAACCAATGTTTGTTACTTTTGTCAGTTGGGTAACTTGGGTTTAATCTTTTTTAAGAAATTGTGTGATTTAAGATGTGGGTATTGTTCGAACATATTTGTTATTATATTGAACATGGCTGTATTTCATGTTATTAACATACATGTTATTGAACATACTTGTTTTTACACTGAACATGATTTTCATAGAACATACATGTTATTCATTGAACATACTTGTTGTTACATTGAACATGGATGTATTTCATTGAACATAGATTGTGCATATATGTTAGGCTAGTTATTATGATTAGAAAGTTACTTACACTATTTGGTTATGGTTTAATTATTTTTGGGCATGTTTATATCAGATTGATGAAGATGGTGATGATAGCAATGAAGATATTAGAAGTGGATGCACACATAGATACAATGCGGCGTTTGAAGAAATATGATTATTGAAGGCGTGTATATATGTTCAACTTCTAAAAATGTAGAAGGCGTGATAAAAATTTGTTTTTTAATTGTATTTTAATTGATATTGAATTTTGTGTATAACATTTATGTTCTTGTTTTGTTATAATTTTACATTATAAAAAAAACACATATGCACCTTACTATTTGAAAAACAGGCATGTTCTAAAATTATTCAAAACACCTATGCACTACATCTCGAAAATAAAATGAAAAAATTAGTACATAAAAACACCTATGCGCTATGTAAAACCCAAAAATTTGAAAGCATGGTAAAAGACAAAAATGCCCCTATGAATTTAAAAATTTAATAAAAGGTTTATAAAGTACCGAATCAATCCCGAACTTCTGGCAATGCACATGATATGTTACCAAATAATTTTAACAACTTCATTTAACATTTATACAAGTGAAAAAATTACTAAAATGCCCCTAATAGCGCCGAATGAAATTACATTTAGTTTTATGATTATTAAAAATGACATAAAATATGTTAATTGAGGAAATAATCAATCTCTTGAAAGGCCAACTAAAATCACGAAATTCCTGGTCATTTCCCCCCATTTGACTCGTTTTCCTATTTTAAAGTCAATCCATACCCTTTTGTTTGGAAACCCTAATTGCCGAGTAAATAAAACACACACAACAAATTCATTTAGCCTCCATTCGACATTCAAAAATTCCCAAAGCATTTTTCTGAGTTTGAGCATCATCCAAGGAGTACTAGAAAAATTATTGTGAAGGTGTTCATAGCGTGGTTCGATCGTGGTGTTAATTTTCTTGTAGCGCCTAGTTTTGAGGTATAATTCGTTAGTAATTCATTCGATCATCATGATATTCGTTTCTCATTTTTCTAACACTCCTCACATCATATGTGATCCATGAAAAATAGTGTTGGAGCTGTTCTTGGCCGAATTCGACTTTTGAGGATTTAATTCCTTTCGCACAAATATAACCAAGGTAAATTCGTTATAAATCATAAGACCTCCTCAAAATTTATTTCTTATTTTTCCTGAGATCTTTACGTGATACATGACCTACGAAAAATGATTACAAGGTTTGAAGGCCATTCGTGGAGTCGTGATGAATTCTTGGTTCGAATCTCCTATACGCGTATAAAAGAATTCGTGCAACCCATCCTACACGTTCGAATCCTCTTGTGGTATTTTTCTCAGATCCTATATGTATTTAGAACACCAAATAAAATGGTTAGAACATACCATGCTCGATCTATAATTTATATGAAGATTAAATCAATAAAACGTGTATAGAGGATGAAAAATGGCATGAGATGTATAAAGGCTTCAAGTATAATTTATTTACGTGTATTATGATATTATAAGACCTGGAAAAATGTTACTTCTAATTATGAATGCCTAAAACATTTATTTTTGAATTATGTATATAATCGGCAAAGAAGAAAAAAGGAAGAAAATGGAATTCGATTTAGGGTTTAGGAATTAGGGTTTGTTTTGATGTTAATTAATGATGTTGAATGATGTTCCAATGATTGGAAATGGATTGGAATTGTTAGGGTTTGAATTTGTGGGTTTTTAAGGTTAAACGATTTGTTTAAAATGTGTTGGGTGAGTTTTGTAACTTTTAAAACTCATGGGTTATTTTTAGAACTTATTTTGGACCAGGTACTATGCGTATAAAATGTAAGTTGAAGGGGTCTAGTGTAACTTTTATATTTAAAAGGGTTAAAATGGCTTTATTATTAAATTGTAATTCGATTTGTAAATTAATTAAATAGAGGGACTAAATATGTAATTTCTGGAAACTTAGTGTTGTTTTGAATAATAAAATATATTCAGGGGATTATGTGCTATTTTGGTAATTTCATGGCTTATTATGAAATTGATAATAATTAAAAGTTGAAATTGTAAATAAAAGGGCCTAATATGTAACTTTGATAACTAGAGGGACTTAATGTGTAAATTATGAATACTTGAGGATACATTCGTATAATATGATAAAATAAGTGATCATTGTGTAAAATGGATAAATTAAGGGTTTAATGTGTAACTATGAATACTTGAAGGTTTAAAGTGTAACTTTGGAATGTAAGGGTATAAAAATGTAAATTGAGAAACCCTAAGGACCAAATGTGTAAATATGATAAAAGATACCTTAATTCCATTAATGATGATTTAACTAAGTTATGTTACTCCACTTTCTAAAAATAGAACTTCTAAAAGTGGAAACTTACTAAAATTGGAAAACCTACTAAAAATAGAAAGTTACTTTAAATGGAAAGACAATTAATTAAGAATGAATTGTAATTCCCTTCTACTCCTTTAGGTGTGAAGAAGGAGAGACTTTGAGCTATCCCCTATTTCTGTGCTTTGTTTCTATTTGTGCTTTCGTCATAAGGTACGGATACTCTACCCTTTTTAGTAAGGGTGTCTTTTCACCTATGCATTGATGTTGAGCTATGATTTAAACCTTTGCCATGATCCTTTTGACATGAACCTTTTGATATGACCTTGAGATATACCTTCTGATTATGACCTTGAGATGCACCTTGATATGACATTGAGACATGACTCTTAGTTTGATACCCGAGCCATTTTTGTACTTTCCTAGCCAGGAAGGTAACCTGGCCATGTCTGTGATGCACCACTGGCATGACTCCTGTGTGGGGGAGTGATTTCTCACACCGTCCCTTTTATATTATCTGCCGGCTACTTGACTTTGAGATTGACTTTGAGTTTGGGGGCGTATGGATTGCAATCCTAGGCATGTTTTGTTTAGTGGATTTAACTATGACTTTGAGTATGACTTTGAGGTGACTGGTGCTGTGTGCAATACACGCCTTTCACACCCCTAGGAGCTGATCACTCCACTATTATGATACATGAGGACACCCCTCATATTATCTGGTTGCCTGAGAGGTATCCCCTATGATTGTGAGATTATGACTTTGAGATTATGATGTTGAGATTATGACTTTGAGTTTCTGGGCTCGTGGTGGATGACTATCCTATTCTTCTCTTATTATCCATGTATTTCGTTTATTCCTTATGACATTCCCATTGCCCATATTATATTTCTGTTTCGTTATTCTTTGCTTTGTATCGTATCTGTTCACTGAGCTTTTTAAGCTCAGCCGCACGTTTTCTTTTCGTGTGCGGCAGGTAATAAGCAGGACGACGGGTTTGGGTATGAGTGAAGAGACTTTTGAACTTAGAAGACTTTGATAGTGTTCTGAAGTAGAGACCATTAGAAGGAGTTGCTTTTGCAGACTTAGTGTTTAGTTTCGTTTCCATTGCAACCATGTAAATTTCAGAATTTCATTTGTAACCTTTGAGAATTTTTGTATTACTTGAAATGTATGCTTTGTTTTGATCTGATGTGAAACCATTAGTGTGATACTTCTACCCTTGCCGGGTTGGGGTGTTACACGCTACATCTGAAAAATAACATACATGCTAGAAAAAATTAGTACATATAAAACATACATGCACCTAGTCTTTTTTTTTCTTCAAATAATGCATGCTGGAAATAAAAAATTAAAAAAAAAAAAAAAAAAAAAAAAAAAAAAAAAAAAAAAAAAAATCCTAAAATTATGGGATTTTAAAAAACGAATTTTAATAAAAAAAATCACAAATAAATAGAAATTGTCTTTTACTATTATACCCTTTTGATTAAATAAAAAGATTTAATAATTAAAAAAATATGATTGGTCTAGGGGAGTTCTCGCAGTTCCCGCACTTAACAGGGTTCTGAAAATAAAGCTCCCCTATATATATATATATATATATATATATATATATATATATATATATATATATATATATATATATATATATATATATATATATATATATATATATATATATATATATATGATGTTTATCATCACTTTCTTGTTGAGATTTTTACCAACTAGTTTATTTATGATAAAAACTTGTTTAAAACATAGCCATTAGTTTAGAGATTATTGTAGTTACAAGGTTTTGATTAACATGTACAAAGTGATAAACTAAGTATATACACTTGAACTAGCATTATGTTATGAAAAGTATGAAGTTTTAGCTATGTAAAGTTTACTTACAAGAGGAGATTAGTGAGGTGAGATTGCAATATCTTTGATTAACCCAAGCTTAATGTTTCCAAACCCTTACTAGAGTACCCTAATTATACTTGAACTTAACCACAACCAAGCTATCTTCTTCCTTGCTCCTTAGAGTGTGTCGAATGGTACATATATAAGATGGGAGGTTTTTTTTTTTTTTTTTTTTTTTTTTTTTTTTTTTTTTTTTTTGGCCTTGAACTAGCTAGTGCAAAAATGGGTACGTGTATACCTATTTATATTAGAGGACTTTCAAACTTTGAATAGTTGGGTCAAAAGATATCATTTGGCTAGGTGAAGGAGGTTGGGCCGAATGGGGCTAGGGGGGACAATCTTGAAGTCAAGCCAATTGGACTCCATGTTTTAAGCATTTGTGTTGGCTAATTAATGTTGTGTAGTCTTTGTCTAACAAATAATTATATGACAATGAGGGGGGGCGGGGGGGGGGGGGGCACATGTGGTATTTTTGGAGTAAAAGAGTTATTTTGATACAAGAGTGTATATGTTGTATGTATTGGGTATTAGAAATAGGTATTGGTTGTTGATTTGGTGATTAACGTAAGTTATACGTAATTAAACGTAAGAAAGAAAGAAATTACCTCAGGTGTAAGGAAATATTTTTGGAACTTTGGTAATCATTTAGGAAGTATAAAAATTTGTTAGAAATAATCGTTGGGAGAATTGGGTATATCGGGTGTTAAATTTAAATTACGAATAGCGTTTGTTGAATTGACAACCGTAAGTAAATAAAGAATAAGAAATTGTTTTAGGGTTTAAAATTGTGAACCGGAGTAGGAGCAAGGTACTGGAGCGTTGTGGACTAAATATAGCCTAAGTCCTAGTGTACTTGAAATATATTCTAAGTTTCACGTTGGTTCAAGTAAAAAGTTATATGTGAATTGTTCTCAAATAAATGTCAAGAAAATAAATTCGAGTTTGTTGAGTAGTATTGACCTGTAAATTAGCGGGTTGTCATAAGATACTTGTGGAAAAAGAGTGTTTTCGCAAAAGAAGTCAAAGAATGTCAAAGAACATCCACTCTCTCTTCCCCCACGATGTCTTCGCGGAATCGGAAGCATACACACTATATACGATAGAAACGGAGGCAGCGTAACCCTGTATGTCCAATTAGTCGAATATGCGTGAAGTACCATAAATAGCCCGTGAGAATCAACTGCTGATAACATCTCTACTCTTTTATACTCCTCTCAGCTAATATTTAACGACCCCATTATCATTCTGACGGTTTTTTATAGTGACTACTGATGGAGAACACCTAGTATTACGAACTTGAGATTGAAGTAAAATAACCTAAACATGTGACTTAAACTTGCACTATTGTCTGACTAAGAACCAATACTGAGAATTTCAATAAAGGTAGAATCATATACCTATCCAACCATCCTTAACTGTATATGAACTTCTCTCGAATTATCTACAACTTTTTGTGACACTTGAGCACTACAACATAACTCCTTTAAAGTGATAGCTGTACACTGTGAGCACAACAACGTAACTCCTTACATCAGGTATAACTAGACAAATCAAGTCTTAATCATTCTTGTGGTTAAAAGCTCGAACAAGGATCTCGAAGAATCATGCATCCAACCAACCCTGATATCTTCAGATACTAAGTACACGCACCCGTGAAATTCCACTTCAACCCCAAATAAATAATAATGAATTAACGTCGTAGCCACATCTTGCGGTTAAATGCCCAAAACTAGCCTTTGTTACTTGGTTAAGTGAACTTTCATAATGGTTTATTCCCGATCTTGTCAAAATTGTATCCATGTGAAAATTTGTAATAACCAAAATACCACACATTTTACCAAAGCTTATACCAAAGATTAACACAATGTATTAAAAATACATTGGATAATATAATCATACTCAGCCCAACATAGTTAATAAATTCAGATCCAATCATCAATTCATAATGCATTTCAGCCCAATCCATTACATTTCATATGATAAATTGTTTAAGCCCAATCGGATGAGTGTTCTTAAGCCCGATCCAATAAGCAATCCATCATCCCATTTTTAGTACCAGTCCTAATAATAATGCTGATATAAGAAGCCACCATACCCTATTCTCACTCATTTGAGAAACCCTAATCACACACAACATCTATTCATCTGCGCCCCTCTCATATTCTTCAGTCACCCACCAAGATCCACATCCATCTATGATAATCGACAAACACAAATCGAGCATCAAAAAAAATGATACCCCATCATTCTGCTATAACACCGAAAAGAACCACACTCCTTAATCCGATCCATGTTTTCTTCTTTTCTTTTCGGTGAACCTCGAAAAACAATAATCTGAAGAGCTCGTGAAGTCTTCTTCAAGATATTTAAAAGGTTACGTATAGGTATCTTTTGTTATGTTGTGATTTTTCGTTTTGTGTTTCGTTATAACCGAATAAAAAAATGGATGAAAACCGATATGGTTTTTGTTTATTCTTGAAAATGATTCGGATATTGAAAAGAAGTTGGAAGCTTCTATAGATCTATGATGAATATTCGAAAATATTAAAGATCTATGATCTTTTCGAATAAACTAAGATTGTTGATTTAATTTTCTTTAACGTTTTTTTTTTTTTTTTTTTTTTTTTTTTTTGAATCATAGTAGTGTTCGATTCTTGTTTAAGAACAATGATGATATCTTTTTCGTGTTCTGATCTTGTAAAGTTCTTTTATGTACATCACGAACAAAAGAAAACTGAGGTTCTTGTTTGTTTTCCTTTGAAGTTTGAATCTTGGTTTAGTTGTAGATGAGAGAGTTGATGGAGTGATGGTGAGGGTTATTGGTTGTGTCTAGATGTAGGATAAGGTTTCGTTGGTTATGGATGATGATAGATCTATGATGTAATCTTGTTCACACGGATGAGGTCTATAAAGATTGGTAACATGTGAACAAAGATGAGATCTTGAGTCCTGTTGGGTTCCTTTTGATATGGTTAATTTTG
Organism: Artemisia tridentata subsp. tridentata; assembly: GCA_021014915.2. Taxonomy (NCBI): domain Eukaryota; kingdom Viridiplantae; phylum Streptophyta; class Magnoliopsida; order Asterales; family Asteraceae; genus Artemisia; species Artemisia tridentata. Next base: position 217,709,132 of record CP139506.1, read on the forward strand.
ATATGGATAGATTGGGATTTGATGTTGGTTATTTGACTTCATCTTCTTTTGTTTCTGTTGACTGATTTGGAATCGATGAAGACCTGCCATAGATCTGAGGTTGTTAAAGTTGTTTACGTTTCTGGTCTCATTCTTCCTCTTCATCTCATTATCCTTTCAATTTCGATAAGTGGTTATAAAAACCAAATTCAATAACAGGTTTATAGCAATTGCGATAAGTTTGACTTGTCCAATTGCGACAAATCTGACTTTTCCAATTGTGACGGATTCAATTGTGATGGATTCATTTGCGATAAAACCCAAATGCGATGAACCTATAATTTCGATAAACAAGGGTCTGTCGGAATTTCTTTAGAAGAAATTCTGATAAAAGAGGGTTTTGATTTTTTCGATGAGTTTCTGACCATTTTTTCCGACCATCTTTTCCGACCAACCCTTTTTACCAGTTTTCCGACCACAAATCTTCACGGGAAATGGTACAAAATAGTCTTGAAATAAGATGTTACACAAAAAACTGTTAACTTTGGACTGAAATACCACGAGTAACCGTATCTTTTAAATCTGGATATAAAACTAAAAACGGACCACATTTTGATACAAGATAACTGTTATGAAACTTATGAAACTGTTATCAATACTTGTTGACAAAAAATTTGGACCAGTTAAAAATTGTAATACAACAGCTTCAAAACATATTCGAACCATTAAAAAGTTACGATTTTGACAAGAAAAACACTACGAAAATCAACCAAAACTAATAACCCCGCTCTGATGCCAATTGTTGGATCATTTTTTAGTTGATATTGTGATTCGGGAGGTCAGGTTGATAATACATGATATCCATGGTTTGAGAGAGAGAGTAGAGAGAGAAATTAAAACTAGTGTTTTATTAATGAAGATGAAAAGTGAAAATACACAATAAGTCTCACCCCTCCATGGAAGTATGGAGGGGTATATTTAGCCTCACACAAATTAAACTATCACAATATTACATAACAAGTCCATGTGTTTGGCTTAACAAGATAACTAATGCAATCCCGTAAATGTCGTTCCATTTACGTGTTAGGAGCATTCCCACATAACTAGTCCAAACGGACTTTTGAGCTAAGTAATTTTGAGCTAAGGGAGTACACTATGAAGTTCGAAGCTACCGGCTTCGTAAAAGAGCGATTCCTCACATCTGAAGACTCGAATGGAAAGCAGGTTGCGTGGGCAAGGACAAAAAAGCAGAATCCAAGCAAAGCCCAAAGCTCTTCCGATACGATGGTCAGTCTTAGGGAAGTCAAGCAATGGGGGGCTCCTCAATCAAATCTATTTGGTCTCAATGAAAAGGCAAATGGAGATGCCCGCCCAAAAAAGTCCCGAAGGATGAAAGATGCCATATCTCGAAACTATCGCAAGTGGAATACAACAACCGCAGGGCATATTAGCAAAGCTTCAGGACTACCTTGGGAACCCACAAAAACAGATTGTTCGAAGGATTCTACATGGCTCAGAGCCAATCAAAGAGCAATAACTTTCAACACTCGGACCAAAGGCCCTTTAAGCAAGGGCGATACACTTGCAGAATTACCAAAAGCTCCCAACAAGCAAAGAATCCAAGGGAAAAATGCCCTCCATTGTCACATGTGTTGATGCAAATAATGTTCTAAAAATATTATTTCTATCTTTCGATAACTTCACGTTTTGAGGTTGACAAAATGTGAAAACACGTTACGTTAAAATTAACGTAAACAAGTTTTTAATCGGAAGATCCCGTTTCTACACAAATCACTCTAGAACAAATTTACAACTTGACTAATGATCAAAGAAGCTGAACACCCGAGATGGAAAACCCTAAGCGATACTCTCTCTAGCCAAAAAAAAGAAATAGCGATTCACCTGCAAATCATATTCGTTTTCTTTGTGAATCACTTTATTCTACGATCTACTTTTCCTATGATTGTTTAATCCCCATCCTATGATTGTTTAATCCATCGTGGGACGGTGGGATTTAATTCTTGTAGGTCGGTTGCCATCCATCCTTGGTTCCTTGCATGTGATCTATTCTATTACTTATATATTATTGTGATTCGTGGTTCCTAGCATATTATATAATACAACTGTCCAAGTTCTATTATTATATCATCATTATTCACGTGTAGTCCATGCAAATATTGGTGGGTTTTACCCTGGATGTATTCTTGTTGCATAATTTATTAGGTCGATTCCTTTAATTCGATCTATATTATAATATGTCCTGGGGTGTTGATGATGTGCTTTACGATTAATAACCCATTAGGGTTTGGCTTTGGTGAATACAAGTTAACCCTTTTTAGGGTTTTGTTCGCTGCTTGCATGTTCTATCAGAGGTCTGTCGTGGTTAGTGGGTTGTAGAGAGAGGTGTTTCATTATCTGTTCGTATTTTTCGTATACCAGTATTGGAGATTTTCTGTTTTCATTCTTTTTTGGGCTGCTATATACGAATAAATTGGAAGTTAGGGTTTTTTGAAACCCTGTTATTGTTTGGTTATCTCGATGGCTTGTGTATTGCTGCTACTGTTCGTTGCTGTTGGAAGCGTGATGGTGGTGGTAGAATAGGGTTTTTTGAATCCTTAGTCATCATTTTTGTAATTCCCTATGGTGTTGCGATCTGATCTGGACATTAGGGTTTGTACCCTATTAGGCTGACATCGATTGTATATCAGACCTGATGGTTGTTCATGGTTTCTATGGCCTGTTGTGATGCGCATGCTAGACCTCCTGGTGGTTCTGTCCTGGTCGTGAGTCCTCCTCGTTGATGGTTGACCTGGTGGTTGTATTATGAGGCTATAATTCTGTTGGGATTGATATTTGTTCGATGGTTGGATGTTTTAGGTTGGTTATTAATGCGCGTTACCAGACCTGGTTTGTTGTTTAGCAGACCTGGTTTGTTGTTGCAATAACCATTGTATTCATCTTGATCCGTATTGCATTATTTTTCAATCTTATCTAGGCTGTTATTGCTCACGAAACAATAACAGCAGTTGCACTGGATCGATGCGTGTTGGGGCTGACTTGGAAGTCGTTGTGATTTCTTGAAGCTTCAACTTTGTGATGGAAGTCAAGTTTGGGGGTATGCTTGTTCAAAAACCTTTGTTGCGTGTGTAAGTTGGGGTTCTTAACCCTATTTTTTGTCTATGATTATTCATGTTACACTGGGTTCCATTGTTAGCTACGGTTTTACTCCGTTAAAGCTGAAGCAGATGAGGTATTGATCTAATCATAGTATTGATTTGGTCCTTTTGGATCAATGGGAGTTCGTTGTAGCTATTTGGTGTGGATTGGTGCTGTTCGTGTACTACCATGGATAAGGCTGCATCGCTGTACGTTATGGACATCTAGGACGACTTTTGAAGAATCATGTGGTTTAACGAGTTTTTAATTTGTATTCTTATAGTCGTTGTAGTTTTTGTTCATTTTTTAGTTATAAGAGTGGTGTGTCACTCTTATATAGTGGTTATTGGTTAGTGTCCTGTGGGACTGTTATGTTTCTTCATGTAAGTGCCTATGTAACGGGCTGAGGGCATGGGATTCACCCATGTCAATTGTACTTCATTGTTTTTGGCGTAATATATTTACCAGGGTTTAAACCCTTTTACCCAAAAAAAAAAGAAGTGAATTTGAAGTGAATTTGTGCTTAATACTTCACATTTTAATGTGACAAAACATTTTCTTTGAAAATATACTTTACAAATTATTTTTAAATAATTAAGAAATGTTTTAACGGAAAAATAAGTTTAAAATACATAACAGCTATTCCCCCCCCCCAAATCAGCTCCAAACTTCCCCAAATAAGTTTTCACCAGAAAAGACAAAAAGAGGAGCGTTTTTGTCTGACACGGCTCCATGGTTCCACTAAATTTAGTGGAGCCGTGTGTGATTTAGTGGAGCCGTCCCTCTATAACAGCCAGATTTTTTCAGCCTATAAATACCAGCCCACTTCACAGATTTTGGGCATCCTTTTTCACACAGAACTTTCTGAGTTTAATACTCTCTTCACATTTTCTTTCTTTGATCATTTAGATTAGTTTTCTTTTGTTTAAGAGTGATCCTTTCATCCTATCAAGTGATCCTCTTCATTCCTCTTCAATAGCAAGAGAAGAACTCAAGGTATCCAAGAAGATAAAAGAGTTATAGTTGTAGTTAGGGAAGTTGTAACATTTGTTACACACTTGATTGTATCATAGCATACATAAAGATCATTTTTCTTTTATGAGAGTGTGAGTGAAGATCATTGAGATCTTATAGATATATTGATTATCTCTTGAAGCCATTGGGCTAGTGTGATTGATCAAGAAGATCAAGGATAGATAGGATAGGTTGAGTGAAGTAAGAGTTGATCATTGTGATCGTGTCGAGATCTTGGAGATCTCTTGAATCCATTGGGCTTGTGTGATTGATCAAGTGGATCATAGGTAGATCGGGTAGATCGAGTCTTGTGTAAAGTAGTAAAGGATCAAGTGGATCGTGGTAGATTTGTGCTAGCTAAGATTAGCACTCGACATCTAGCTTAGTGTCGGAAATTGGATAAGCGACGTGTACGGTTTTCTCCGCCTAAAGGGAGCTTGTTGACATAGTGCTTGAAACTCTCGAGTGTGGTACTCGGGGAGTGGAGTAGGGCGAAGAAGAGCTTCGTAGCCAAACCACTATAAATCCTTTTGTCCCGGCTTGATCTTTCCGTCTCTTCTCTTTACTTTTATTACTTATATTAGTTAGTTTAGTGTAGTGTTCATATTGGTGTTGATTGGTTACACATAAGAATCGAATCAAAGGTTTCCAATAGTAAAGTTTTTAAGAAGTTTTAAAAGAACTAAAAGAACTTAAAAACTGGTAAAACTATTCAACCCCCCCTTCTAGTTTTCCACAATTGGTATCAGAAGCCACGTCAGTCAAGATTTTAAAGTAAATTGTATTTTAAAACTTGAATCGATCAATGGATTCCGAAAAATATCTAGAAGGGCAATCTATGCAAAGACCACCACTTTTCGAAACCGATTGTTTTATATATTGGAAAACAAGATTCGAAACGTATGTGAAGTCAAAAGACATTGATCTTTGGCATGTTATTACCGAGGGTGACTTTCAACCAATTCAAAAGAATCCGGAAACTAAAAAGGATGAAATAGTTTCTTATGATAAACAAAGTGATGAACTTAAAAGAAAACTAGCCAAAAATAATGAGGCTAAAATGATGATTTACAATGCTTTGCCTAAAAAGGAATTTGAAAGAATTTTTATGTGTAATACGGCAAAAGATATTTGGAAAACTTTGTTAGTCACTCACCAAGGTAATAACCAAGTCAAAGAGAACAAGATAGATCTTCTTGTTCAACAATATGAACAATTTTCCATTTCGGAAGAAGAGTCAATAGATAATGCTTTTGCTAGATTTAATACTATTATCACTAGTCTTAAAGCTCTTGATGAAGGTTACTCTAGTAAGAATAAGGTTAGGAAGTTTCTCAGGGCTCTACATCCTAAATGGAGAGCAAAGGTCACCGCCATTGAAGAGTCAAAAGACTTGGCGACACTATCACTCGATGAACTAATAGGAAACTTGAAGGTTCACGAGATGATAATCAAGGAAGACTCCGATATACTTAAAGGCAAAAGCGAGAGAGTTAGATCTCTAGCATTGAAAGCCAAGAAGGAGTCTAGTGATGAGGAATGTTCGAGTTCCGATAGTGAAGATGAAGAATATGTGTTAGCGGTTAGGGAGTTTAAAAAGTTCTTTAGGAGAAGAGGTAGGTTCGTTAGGCAACCTCATGATGAAAAGAAGACATCACAAAAGAACCGAGTTGAAAAGAAAGGGACAAGTGATAGGAAATGCTTTAGATGTGGAGATCCTAATCACTTCATAGGAGAGTGTCCCAAACTACCAAAATCCAACAACCAACGAGCTTTCATAGAAGGCTCTTGGAGTGATAGCGGTGAAGATGAAGAGAGGAAGCCCAAGGACGAAACATGCCTAATGGCTCAAGCTTCTCATGAGGTACATTACGACTATCCTGATTATAGTGATGATAATCTGTCAATAGATGATAACACACTAAATGACGAATATAATAAACTATGTGAGATTAGTTCTAAAATTTTAGGTAGAAACAAATCACTAAAATTAAAATTGTATGAACTCTAAATGCAAGTTTTAGAACTAAAGGATCAAGTCAAAAGACTTGAGAAAAATAAAGGAGTAGACGTAGGATGCAAGTCATGCATAAGTCTTCGAGTAGAAAACGATAAACTCAAAGAAAATACATTTAGGATCATTAGGCTTGAAAAAGAAACAGATAATGCTTCGACAAGTAAAACGAAACAAGTAGAATCTGTCAAACCCACAAGTTCTGTCAAAACAACAGACGGCACCACTAAATGTACATACGGCACCATTAAAGTTAATGGTACCGTGGTACCGTGTGTTACTCAAGACAGAACTGAGTTGAATTTGAAAGATAATTCAAGTCCTAAACCAAGTCACATAGTTGTAAATGGTACCAAAGTATCTATTGCTAGTATAAAGGAAGCCAAAAGCTTTTACAAACCTGTGTCAACCCCCAGGCATGGCTTTGTAAAACCCGACACTAGGTCTAAGACTCCTCCACCTAGAAAAACAAATATTCCTAAACCTCGGTAAAGAACTCCTCTACCGAGACGTAACTCTAGAAGACAAAGTTATCCAAGTAACTATCCCGTAACTTGGAATGACCATCAACTACAAAGTTACTTACCATGGGAAATTTGTCCTCCGTTCCAACATCCTAACCAAATGCAACTAATGCATGGGATGTTTAATGCTTACAACTTTGGACCCATGAGATATTGGGGATCAAATGTTTGAATGTTTGTCTTATTCAATAGATATGCTTAGAAATCGACTTCGAGCCTGACGAATGGGTCAAGGATAGTGGATACACTTATCATATGACGGGTAACCGAAGTCTTTTCTCATCATACAAAGCATACAACGGAGGTAATGTCACTTTCGGTAGCAAACTTAAGGGCAACATTATAGGTAAAGGTACGATCACTCAAAACTCCCTCACTATTAGAAATGTTGAGCATGTAGATAACTTAGGATTTAACTTGCTTAGCATTAGTCAAATGGTAGATAATAAGTGTAAAGTTATATTCTCCGAAGAGGGTAGTGAGATCATTAAGGATGGTAAAACCATAGGCAAAGGAGTTAGGAGAAATGGCTTATTTGTTATGAAAATAGGAAATAAGCCTCAGGATAGGATATGCTTAGCAACCATAGATGACAATTCCACTCTATGGCATAGGAGATTAGGTCACGCCAATATGTGATTGATACAATCATTGGCGTCTAAGGAACTAGTTAGAAACCTGCCTAAGATTAAGTTTGATCAACACTTTTGTGACGCTTGTAAAGTTGGAAAACAAGCTCATTCTAGTCACAAAGCTAAGAATATGGTCTCGACCTCTAGATGCCTAGAACTCCTTCATATGGACTTATTTGGTCCATCCGCCGTACGGAGCTACGGAGGAAACTACTACACCTTAGTGATAGTTGATGACTACTCTAGGTATACTTGGACTAGATTTCTTAAGAATAAGACACAAGCTTTTGAGGAATTTGAAATCTTTAGTAAGAAAGCCCAAAATCAACTAGGATGTTCAATAGTTTCTATTAGGACGGATCATGGTCGGGAATTTGATAATGAAGTGCAATTTGGAGCATATTGTGATGCTAATGGTATTACACACAATTTCTCGGCTCCACGCACTCCACAATCAAATGGGGTAGTTGAGCGGAAAAATCGTACTCTACAAGAGATGAGTAGAACGATGATGAATGAACAATCAATTTCGCAAAAGTTTTAGGGTAATGTGGTGGACACCTCAACTTACATACTTAATAGGATTCTAATTAGACCTATGTTAGGAAAAACACCATATGAAATCATGAAAGGTAGAAAACCCTCTCTTGATTATTTTAGAGTGTTTGGAAGCAAGTGCTTCATACTAAACACTAAAGACTACCTCACCAAGTTTGACCCAAAGTCTTACGAAGGTGTTTTCCTAGGATACTCCCAAAATAGTAAGGCCTGTGTAGTCCTAAACAAGGAAACAATGAAAGTCCAAGAGTCACTCAACGTGACATTCGATGAAAGTCCTCCACCAACTAAGACATCACCATTGGTGGATGATGACTTAGATGAGGATGAAGCCATTAAGGTTAATGGCAGGAAACCCTTAGAAGATGACATTGAGGATGAAATAGTTGAATTTAACGAAGTTGCCAACATTAAGGAATCCAAGAACTATCCCATTGAAAATGTCATAGGAAACCTTAACCAAAGAACCCTTAGGTCACAAGCCCAAAATAAAAGTAATTTCTTTTGTTTCATATCAACCGTAGAACCTAAGAATGTCGGTGAAGCGATTAAGGATGAAAGTTAGGTAGTCGCCATACAAGAGGAACTTAATCAATTCACCGCAAACCAAGTTTGGGATTTAGTACCTCCTCCTAAGAATCAAACCATCATAGGAACTAAGTGGGTGTTTAGGAATAAACTTGACGAAAATGGCCTCGTAACTAGGAATAAGGCAAGGTTGGTAGCACAAGGCTATAACCAACAAGAAGGAATAGACTACGATGAAACCTATGCACCCGTAGCTAGATTAGAGTCTATTAGGATACTCCTTGCCTATGCTTGTGCCTTAAACTTTAAGTTATACCAAATGGATGTGAAAAGTGCATTCCTAAATGGTTATATCAACGAGGAGGTATATGTTGCACAACCTCCGGGATTCGTTGATTTCGAGAAACCGAATCATGTTTATAAACTCAAGAAAGCACTCTATGGTCTCAAACAAGCTCTAACAGCTTGGTATGATAGACTAAAGGCATTCTTGATCGAACATGAATATACCATGGGAGTGGTAGATAACACACTTTTCACAAAGAAACGTAATTCACATCTCATCATTGTTCAAATATATGTCGACAACATCATATTTGGCTCAACTTGTCCAGAACTGTGCGATGATTTCTCTAAGATCATGCGTGACGAGTTTGAGATGAGCATGATGGGCGAATTAAATTTCTTCCTTGGTTTACAAATTAAACAAATGGAAGATGGTATCTTCTTTAAACAATCTAAATATAGTAAGGAGATGCTTAAGAAGTTTAGTTTAGAATAGTCTAAGCCCATGAAAACTCCCATGTCTATGGAAATAAAACTCACGAAAGATGAAGAAGGTGAGTCCGTGAATAGCACTAAGTATAGAGGTATGATTGGAAGTTTGCTATACCTCACGGCAAGTAGGCCCGACATCATGTTTAGTGTCTGCCTTTGTGCTCGCTTCCAACAGGATCCCAAAACCTCTCACCTTGAAGCGGTTAAGCGTATCTTCTGATACATTAAAGGCACTATACACTTGGGAGTATTCTATCCCAAGGGGACCGGTGTAGAAACTGTTGTCTATGCCAACTCTGATCATGCGGGAGATTATGTGGATCAAAAGAGTACGAGTGGCGTTTGTACCTTCATGGGTTGTTGCTTAACTTCTTGGTTCTCCAAGAAACAAACGGCTCTTGCTATCTCCACGACCGAAGCCGAGTACGTAAGCGTCGGAAAGGCATGTCAACAAGCACTATGGATGAAACAAGCCCTTAATGACTATGACATCCATTTAGATGACGTCCCCATTATGTGCGATAATAAAGGTGCTATAGACTTGAGCAAAAATCCTGTTCAACACTCCCGTACTAAACACATCGAAATTTGTCACCACTTCCTTCGTGATAATGTTCAAAAAGGAAATATTTCTATTGAGAAATTTCCTTCTCAAGAAAATATCGCCGACATCCTAACCAAACTTCTCAAATGAGAATCCTTCAATTACCTTCGTCTTGGTCTAGGAATGATGGAACATATTCCATAAATCTCATGACTATTTAAATATTTCATGGGAAATATTGAAGTCATCTCGTGTGTCTCATTCCGTCTAGTCTAGGTTCCCCTCGTCAAAAGAATTTATTAGGTATGAATTTTTTCCTCGTGTCAAAAAGTCTCACTAAAACAGCTAGACTTATTCGTCAAAAATCAAAATGGGACAGAAAACCATCCCAGCAGATCACGGCTCCACTAAATGTGGCACGACACCGTTAAATTTAATGGTACCGTGGAACCGTGTATCTGGTACATCCCGCACTTCAGTTCCCTTTTCGTACATTACTCATTTCAAACCTTCTCAACTCCTGCAATTGCTGTCAAAACCAAACCTTACCACCCAAAGTTCAATTAAACCTCTTCAAGATCATATTCAAGACATTGAGTTTCAAGATTATCAATTACTTCCACTTTTTCAACAATAATTGTAAGTTATCTTACTCTAATTTTCCTTAATTATTGAGTCTAGGGTTTGTTCATACATGAAAATTGAATTGGGGTCTTTCAATCTTTACTAGGATAAGACAATGTATGATTCCCTTAAAATAAGATTTTCATAAACCCAATTAAATCACACATTTTCATTAGATTTTTCTTGGAATCATGTCTATGAAACTTTCAATTAGAAGTCATCAACACTAAAATTTTCCAAAATCGTTGGTGCCAAAACATTGAAGTCACCAAACACCCCAATTCTATTATTTTTGAAAAATTTCACGAAACTAGGATCATGAAACATTTTTCGTGCATTGTTGATGCAAATTAAAAACGTTTTCTCATGCATACATGATCTCACGAATATTGATCGAATTACATAATCAATATGTACTTTTCGACATATTTGCTTGAGCAAAAGTAAAATTAGGAATGTTTGGGTAATCTCATTATTTTTTATTCTAGAGTCGAGATCATCGCACCTCCACATAGTTTACATATAGGCACACACTAGGCATCTGTCTTTAATGCAACTACTCTCAATTCTAATTTTTCCTAAAATTTTCTTATAGGAAACAAAAATGTCTCATGAATATGATTTTGATCATCTTCTAACCGATACCTATACACCCGAAATCTCTCATGAACCCATAAAACCCGGTAACCACATTCGTGCCTATGTCAATCTTCAAACCCGTCATAAAACCCCTAAATGAGTCATATGTCTCATCCATTCTCATTTCCGAATCCTCCACCCACTATGCACCCTTTGATGATCCGAATCATGAGAATGAGATACATGGTCATGACGAGAATGTGACAAGAACGGGAGAATGCTCAAGTCATAAGTAGTTAAGAAGAAATTTATATCTCCTATTAGGACTTATCTAAGCTAATTAGGGATTGATAATCTTTGTTATCTTGCATGCCCAAATCTATCACCTTGGATGAATAATTTATGTGATATTTGGATGATAGCTTATTTTGTCCATTATGCTTGCATGCTTATGATTATCTTGGCAAATTACATGATGATCTTTATATGCTAGAGGTAGTTTAATATGGGACACATTAGGCAAATAAATCTTTAGTGATTTGAGGCACTATCATTTCCAGGAACTAGTTCCCCTAGAAAACATCCCCCTAGCTGCCCTGAACTAGCCTAAACAGGAAAATTTGTGACTACAGTGTCACGGTATCGTTAAATAGGCCACGGTATCGTTAAATTTAACGGTACCGTGAAGTATTTAGAGGTATCGTGCCCCTGTTTGACGGATTTTCACTGCTCCTCCTAAATCCCTGCAACCCTAACCTCAAACCTGCAAATTTTGCAACCTCACATACACCCTAAGATTCCCTTGCTACACCATAGGACACTCCCATCCACTTTAATTCAAATTTCATCCATTTTTCCTATATAAGGCTTCACCTTTGCAAGCCTATCTTGCACTTCATCTTCAACCTCACATCACACATACACCATGTCTTCTACTCAGGGATCCACAACTCACATCTCAAAGAACCCTAGGATAACTATAAGACCACCCACCAAACCTCTCTTTGTGGATCTTACAAAAGATGATGAAGCCATGACACCACCTTCCCAAGCCACTCCCAACTCACCATCACCACCTAATGCACCCTCTAAAACATCCTCTACTTACACAACATCTTCATCATCTCCATCTCTCAATACCAAGCCATCATCCATGGACTACACCCTATCACCCATCACTCCATTGGATTATGCCATGCCAACCCCATCACCAACAAACTCACCATCACCTCCTTCCCCAATCATGGGTCAACCTATTCAACCTCATCCCTATGATTTACATAGTGCTAATTGCCTATGTTGCCTCCACAACCGCAACCTCATCTTCTTCTTGAGAGATGAGATTCATTTCATGTTCTCCTATGTGGAGCACCTCTTTACACCCACCACCACCCCCCCCAAATGATGCCACCATCTCCACCACCTCCTAGCCCACAAAACTAAACATGTTCATGTTTAATTTTTCAACAATAACTCTTTAGGACCCCTCTTGGAAATGAAGCTTGCCTCTAGTCATTAGGGATTTATGCTTCTTGTTGTCTCTTGTTATCTTTAATATGTAGTCATACTTATGTATGACACTTGCTTTATGAATGAATGTTTTCTTTTCTATGGTTGTTTTATTTTTGGGGGTGTTGGGAATTAAATGTTCTGAAGATTAAGTATCAAGAATTACAAGTATTGAAGGTTAGTACTGCTAAGAAGAATACTCTAACAGTTCCAACTGCTAGTGTATATCTAAGGACTATTCAAGTTATAACTAACCGTACTAACTGAAGTTAGTACTGGTAGTATAAAGAAGGTACTGCTAGTCGATACTGCTGAGTGATACCACTGCTGGTTGGATAAGTATTGAAAAGATATTTGTGTACTAAAGTCAAGTATATACGGTAGATAATATCTTTGGAAAAAATGATCAGTAACAAGTTGTGTACACAGATACATTTTGTATCTTATGTACTGACACACTCAAGATAAGTTAGCAAGTAGTTTGATAAGACTTAACAATATTGTAAAGATCTTTTTTATTATATAAAAGAAAGATCTTAGTCTAGATATATGTGTGACTAAGAGTGAATTATTAAGTGTTTTAGAAAATAACTCTTAAGAACATAGAACAAACACATATATCTCAAGTCATAGAAAACATAAGATTCAAGGTCTTTATAACCCTAATGATAGTAAAGATCACTCGTATTATCTTGAATAATATTGAATCGTTTGGTGTTAACATTGCATGTTCTTTGTTCAATATACACAAGCATAACTGTTCCATTTCCATAACACAAAAATAACCTTCTAAGTGTGATTAAGTAAATTCCGCGTACTTGATCATATTAACTCAACCTATCACATACACAAAGCATCAAAGGTTTAACCACCTTACAGTGTATCGAATCCTCTCAATTGGTATCAGAGCAAGGCTGATATAGTTGATTTAGAAGAAGAAGAAGAAGAAGAAGAAGAAATGGACGTTGAATCTATTCAAACCAATGTTGCTGCAAAACTACCCATGCTCAAACAGAATGAGTTTGAGATGTGGAGGCTGAGGACAGAGCAATATTTCCAAGTGCAAGACTATGCACTTTGGGAAATTATTGAAGATGGAAACTCTTACCAGCCTACCACCATTACATCAACATTGGACGGCAAAGTGGTGACAACTCTGCAGACACACCCAACATTTGCAGAAGACAGAATTAAGAAGAAAAATGACTTAAAGGCAAGAAGCATGCTGATGATGACCATTCCCAATGATCAACTTCTAAACTTCAGCAAGTTCAAAGATGCCAAGTCATTATTTGAAGCTATTGTTGCCAGATATGGTGGAAATGAAGCCACCAAGAAAACCCACAAGACACTGCTCAAGCAGCAGTTTGAAAACTTCTCCTCTACAAACAATGAATCTCTTGACCATATGTTTAATAGGCTTCAGAATATTGTGAGCCAACTTGCTATTCTTGGGGTTGAAATACCTCAAGAAGATTTGAACTCAAAATTTCTGAGAAGCTTACCAGAAGAGTGGGCTATGCATGCTGTTGTCTGGAAGAATAAGCCAGACCTTGATACAATGGAGCTGATAGATTTGTATAGCAACTTTAAGATTGTGGAGCAAGATTTGAAGAAGAATGGAGGTACTAGTTCTAATACTGGTAACATGGCATTTATGTCATCTCCTAGTACCTCAAAATCAAGTGAAGAGGTGAAAGTTGTTGATGGTGTTGGTACTGCTAGTTCATCAAGCAGTACCATGGGTATTTTGGATGAAAAGACTTGTTGTGCATTTCTTACAAGTCAAAATAATGGGTCCATGCTCACCTATGAAGACCTCCATGAGATCAATGATGATGATCTGGAGGAAATGGACCTAAAATGGCAAATTTCTCTTCTTAGCATGAGAGCCAAGAAGTTCTATCAAAGGATGGGGAAGAAGCTCTTAATCAGCAATACTGATACTGCTGGTTTTGACAAGTCAAAGATAGAGTGCTATAACTGCCACATGATGGGGCACTTCTCAAGAGAATGTAGAAGGCCAAGGCAGCAAGATAGCAAGAACAAAAGTTTTGGAAGCACATCTAAAACAAGGGAGGTTTCTGAGCCAAACTCAAAAGCTATGGTCGCTATTGATGGGCTAGGTTTTGATTGGAGTTTCATGGCTGATGAAGAAGAAGATTCTTCACAGATGGCACTCATGGCTTTTTCTACTACTGAGGTACAATCTCATAAAGCTTGTTCAAATGCTTGTACTGCTCTTAAAGAATTGCAAACTTTAATCAAACATTATGATGAACAAAAGAAAGAGCTAAGTAAAACTCATCAAAACTACATTAATTATAAGTGTGGTTTAGAATCAACAGAAAAGCAGATCTTATACTACAAAGAAAATGAACTTGCTTTTTCTGATGACAAAGCTCTTCTTAGACAAGACATATTCTTTAGAGATGCTGAAATTAAGCTTTTGAGAGAGGCTTTTGATAGGGTCAAAAAGGAAAATGGAAACATTCACTTGACTACACAAACACTAGAACATGCTTCTAGAGGTGTGACCAACATGATAGAATGTCAAGTGATTAATAGAGCTAAGTCAGGAGTAGGATATAAGAGTGTCCCACCTCCATATAGAGGTATCCCTAAACCCCCAGGGATTGACCTAGAAAATTCAGGTGTCCCTGAATTTCAACAACCTGAGCTACAATATGGTGTACAGCCAAAAATAAAGCTAGTTGTTGATGAACCTAAGACAGTAAGTGAAAGTTTAAGTAAAATTTCACTTCCTGAGGACAAGGTGTCCTCTGATAGAAAATCAAATAGAGTAGTCATTGAAGACTGGATATCTGATGATGATGAAGATGAACAGGTTATGTCTAAACCTGAAGTAGTCAAGAAAGCAGGAACAAAGGTTCCTAAAGTGATCAAAAAGGATATTGTTAAGCCTAAAACAAACATTAAACATGTTAGGCAACCAGTTAAATATTGTGAATAATATAGATCCACTAGCAAGCCCAGAGGTAACTAAAGAAATTGGAATGGCTTCAAGTCTAATCAATTAGGTGATGACTTTTTCTTTTATAATAAAGCTTGTTACACATGTGGTAGTTTTGATCATCTTGCAGCTTTCTGTAACAAATGGGTATCTGGGTATGAAATCAATAGGATAAATTTCAAAAGGCAAACTCCTCACACTTATTTTTACTCTAGTTCTAATTTTAATAGAATAAAACCCAGAGCAGTTTCAAAAGCAGTTTCTACTGCTAGACCATTCATGACTGTTAACCCAAGACCAACAGTTAAAAATGCAAAAACAACTTTCAAAAATGCATCAAAAACTGTTACAAGGCCCATTCAATCAAAAGCAGTGGTCCAAAAATAAGTTTAGAAACCAAAGGGTAAAACTGTAAAGCCAGCAGTTAATACTGCTAGGCAAGTAGTTAATACTGCTGCTTGGAAAAACAGGGCAAATGCTGTTAAGGCCTCAGCATGTTGGATTCTTAAATCTAATGTTGCATCAACTGTTCTTAAAAGATTAAATTTCATTCATGCAAGAGGCAGATCCAAGTCAGTAATGGCTTGGGTCCTCAAAAGAAACTAATACTTCTCATTTCTGTGCAGGAACATTCAATTGATAAACAAGAGGATCAAGGATACTCAGATAGTGGATGTTCAAGGCACATGACAGGCAACAAGTCTTATCTCATATTTTCAATCAATAGATGGAGGCTATGTTACCTTTGGAGGAGGTGTTGGTGGCAAAATTTTCGGTAAAGGTACAACTAAAACTGGAAATTTAGATTTTGAAGATGTGTACTATGTACAAGAGCTAAATTATAATCTTTTTAGTGTCTCACAAATGTGTGATAAAAAGAACAAAGTTCTTTTCTGTGACACTGAATGTCTTGTACTGTCTCCTGATTTTAAGATGCCTGATGAAAGTCAAGTACTTCTTAAAATTCCTAGAAAGGGCAATATGTACAGTGTAGACATGAAGAACATTGTTCCTAAAAAGGCTTTAACTTGTCTTGTAGCAAAGGCCACATTGGATGAATCAATGTTATGGCATAGGAGGCTTGGTCATATTAATTTCAAAACCATAAATCAGATTGTTAAGAATGGTTTGATAAGAGGTTTACCTCAAAAACGATTTGAAAATGATCAAACATGCATTGCTTATCTTAAAGGCAAACAACACAAGGCCACTTGTAAGCCCAAGATTTTTAACTCTATCAATCAATCATTGTTTATGCTTCATATGGACTTATTTGGTCCTACAAATGTTAGAAGTATGCAACATAAGAGATATTGTCTAGTTATTACTGATGACTATAGTAGATTTACATGGGTTTTCTTTTTAGCTTCTAAGGATGAGACACCTAGCAGCCTTAAGACTTTCATTATAGAGATAGAAAATCTAGTAGAAAAGAAAGTAAAAGTCATTAGATGTGATAATGGGACAGAGTTCAAAAATAGAGTTATGGATGAATTCTGCAAAGAAAAGGGTATTAGGAGAGAATTTAGTGTTGCTAGAACTCCACAACAGAATGGAGTTGCTGAAAGGAAAAATAGAACACTAATAGAAGCTGCTAGAACTATGTTAGCTGATTCTAAGCTCCCTATAACTTTTTGGGCTGAAGCAGTTAACACTGCTTGCTATGTCCAGAATAGAGTTTTAATTGTCAAGCCTCACAATAAGACATCATATGAAATTTTTAGAGGTAGAACTCCTGCAATAGGATTTCTTAGACCTTTTGGATGTCATGTGACAATTCTCAATACCTTAGACCATTTAGAAAAATTTGATGATAAAGCAGATGAAGGATTCTTCGTTGGATATTCTCTCAATAACAAAGCTTTTAGAGTATACAACTTAAGAACTAAGAAAGTAGAGGAAAACCTACATGTGGAATTTTTAGAGCATAAATCCAATGTAGTAGGTGAAGGTCCTAATTGGCTATTTGATCTTGAGTCATTAACCCATTCTATGAATTATGTGCCTGTTGTTGTAGAAACTAATGATTTTTCAGATTCACAAACAACAAATGAGGCAGGGTTAGACAAGGAGACAAATCAAGATCATGTATGGATGCCAATAAGTACAAGTGTGGCTTCAACTTCAACCAATGATGAATCTTCTTCTGGTCAGTCAAAAGAAGGTGTTGATGATGAAATCAAGGAAGATGGAACTGAGAAACAAGACAGTCAAGTTAGCAGTACAAAAGAATTTTCTACTGCTGAGACAGAGCATTCTACTGCTAGGCTTAATTTTTCTGTTGCTAGCCCTTCAGACTCAACTGAAGCAGATTTCTCAGATAATGAGGTGGATTTGAGCAATATCACACCTAACTATCAAGTTCCTTCAACCCCACACACAAGGATTCACAAAGTCCACTCCCTAGAAAATGTGATAGGAGATGTACAATCAGGGGTGAAGACAAAGCAACAACTGATATCTTCAGACCAACAAAGGCTTCTTGATGCCCTTTATGCTTCAAAACAGCATGAGTTTTCAAACTCTTTCTTGTTTGTATGTTTTCTCTCACAAGATGAACCAAAGAACATTCTGAAAGCCTTAGATGATTCAAGCTGGGTAGAGGCTATGAAAGAGGAGCTTCTTCAGTTTAAGATTCAGAAGGTTTGGGTCCTAGTTGATTTACCCAAGGATGCAAAGGTAATTGGCACTAGATGGGTTTTCAAGAATAAAAGAGATGAAAGGGGCATAGTGATTAGGAATAAGGCTAGATTAGTAGCCCAAGGGTACATACAACAAGAAGGTATAGACTATGATGAGGTCTTTGCTCCAGTAGCAAGACTTGAGGCAATTAGGCTTTTCTTAGCTTATGCTTCATTTTTAGGCTTCACAGTTTATCAAATGGATGTCAAGAGTGCATTTTTATATGGTACTATTGAAGAAGAGGTGTATGTCTCACAACCTCCAGGGTTCATTGATCCTGACCATCCAGAAAAAGTGTACAGAGTAGTTAAGGCTCTTTATGGCCTTCATCAGGCACCTAGAGCTTGGTATGAAACACTGGCTTCCTACTTAATAGAGAATGGATTTCAAAGAGGCAAAATTGATCAGACACTATTCATCAAACAGCACAAGAAGGATCTTCTGTTAGTACAGGTGTATGTGGATGACATTTTCTTTGGGTCTACAAGGAAGGAAATGTGTTTGGAGTTTGAGAAGCTTATGCATCATAAGTTTCAGATGGTTCCATGGGGGAACTTACATTCTTTTTGGGTTTGCAAGTTAAACAATCATATGAAGGCATATTTATTAGTCAAGATAAATATGTTGCTGAGATACTAAGGAAGTTCAACTTTGCTGATTCAAAATTGGCAAGCACACCAATGGACTCTGAGAAGCCACTTCCTAAAGACTTAGATGGAGAAAATGTAGATGTACACACTTACAGATCTATGATAGGATCTTTGATGTATCTTACATCATCAAGACCTGACATCATGTTCTCTGTTTGTGCTTGTGCAAGATTTCAAGTAACTCTAAAGGTTTCTCATTTAACAGCAGTCAAGAGGATTTTTAGATATCTCAAGGGTCAACCTAGGTTGGGTCTATGGTATTCTAGAGAATCACCTTTTGACTTGGTAGCATTCTCAGATAGTGATTATATTGGTGCTAGCTTGGACAGAAAGTCAACAACTGGAGGATGTCAATTCCTTGGGTGTAGACTTATCTCATGGCAGTGTAAGAAGCAAACTATTGTGGCTACTTCAACAACTAAAGTTGAATATGTAGCTGCTGCAAGTTGTTGTGCTCAAGTTCTATGGCTTCAAAACCAACTTCTTGATTATGGATACAATTTCTTAAACACTGTCATTCATATTGATAATAGTAGTACAATTTGCATCATTAAAAATCCAGTACAACATTCTAAAACAAAACACATTGAAATTAGACATCACTTTAACTGCAATGAGAAAAGATTAATTCAAGTTCTTAAAATTGCTTCAGAATACAACTTTGCAGATCTGCTAACAAAAGCTTTTGATGTTGAAAGGATTCAATACTTGGTAGCAAGTATTGGCACGCTAAATCCTTAAGATTTTTAATCTGTGTGGTTTTTCTATATATCTTACGTTTGTACTGATATCTTTGTAAATTGATACTGTTAATAGAACAGTTTATACTGCTAGTTCATATTTTCTTTAAACAGTTCATACTGTTGGTCATATTTTAAATACTGCTATAAGACAAATGCTATGCATTTTGTTTCTTGGTTTTGGACTAACAATTACAAGTATGAACTTTGAGCAAAAAGGAAATTTCAAGTGAAATGGAAGCAGCAGAATGATAGTATCAGTTGCTGACATAATAGGTTTATGATGGACTGAGTTTGGGAATTCTTAACAAAGATTAACATCTAAGTTAACTAATTTTTTAAAACTGCTTTCTTGAAATCTAGTTATCATATTTCACATTGAATTGATGAATTAGTTGATCAGATAGTAACTGATACAACTCACTTTCTATCATTTTATACTTTTAAGTATAATGAGAAAGTCTAAGGACATCTGATAGAAAGAACAGCTAGTAAAAGTGAATCTAACACTTGTGTTAGAGGTAACAATTGCAATGAGCTGGAAACCCTGTCAAGAAAGCCTTTTGAATAGGTTTATCTTTACACAGGCAGTTATTTATAACTGAAAACATTGGTTCTCACACAACCAGAAGTTGCTTTAAACCGAAATTTTGATTAAGTGTCTGTTATACACTTAATCCCTTCAAAATGGTTGAAAGCAGTATGGTTTTTCATAATAAAATCATGTACATACTGCTAATGGCAAAAGTTTCTTAAAAAGGATTTTAAAAGAGACTCACAAAAACCATCAAATGATGGATCATGAGTCAAATGCCCCATGAATCACCTCTCATAGGAGTTAACACACCTAGAAGTGATGAGGGCAGCAAATTAAACTCTTAAGGAATTGATGGCCTCATGTACAACATTGTCTGATAACAAGTTCTAATTGATAGCTCAGATGATGGGGAGAGAAATATTTTGGTACATTGTGAGAGATCTTCCAAACAGGGGAGGAAATGTTATTTGCAATCCAGGGGAGGAAATTTCTCAGGGGGGGAAATAAATCCAAAGAAGGAAGATTAACCAATGAAAGGGAGGAAAAGACAAGAGCATACAAGATGATGACATAGAGGTTGAAAATGACAAGAACAGAGCTGATTCTGGAGTATTATATATATTCGGAAGGGATGAAGCATTCCAAAGGAGAAAGTTCTATCTAGGTCAAATGGAGAAAAGTTTCAATTTCAGTTCACTACGTTTGTTCATCACTTGCAAAGGCATGTTGATAGATGATTTCACTTGTTGAAACAAGCATCCAAGATACACAGCACCATTGCCTCTTATAATTCCCCCATCCAAGGAAATTGCACCATCTTTTAGGTCATGTTTGAAGCCTGAAGATTGGTTTTTGATATTGTTAAAGTCAAAGTAAATGGCAGATGAGCTACTAAGAAAGATATTCAATCTCACAGAACAGAAGAAAGTTCAGTCCAAGGGTCTGACCATTAAGTATCCTTTTAATTATTTAATCAACTACTATCGTGGGTCGGTTAGTTTTTAATTGGTTAGTGTTTTAGTGGGTCGGTGATATCATTCTGATTTGGTTGTTCCTTATTGTTGATTTGATTATTCGCTACATGGTATCTTCATAATATTAAATCAATTGTCGGTCGGTGCGTTCCTTATTCTGATTTGGTTATTCGTTGCATGGTATTCATAATATTAAATCAATTGTCGGTTGGTGCTTAATCTTTGTCTATATTTACGTCCATTGGTTTATTATTCCATGCAATTCCTTATTTGACGATGGGAGCAGGTTAGTTACGGTGTGATTTATATCTTAAACCCTAATCTTGCGATTAGGGTTTTATCTTCTTTAATTGGTTTTGCATGCGTTGCTGGTTACCGTTACGTGATTAATTTGTTTGCTGATTGTGGTTGTGGGTTATTGAGAGATGGAAAAGGGGTTTTTGTCAAGCAAGAATGTGAACAAGAGTTCGTACAAATCTGGTTCGCATGATGCTAGTAATATTAATGTGAATCTTGGTGAATTGGCTGCTCGTATGAGTAGGCTAAAGGGACAAGAGCATGGTACAGGTGTGCAACAATTACGTAAAGCTACTAGGGGTTCTAATAACCCTACGTTGGATTCTGATGGCACCGAACCTGTTGGAGCTTCTACTACTAGTGTTGGTGCGTTGAATTCGGGTTCAACGATGAACCCTAGTAGTTCTACTAATGATGATGTGATGGGGAATGTTTGGGCTGTTAATGAAGATGCTACTGTTCATTATGCCAATCCTAATGAGTTCCCAACACTTCCTACGCAAGTGAAGCCGGTTTCACTTGATCATTCTATGGAAACGCCTAATGTGGATAGCAATTTGAGTGGTGTTACCTCTACTTCACATGAGGCTGGTCTAAATGGTGCACATTCTTCAGCTCATGTTGATAAGGTCGTTTTGGATGCATGTAAGGATTTTGAAAATGTTATGAATAACGTCCAAACTAAGAATGTTGAGAGTGCCATGAAACAACCTTTGACACACATGTCTAACTTTCGTAGACTGGAATGTAGTAAGAAATCTAATCGTGTGGATCTTTCTGTTCCTATGAAAGTGGTTGAAGAGGTGAGCACTAGGTTTGAAAATACTCTTTATGGTTATTTTCTCGGTAAACGCATTGCTTTTCCTGTTGTTGACTATTATGTACGCAATGCGTGGGCCAAATATGGTATACAGAGGGTTATGATGAATGCAAAGGGGTTCTTCTTCTTTAAATTTAGCTCGATGAAAGGTGTTGATGATGTCCTCGAAAACGGGCCATGGCTGATTAGAAATGTCCCTATTATTCTAAAGCCATGGACCTTGAACACCAACTTACTTAAAGAGGATTTGACCAACATTCCTGTGTGGGTTAAATTCCATGATGTTCCTCTTGCTATGTTTTCTGATGACGGTCTTAGTCTTCTTGCTACATTGATTGGTAATCCAAGAATGTTAGATGCTTATACTAGTCAAATGTGCAAGGAATCATGGGGCTGCAGTAGTTTTGCTAGATGCTTGATTGACGTTAAGGCGGATGAGGTTCTAAGGGACAACATTACTGTTGAAATACCCCTACTTGATGGGTCGGGTTCGACTATTGAGAAGATCCGGGTTGAATACGAGTGGAAACCACCTAGATGTGACACATGTAAGATTTTTGGTCATACTATTGTTGATTGTCCTAAATCTACTCCACCCCCTGTTCAGCCTTCAAAGAGTGGTAATGATGGGTTTCAAACTGCAAGCAAGAAGAAGGGTAAACAAGGTGGTCCAGTTGCTCCGGGTCAAGGAGGGTTTACTAAACCTGCTGTGGGTAAAAACTTTCAATAAAAACCTAAAAAGACACCTCCTGAACCTAAGAAAGTGGATGTCACTAAAAAGATGGCCACTGATGTGGCGAGTACGAGTGGAACTAAGGTTGTTACATCTAATAAGTTTGATGCTCTTAATCTGGATGATTCTGATGACTTGGGTATTCCTACTCAAGAAGTGGTAAAGGATGTGGCTGCTGGGAGTACACTTGATGAGAGGGTGAATGAATCACAAGTTCCGCTTGTGAGTGCTGTGAAAGAGAAGGTGCAGGGTGCGTCTGATAAGTCTGGTCCTTCTGGGTCTCCATCTATTTCTGCCACTAAAAGAGTTAACCCATTCTCTAAGGTGGGAGATATTGTTGATTCTGATAGTGATGAGGAGGTCGTAAACACTTTTGATGAGTCCGTCAACTTATTTGGAGGTGGTAATGACCTTGAATATGACCTTGATTATGACTATGATGACTATGCGGATCAAATTGATGATCTTCCGGGGAATTTGGATGCCTTCTACAACATGTATGATATCAAGCTCCAACGTCTTGGCAAGAAGTAATTTTCTTCATTGGAGTTTTATGTTATTTTATGTGTAGGTGCATCTTTTGTTCTAAAGTTGTAAGTGCTTATGGCATGTCATAAGCACTAGTTTTAGGTGTTTATCAAGCCTCGTAGCTTGAGGTTAATATGGTACCTCATCCATATTCCATTTGTACTTCAATTTTTTTGGTTTAATATATTTACCAGGGTGCAGGATTACTCCCCTTTACCCAAAAAATTCAGAAGAAACATGATGATTAGAGAATCCACATGTTTAGGGGAGGATTGTTGGGAATTAAATGTTCTGAAGATTAAGTATCAAGAATTACAAGTGTTGAAGGTTAGTACTGCTGAGAAGAATACTCTAACAGTTCCAACTGCTAGTGTATATCTAAGGACTGTTCAAGTTATAACTAACCGTACTAACTGAAGTTAGTACTGGTAGTATAAAGAAGGTACTGCTAGTCGATACTGCTGAGTGATACCACTGCTGGTTGGATAAGTATTGAAAAGATATTTGTGTACTAAAGTCAAGTATATACGGTAGATAATATCTTTGGACAAAATGATCAGTAACAAGTTGTGTACACAGATACATTTTGTATCTTATGTACTGACACACTCAAGATAAGTTAGCAAGTAGTTTGATAAGACTTAACAATATTGTAAAGATCTTTCTTATTATATAAAAGAAAGATCTTAGTCTAGATATATGTGTGACTAAGAGTGAATTATTAAGTGTTTTAGAAAATAACTCTTAAGAACATAGAACAAACACATATATCTCAAGTCATAGAAACATAAGATTCAAGGTCTTTATAACCCTAGTGATAGTAAAGATCACTCGTATTATCTTGAATAATATTAAATCATTTGGTGTTAACATTGCATGTTCTTTGTTCAATATAAACAAGCATAACTGTTCCATTTCCATAACACAAAAATAACCTTCTAAGTGTGATTAAGTAAATTCCGCGTACTTGATCATATTAACTCAACCTATCACATACACAAAGCATCAAAGGTTTAACCACCTTACAGTGTATCGAATCCTCTCAGGGGGCTTGGCTACTTAGTCAATTTTTGTTTGGTTGGATATTTGTCTTAAGTGCTACATGTTAGATTTTATATATGTGTTATCTAACCTTGTTTTGTAGCACGAGTCATTGCTCAATTCCTTGATGCCCACCAAACGAGGGGGAGTATACATCAAGGGGGAGCCTTAGCAACCTTTTTGCTTCGACAAAAAGGGGGAGAAATGGGAGTAAACTAATTAAAAACTTGTTAAAACTAATTTTAACTTAAAATGAGTTTATGTTTTGTCATCATCAAAAAGGGAGAAATTGTTGATGCAAATAATGTTCTAAAAACATTATTTCTATCTGTCGATAACTTCACATTTTGAGGATGACAAAATGTGAAAACACGTTACGTTAAAATTAACGTAAACAAGTTTTTAATCGGAAGATCCCGTTTCTACACAAATCACTCTAGAACAAATTTACAACTTGACTAATGATCAAAGAAGTGAATTTGTGCTTAATACTTCACATTTTAATGTGACAAAACATTTTCTTCAAAAATATACTTTACAAATTATTTTTGAATAATTAAGAAATGTTTTAATAGAAAAATAAGTTTAAAATACATAACAGCTATTTTCCCTCCCAAAATCAGCTCCAAACTTCCCCAAATAAGTTTTCACCAGAAAAGAAAAAAAGATGAGCATTTTTGTCTGACACGGCTCCACGGTTCCACTAAATTTAGTGGAGCCGTGTGTGATTTAGTGGAGCCGTCCCTCTATAACGGCCAGATTTTTTCCGCCTATAAATACCAGCCCACTTCACAGATTTTGGGCATCCTTTTTCACACAGAACTTTCTGAGTTTAATACTCTCTTCACATTTTCTTTCTTTGATCATTTAGACTAGTTTTCTTTTGTTTAAGAGTGATCCTTTCATCCTATCAAGTGATCCTCTTCATTCCTCTTCAATAGCAAGAGAAGAACTCAAGGTATCCAAGAAGATACAAGAGTTATAGTTGTAGTTAGGGAAGTTGTAACATTTGTTACACACTTGATTGTATCATAGCATACATCAAGATCATTTTTCTTTTGTGAGAGTGTGAGTGAAGATCATTGAGATCTTATAGAGATATTGATTATCTTTTGAAGCCATTGGGCTAGTGTGATTGATCAAGAAGATCAAGGATAGATAGGATAGGTTGAGTGAAGTGAGAGTTGATCATTGTGATCGTGTTGAGATCTTGGAGATCTCTTGAAGCCATTGGGCTTGTGTGATTGATCAAGTGGATCATAGGTAGATCGGGTAGATAGAGTCTTGTGTGAAGTAGTAAAGGATCAAGTGGATCGTGGTAGATTGGTTGTTAGGAATATAAATATTCAGATGAAGGTTCGGTCACCCCGAGTATCTATTTAGCATTTATATAGCTCGTAGGCTTATTATTATTATTAATAGTATTAGTATTATTAGTGTAGTTATATTTATATTTGTGGAGTGGTTCGGGTCTTCACCCACTGTCAGCTCACTCCACAGCCCACTAGGGGCACCAATATTAGGAACTATATAAACCCCTTCCCACACTTGAGAAGGGTTGGAACTCTTGTATTAATTTCACCTACAATCTAATCTATCACAAGTTTTCCCTTACCTCTCTCTAACTCTTCCACCATGGATCTCATCTTCCATAACCCAAGACCACCCGAATCATCCACACAATCAATATGTTTAGATCTACAATTGGTATCAAGAGCCATGGTTAGATTCGGTTGATTGTGTGTGCTCGTATTCGTGGCTCCCACTTTCTCGGTTTTATTTTGCTTGTAGTTCAAAAACTGTTTCTTGAAAGTATCTTGCTGTCTATTTTTCTTTTCTTTGGTTGTTGTGTTTTGGGCTTGAATTGCTACTCTTTCATTTTGTTTGGCTCGTTCATTGTTTCTTGGCTCGTATGACCATTTCATTTTGCTGCTCAAGTTGTAAATCTACTTTAGTCAAACTGTTTTATTTGCTATATTTATGGATCGAACCTTTACTCTAACTTGGGCTTCAGTTGGCAATTCGTATTTTTGGTTCACACTCGTGGTTTTTTTTTACTAGTAGTTTGTGACTTTTATGATGTGTTAAAACTACTTCTTGGTGATTATGTGTTCTTGGTAGCGACTTGTGTGTTTCTAAGTTGCGTTTTGTATACAAAATTGGTGATGGTTTGGCATGTATCCATAAAAGGAAAATGGGGACAAAAATGTGAAAGTGACGTTTTTGTGGTTTGCGCTTTTGTCCAGTTGCATTGGCGAGTTGTATGTTGACTAAGATGATGTAGCGTTTTGTGTGTCTCGGTGGTTGTGAGTTGGTTGTTTTCCAGAAATGGAAAAAGTGACAAAAGTGATAGTGACAACTCTGTCACTTGCGTTTTGTGTCTTGCAAGCATGCGATTTGTGTTCTAGCGATTTGTCTGTCCTAGCGATTTGTCATCCAGCGACTTATGTTCTAGCGATTTGTCTGAAAGTAGCGACTTGTGTCTAAAAGATTAGTAGCGACTTGTGTCTAAAAATTTCAAATGGGGTTGCGTTTTGTCTAAGATGCTTTGACCACAACACAGTGCTTTGACTCAGTTGGGTGACTTCAGCCTTAAACATCATCAGTCACAATTAAACCGAACAACATCAGTCCTGCAACACCGAAGTTACCACAACCATAACATAAGCATCAACACTAACTATCCAAAACCCTTCAACAACTTCAACAACAGTCAGCCTCTTCAATCTATTTTACTCTCTCAGCCATCACAACTAATTGATACTAAATAAAATTAAATAATCTCAGATCTTCTTTCGTGTCATCAATGTATAAGATCTTTTTAAAGATCAAACAAACGAAAGATATATCCATCATCGATCTGTGAATGTTTAAACATCCCATTAATATCCGAATACTAAAGAAAGAATCATAACAAGATTGTTATCTTCTTTCATTAAAAGAATCATAACAAGATTGTTATCTTCTTTCATTAATTCGTTCAAAAGACACAAGACAAGAGCAACAAAATAAACACACGTCGACCAAACCTGAGAACCTCCAAAGGATCTTGAAGCCTCTTAAACAACTTCTTAATTCAAAAACATGCAACAAAAGAAGAATAGCTCTCGGTAAGGTTGTATGTATGTGACGATCGGTTGTGAATTGTATTAACGGGTTTGAGATCAGAATCTATGTGATCGGTTGGAGATGAGATTAATCGATTGATTTGTTAAGGAAGGTGTATTGCTAGATCCGTTTGAAGATTATAGCAAATTTGTTGGGAGAAAGATGGGGGCGGAAATTTTGGTGTAACATGAGATTAGGGTTAAGTGTAGTTAATGGCATTTTTATATAATCCTAAATCTTAGGGTTACTAATTTCTGGGTGTGTGATAGTATCTCTAATTTAATGGGCTGGACCACGAATGGCTTTCTTATGGTGATGGGCTGTTAACATATGATTAAACAAAATTTTGGACTTTTTTTTTTGGGTAAAAGGGATTTTTCACCCTGGCAAAATTCATTACTCCAAAAAACGTTGAGGTACAAAGGATGAGGGTGACTCCCTCATCTCAGTCCCTTAGGACACTTACAGACTCGACTATAAGAATGACAAACCATTCTTATAACTTACACTAAAATGAACCTACTAATAATGACAAAAGTACATAAAAAATTACAATACTACTCAAGAAAAAAACTTGAGCCTTCTATGTCACTAATGTGGTCCACTTTAACTTCCATGAAGAATCCAAATAAGAGTATCCAAGCATTCTTCAACATACCATCTGTTTGTAGTAGAAAAGAATACCACAAACAAAACTTACATGATCATGTAGCACCATCATGCCACAACCCATCAACAAACACCCCATGATTTCCTTTTCCCACAGCAGCCATGATAAGTATTTCATCACAAAAAAGGCCGTATGCAACATACACGCCAAGATAACATACGAATGGTAATGCTAAGCTTTACGCGAATAAAGGGACCAGAGAAACATGGGACTATCATAGGGTCACAACCCTAACTTCAAGCAAACAATAGCATCAATGCGACCAAGCAGCAATTACGGCGGTCCACATTAACTTCCATGAAGAATCCGCGAAGAAACCTCCAAGCGATCTTCAACATAAAATTTGTTTGTAATCGCAAGACCACCACAAACAAAACCTTCAACGAGCATGGGATCATCAAATGCAGAAAAATAGAGTCCCTCTACACAAAAGCATCAAACTGACCCAATATGCTCACAAACCTAGAATGATAACATGATCAACCTGCCCAAATAATTGCGTCAAAGAAACCATTCCAGCAGCACCACGATTCATGTCACCAACTAACATATATAGGGTTAATAAACCCTAACTTATCAGCCACCATATGATCCGCACAATACTCCACACGTAGCAGCAATAAATCACAGCATAAGGAGCAGAAATCGAACCAAGGTTGCAATATTCATAGGGTTTAACCCTAACTTCCAATATCATAAACAATCCTAGAGTTTAGAATAAACTCTAACTTCCAAATCAGCATATTACGACCCATACAAAATAAGCCAAACCAATCTTCAAAGTCTAATCGTAATATGTAACTTCGATCACAAAACCAGCAACACAATGAATCAAACACAGGTAAGTGAAAGAAGGATAGTTTTTGAACAAGAATACCATCAAACTTGACTTACATCTCTCTATACCCACAAACATCATACGAACATCTTGGATAGAACAAGTAGTTGACACACAACACACTAAGGGAAACATGATATGCAGCAGCAACAAACCACATCTCGCAATAAAACCAAAACCAAAGGCTTTGATTTTGCAATTAAAGAACAGCCCCAACTAAAATACAATCGACCTTATAATAAACCCTAAGGGTTTCGGTATGCACAAGATCGATCATACTCACCAAAACAACCAGATCGCACCATAATATATTAGATCGATTAGATAATAACCGACCTAAGACCTTGCAAAGAGCAGGATACGAATCCAATAAATCATCATTCAACGAAACCCTAGAAAAAACGATCCCTTAAAAAGAAATCGATAGAATAAGTTATTAGGGTTTCGTCAACAAAAGATCGACCCCTTATATATATGTAAAATCGATTACACAACCGACTTATGATAAACAGATTCAAGGGTGCGGATAAAACCCATTAGCGATTTAAACCCTAAAGAACGAATCACCCAAGGTGAGAAAAAAAAACGAGATGGAAAAGATAGGGTTTCTGCAGCACGCCGGCCTTATCCAAAATTTACAAAGAGTGGTAAATGGGGCGTGTATTGGTTTATACGGAATTTAAAGTCACTGTGCTACAACTGAACTGTCTTGTGATATGTGTTGTCCGAGTTTATGCTAAAAGTGGTGTTTAGCTTATATTATTTGATTGGCATACGGTTGGTTGATTATAGTTGGTGCCTTGATTTTTGACTAATCATTTGACTAATGGATTTAGACTTTGGACAACGAATACTTACGGGGTTTGACTTTTCACGAGAATACATATTACACGGCTAAAGTTTTCGATGAATATCAACGTGATTACAGAGTTGTGGATTTGGTAGAAATGTCCTATTGGTACCTACGATTTGAGTGAGCCTTCGATTTGATCTTTGTGATATGAGTTATAGTTGACAAATTGCGAATTGATTAATTGCGAGTTGACAAGTTGCTATTTGACTTATTGCGACTTGACTGATTGCAATTTGACCAGTTGCAATTTGACGTTGCGAGTTGACACTTGCGATTTGACTTATTGCGATTTGGTTAATTGCGATTTGACTTGTTTCGATTTGACAAATTGTGACTTGACTTGTTGCGATTTGATCAAATTGAGATTTGACTTCTTTGACTTAAATTTTGAAGATCAGTATTGCAGTTCACTCTTGGGTATTTTGGTTGATTTCACGGTTTCTCTTGTAGATTTTAGAAAATCCCGCGAAAGATTCGATTTCTCGGTTTAAATCTCAAGAGTAGTAAAATCCCGTCATATCAATTTTGGACAAGTAGGCGGAACATGGATTTGGACATAATAAAACTTACGGGGTTTGACTACTTTTTCCGGGATAAGTTTGTGCTACGAGATCGGCAGGAATTGGGAAATTATGGTAACTTGGTTGGTTGGTTAATTCACGGGTTGGTGTACTTAGTGTCTCAAACATCTCGGGGTTGGATGGATGCACGATGTTTGATGACCCTTGCTCGAGCGTATGTCTGGTGATTAGACATGGAAGATCAAGAAGTGGATATATACAATAAAGGATGGAAGGTTGGGTATATATCACTACATATATTTAAAGGAGTTACGTTGTTGTGCTCAATATAGGTTCTAGATCACAAATTTAGTGCAAGTATAATTCACGGACTTTTCATTTATCAAGCTTCATCAAGAGATTGTTGTTTCTCAAGCTTCTAACGGGATTGGTTATAGACGTGTTTTAACCTTTTACTCACTCTAAAGTTAAACATATTTCATCAAGCGGTTTTGGCATATTACGAGCTTCAGTGAACTTGTTAATCTGATAAACCATTGATGAGGAAACAAGCAAGGGGTTACTACAAGAGAGTCTTAATCACCATCTTCTTTGCAGTAGTTTTATTTGTCTCTTTCCATGTATTGTGCCTGACAAATTCACAACCATCACGAACTTTCTGCTTTGGCAAAAAGGTCATTTCATGCCCTTTTTGAGGGGGAGAATTAGCGCGAGTATCCTAGTGGTTCCGTCTCCAGCGGTGTGAATCTTAACGGTTTCGGTTACAGCGGGTCAGATCGTAGCGATTCAGGATTCAGTGGTTCAGTCTCCAGCAGTTTGAATCTTAGCGGTTCCAGTTCCAGTGGTTTAGCTTTCAGTGGTCTGGGTCTTAGCAAATTGCCTAAGATTTCAGCGGTTTGATACTTACTGTTGTGCAGTTTGTTCTTGAATTTATTTATCGGTTAAATCTCAAGAACTGTAAAATCCTGTACACAGGACGACAACTATTCCATGCACTGCTCCTGATAACATCCAAGCAGCTGGGTCAGACAGCTATGTTTGATAGGACTGACTATGAGTCATGGGCACTGCTAAGAATTTGCGCATGTTGCTTCTCCCTTTGACTATTCAACCGCACAAAATGATCACAAAGTTGATTTGGTATCCCTTATTTGAGATTGAAGTTGAATTTCACGAAGGCGTCTACTTAGTTTATCTTGAAGTCGGGGTTGGTTGGATGCATGACCTTCAATGATAACTTGCTCGTGCTTAAAATTTTAAGTTGAAGACTTAGGTTATCTAGTTACCAGCAGTCAGGGTAATTATCACTTAAGAGTTATTGGAGTATACTCAGTATCACACGTCAATGACGTTGTCGATAATCTCAAGAGGTGTTAATGTCTCATACTTTGGTTGGGTATTGAGCACTTAGAGATTTGCTTGGAGCATTAATTCTCTACACTGTTCTTCCAACATTAGTGCAAGCTTAAGTAACGAATTTGAGGACTTCTACTTCAGTTTTCAACATTGGTATATCTGGTTTCCTTCATCAATTGGTCACAAAGTGTTGTCTGTGTACGAGGTTGGTTAGTTGGCCAAAGGTTTTAAAAGTTGTGATGTGATCTGTAATTTTCACAGGATATTCTTAACCCAAACTGATATTCACCAAAATCAAATCAGTCATGCCACATTCAATTTGTTACTGTCTCACGGTTTCTTCTTGGTTTTGTAAAATCCCGCGAAAGAACTTATTTCTCGGTTTAAATCATAGATTTGTAAAATCCCGTGATGATGGGTTATGCGCTCTTGATCGTGATCGGGTTAAAACCATTATCAACGTTCAGGTAAAACATCATAAAGGGCTAGATCGGGGCATTTAATCGACAAGATGTGACTACGGCGTGAATTCATTATTATTTATTTGAGGCTGAAGTGAAATTTCATGGGTGCGTGTACTTAGTATCTGAAGATATCGGGGAGGTTGGATGAAGATTCTTCAAGATCCTTGTTCGAGCTTTCAACATTTACAATGATAAGGACTTGGATATCTAGTTATTTTTTCTTTCTCTCTATTACAAAATAACTATCACTTTAAGGAGTCACGTTGTAGTGCTCAGTGTCACATGAAGTTGTGGATATCCAAGAGGTGATGTACGTCTTATACTTGATGGTTGGTTGGTTGAAGAGTATAGAGTACTTAGGGATTCAATGTTGCACGAAGTCTCTACACCGCTCTTTGTATCACATTAGTACAAGTTTAAGTCACAAGTTCGGGTAATGTTACTTCAGTCTCAAGTTAATCATATTGGGTTTTCTCCATCAGTGGTCACGACATCAAGCCGACAAAATGATAATGGGGTTGGTAACGAGTTAGATGAGAGAAGTAAAAAGAGAGAAATGACGTCTGTAAACATCAGTGCAGGCCTCGCTCTTCATCATTATGACGTCTGAACACATCAGTTCAGGCCTCGGTCTTCATCATTATGACGTCTGAACACATCAGTTCAGGCCTCGGTCTTCATCATTATGACGTCTGTTCAAATCAGTTCAGGCCTCGTTCTTCAACGACAATGACGTCTGTACACATCAGTGCAGGCCTCGCTCTTCATCATAATGACAACTGTACACATTAGTGCAGGCCTCTCTCTTCATCATAATGACGTATGTACACTTCAGTGCAGGCCTCGCTCTTCATTGGCAATGACGCCTGTTCATATCAATTCAGGCCTCGTTCATCATAGAAAAGAAAAGTGTACGCTTGAGTGCACTTTATCTTTAAAAGAAGAGGAGTCTTCTTATTTATGGCCATTCTCATCATCAAGTTTCATGCTCTTTCCGTGCTTATTCAGTCTTCAAGTGGATCGACGCATATTGGAGTATACTTTTATTCACTTATTCTACCAAAAATTGCAGTTGACAAGCATATGCAATTTTTGAGGGGGGGAAAGGGTGAATAAACAACATGTCAGTCTTCAAAGACCGTCAAGTGGAGCCACTTACCATTGATGGTATTCATATTCACTCGTGCAATGATGAGTGTGTAAATACTCATCATTTTATACCCATTAAAGACACAAAAATGACCAAAAACACCCAAATAGACCATATTATACTGCAAATATCCTTGGTTTGTGTTTTTATGTGTTTCAGGTACAAAAGGATCGAAAACAGGGCAAAAACAGACAAAACCGAGCACAAGATTGGAAAATCGTGAAAAACCGAGGACGGGGACGGAATTTACAAGTTTGGACCGGGATTATGCTCAAATTGTCAAAGTCTACCCTCAAGAATGTCAAGATTGGCCCTTGGAAGTAATTTGAAAAATTAACAAAGTTGGTCCTTGGATCTTCAGGAAATTACACAAATGGTCCCTAAAGTTTAATCCTTTAAACTTTAAACTTATAACCGGACCAAACAAATACCCTTAACCCATCAATAAACCCAACCCCTAAAACCTAAACCCAACCCAATCCTGATCCTATAAACCCAACATCACAAGCCCACACACCAAAGCCCAAAATACCCAACCCTTTTACCCCGTTCTTATTTCAGATAAACACCCCAAGTTTGACTCAGTCAAATCCTTCTCCTTCCCACTTGACCCACCAAACCATACCACCCTCACCCACAAGTTTTCTCTGCAATACCACCATCAATCCTTATCCCTGCCACCTCCCCCCTCCTCCAATGAGAAAACTTCACAAGATATCTCCCCCATGTGCTCAGAAGAAGTTAAAACCCACATGGACAGTTTTCCCGCCAAAAATCCCATTGGACGGCTAGATTGAATTATGGCTAATTCAATGGTGGGATTTAATCAGAATTGATCATAGAAGCTTTTTGGAGTGCTATATAAAGAAATGAAGTCACAAAGAAAAGATTGTCACCGTTTTTAGACCATTCGTAGTGTAAATTTACTTATTGCTTAATTTCAGTTTCAAGTTAAGTTTTAATTGTCAATTCAAGGTTGTTTCAAGTAATTTGTTTTTAACTACTTCTGTGTTGTACTAATTTTCTAAGTTAATGAAATTCAAAATTTTCAAGTGTCCTGTTAAAATCGAATTAAGTTAAGTGTTAACTATAAAAGCTTATTTACTGTTTGAATAAGCTCATACAAGCTTATTATAGCTTTGTGTGAGCCTATTCTAGTTCAATTCAGTTCTGTTCCAAGAAAAAACCAAACAGTCAAGAAAAGTCAAAGTTTAAGTCAAATAAGCTGTTCAGCTGTGATAAGCTGTTCTGGAATAAGCTGAGTGGTGTTTAACTTGGTATTGACAAACCAAGTTGTGTTTCTGATCAGTTAGTTCCAATTTTCATTGCCTATCAGTTGTAAGCTATTTTCCTATTTTTTGCATTATTGCCATATTACTGTACTAGTGCTTATTTAGAGCTTATTGTATATTATTTTCTGCTTATTAATAGTTTATCATTGTATTTCATCTGTTTTTATCAGTTTTAAATAGCCTTTTTCTTTATTTCTCTTAAAAACCTTTAAAAAAGCCAAAAATAGCTTAATGTACTGTTAGCTTATTATAGTGCTTCTTTTCCATTCAAAATTGATTTTTATTGCTTATTATAGCTAGTTGTTCCTCTGTTCTTCAATCTCTTAGCTTATTATTGCCTGTCCTAGTTCTAAATTTCAAATCAGTATGCTACTAGGGTGTTTGGATTAAGCTTATTCAAGGGTCTAATTTGCCTCTACTGTTCATTTACCTTTAGTATAAGTTTGGTTCAGCTTAATCTAGGTTAGATAAGCTTATGTTGTTAGATTTTAAGTTGTTTTGAGCACATTTGATGATTTGAGTGAATTAGTGAAAAATTTAGCTTCATAACTGCCTTTTTAAGCCCCAATAAGCTGAGCTTATTGAGACAAGCTTCTTGGTGAATTTTTAAGTGCATTTCATAGGTTCAAATGGTTGTCCAAAGTTTGGCACCATTTCATTAAGGATTGTAGGAATTAAGTGTAATTTTCCATTCCTGCTGCTCAGTATATACTGAGCAAAACAACACAAGTGATTGCTAATCTCAGCTTTCTAAGTGCTTATTCCCTTGTGCTCACTGCCTAATTTTTGGTTTGCTTTTAGCTAGTAGTATAGGCTTTAGGATTCTGAGCTTTGATCTCCCTTTAGAGCTTATTTACCAGCTTATTTAAGGTCTGCAAAAACCCCATTAAGCACTGATTCAAACCTGCATCAAATTTGGTTTTCAACCATCTGATCTAGGCACAAATTGGAGTTCAATTGGGTTGTTAAAATTAGGGTTTTTGATGTTTTAGAGTAGCCTATAGTACTAGGAAGGTTTTGCCCCCCATAAGTTCCCACTTTCCTGCTTATTTATCAGCTTATTTTGATCTGCAAGTTGGGGATTTTACTGTCATTTCTGCATAATTTTTGATATTGCCCAAGTGCTTAATTGCTTATTCTGGATGCTTCCTTGTGCTTAATCAGTTGTTTTATGCTTAAACAAGCTATTTGAACTATTTCTGAGCTTGTGGTATTTTTTAGTGGTCAAGTGCTTATTTTAGTGCTTATTTCCAAACTGCTTATTAGCCCATTTGCTTATTAGGGTTTAGATAACTTCTAATTTTATTTTTTGTAGATTAAGAATAATATTTTAGATTTACCTGCAATTTTTCAGAATTTTCCAAAGTCATTTACTATTTTTAAACCTTTTAATTAGTTTTTAATAGTTTTTAATTCATAATAAAAATTATAAAACTCAGAAAAATATAAATCTTTTTTCTAAAATTTTCTTTTATTATTTAGGATTTAATAAAAATAAAATTGCACTTGTAGGATTAGTTTTCTAATATTTTAGTTTTAATCCCGTTTTTAGAATTCCCGTCACGCGTTTTTAATATAATTTGTTAATCTTAATTTTCTTGTGAGAATTTGTTTCTCATTTGTTAAATTAGAATTAAAATAAAAAGCAAAATTCCATATCCCAATCATTAGTCACTCTAATCTAAACCTCAAACGATTGCCCATTCACACCTCGTTGGGACACGACCCGGGTAATCAATTACCTGGTATCACACACAAACGTGAGTTTTTGCAAGTTAGCCTTTTTCCTAAAGGGTTAATTTGTCTTTATTCACGCGTATCCGTCGTCTGCATAATATTTATATACGTACTTCACCGCGGATCAAATTTTGGCGCCGCTGCCGGGGAGGTTGTGTTGCGACAATATCGTTGAGATTTTAAACGATTAGTGACTTGAGATCCTTCTTTCAGAAGTTTCCACTTTCATAAAAACATATAAAATACAAAAATATTTTTCTTTTCTTTTATATATAATATCATATAAAAATAAAAACCCAAAAACATTTTCCGTTTTATTGTAAAATAAAAGATAAAAGCAATCCCAATATAATATTCCTCAACTTGGAGTATTATCATAATAAGTTCCCAAACATCATATTAAAACTTGCCTTTGTGTCGCTTGCGAATTCGGCTCACCTTTGATTGATAAACAAACTCTAACGGAGGTTTCAGGAGGTTTGACATTAAATTGTCGAACCGAAAGGAGCGGGTTTTTAAGGAGCATTTATTCCCCACCTTTGCTCATCCGCCACTCTTTGCGTTTTTCTTTCAGAGAGCTACCGTACGCTTGTTGATTTAAGGTTTAAGTTCCTTGTGTTTTGCTTCGATCTTGTTTGATTTAAGGTTTAAGTTTTTTCCAAAAATCCAAAAAAAAAAAAAAAAAAAAAAAAAAAAAAGAAAAAAAAAATTAAAAAATCAAGAAACCCAAAAATAATCTTCTCATCCCACTTACACGTTTAATTCTTTTTATGTCTACATCTTACAACTATGGTTGTGAATGGTGTGGAGGTCCTCATAATGGTGGGAATTGTCCCGGTTGTAGCATGGTGGAATCAGGAAACGGGTTTGTTTATGACCAAAATCCTGATTCTTACCATGAAACACCCGACTTTTTCAACCAGCCCCCACACCATGAGATGGAAACATATTCTTGTAAACATTGTGGAGGTCCGCACCCAAGTTTTGATTGTCAAGCAGGAAATACGTCTGTCTATGAACAAGATCCATGTAATCAAAACTTCGGGTATGACCAATATCCATATGATTCACCAAATCAGTCACAGCAAATGTATTGTTGTGAGTACTGTGGTGGTCCACATTATGAATCCGATTGTCAAACGAGGACCCCGCTTGTCTATGAGCATGTCCCTTGTAACAATTACGACTATTCTTGTCATGACCAACCTCCACAGTATCAAATGATTCAACCTCAGCCATCTCCTCTTGAAGAATCTCTTGAATATGTATTCCAAAAACTTCAAAATATGATGGATACACTTAATGATTTGGCTGTTAAACATGCCAAGGATGATCGTCATGGTAAAACTAATGGAGAACTTCTAGCTGAAGAACAAACAGCTAGAATAAGTTCCAATTATCGTCAAACTTTCATTTGCGATGACGATGATGAAGATTCTATGTGGGGAGTTTGCGAGAATTCATCAGCTGCAATTACACCTGTCCAGAAAAGGCAGGAAGACAAGACTATTGCAGAATTGCTAGCAGATGAGCAAATGGAACGTATAAAAGCCATTTATGCTAGCAATATTGATGAGGAGGACGACGAGGAGAGTGCTATTCCTTTGAGCGATATCATTTCTCAACTCCCTCAGTCTATTGCAAACACATCATTCTTTCCAACTTTGGACCCCAATGACTCTCTTATTATGAGGGATGAGCATATTAGCACTATTCCTGAAAAGGAATCGGACGAATTCATAAACTCTAGTGCTGAGAACCTTATCCCAATCCCAAGTGAGTCTGAGGATATGTCCGACAGTGAAAGTGATTGTTCTTTTTGTAGTGATCATCCTCTTGACACTACTGATGATTTTTTCGGGATATTTTCTAATCCTCTTTTCAATTCAAATGATGATTTTTCCTCCAGTGATGACGAATCACTTTCTGATGAGGAAGTTCAAAATGAAAGTCCCAAAGTCCATTCGAATTCTCTTTTTGAATTTGATGATGAGTACTTTTCTATCAAACTAAATCCTCTCTTTGATGAAGAGTTAGAAAACGATGAGGTCAAGGACTCTTTTACTCATAAACTTGATGATGTGACCTCAACTCTTAATCCCGATATTGATCTTTCTCCGACATATGTGACATTTCCCGTTGAGGATCGCCATTATATTGACTTCACATATGTCGTTCGAATTTTTCTACCTTTCTATGCTTATAAGGTAGCTTGTCCTTTCCCTCACTCGTTTGAGAATGAGAACAAAGTTTTTGACCCCGACATCTCTTTTGAGCCGGATGTATCTCATCGGAGTGGATCTTTCAAGTACTTCAATGTTTATCCAAACACATTGAATGAAAGTCCGATGGAGATTGTTTCTTCCACATGCTTCCCCAAGAACAAATGAATTCGGGGTCGAGTCAAGCTAGTGACTCGGTTAACAAAAACATTAGCACCACATGGGTGACAACCCATGTTTCTGACTTCTTTCTATTTTCTGACACTAAGTGTGGGGGGATTCCTCTACTGTGCTTTGTTTTGTGTGTTGTTGCTCTTGTTTGCAGGTTTCCCTTGGATTGTGATGATTGCCGCGCCTGTTTTCAATCCAGCCGCCCAATATCCTATCCTTTTGCTAACGATTATCTAGGGATATCTTTTTAATCCTGTTTGTGAAAAATGAGATTTCTTTCACACACTTGGCTATTAGTATTACCTTTTTACGTTCTAAGTGTCGGCATAATAGCCGGTACTTTGAATATTGAGGGCAATATTCAATTCTAAGTGTGGAGGGGAATTCTCGTGAATTTTGTCACATATGTACCTTCTAGTGCCCTAGTACCCCCGTTTTGGCAAAAATTTTAAAATTTTTTCGTTTTTTAGATAAGAAATTGCAATAAAAAGTAGAAGTGTTTAGTCTTGATTAGGTTAGAACAAAGGGAATCCCGACTCTGCCAGAGTATTGATCTGACTGCTTCCTTAACTATTAGACTAAGGTTTTACGATTTGTGCAAATGAAAATGCTAAGCGTAGAATATTGGTTTTCTTTAGAGCTTATATAAGTAATCTATGGCTTTTCCTCCCAGGAGATAACTAATCTGACTTAATTAGTGCTTATTTTCAAACTTTTGAACACACAAAATCATTTTTCTTTACGATTTTGAAAAATACTAGTTCAAAGCTTTATTTAAACTTCAGAACAAGCATATGTCATAATAATGTAAAAGTTAAGTAATAAATAAATGTGCTAAAAGCTAAGGTTCAAGATCGGCCCTTGGATTCTTATTTCCGGAAGGCATTTAGGTCTTGGCTACCCTCTTACACCGGCCCTTGGACCCTTAATTCTGAAAGGCGTTAAGGTCTTGGAACTCTCCGTTGTAACGGCCCTTGGATCCTTTATGCCGAAAAGTGTAAGGTCTTGGTTCCCGTGAAACTCCGTTAGTTTATGTTGCACAAGTTAAAAAAAATGATGAAAAGAAAAAAAAATAATAAAATGGAATGATATTGCAAAATGCAATGAATTTTGAAGCTTGCTTGTTGTGAATTTTAAATCTATCTTTCAGCTAGTATTAGTCAAAGTTTTATAAAAACGTCGATTTTTGTTATCAAAATTTTTTAATATAAGCACTGTCACCTAAACTTGAATATATGCGGGAGTGAAAAGTTAAGTTTCGGCTTACATAGATTATTGATATAAGTAGTGTTAGTATTTTTACAAAAGCATTTGCACATTGAGTTTAAGCTTAGTTGGGAGTATAAAAAAGAGGATGACGATTACAATTCCCTGGAGACACCCAGTTTGTGTGAATCCTGTTCCATGATACCATTTTTGGAAATCAAGCATGTTATATATTTTGTTCTAAGTTTAAATTTCGTGCATTGTATAAAAAAATCAAGACGGGGTATACTTGGTTTTCTTTTGATCATTTCATTACTTCATATGATCGGATTGCTAGGGACTAGCAATAGCTTAGTGTGGGGGATTGATGAGTGTGTAAATACTCATCATTTTATACCCATTAAAGACACAAAAATGACCAAAAACACCCAAATAGACCATATTATACTGCAAATATCATTGGTTTGTGTTTTTATGTGTTTCAGGTACAAAAGGATCGAAAACAGGGCAAAAACAGAAAAAACCGAGCACAAGATTGGAAAATCGTGAAAAGCCGAGGACGGGGACGGAATTTACAAGTTTGGACCGGGATTATGCTCAAATTGTCAAAGTCTACCCTCAAGAATGTCAACCTGTCAAGATTGGCCCTTGGAAGTAATTTGAAAAATTGACAAAGTTGGTCCTTGGATCTTCAGGAAATTACACAAATGGTCCCTAAAGTTTAATCCTTTAAACTTTAAACTTATAACCGGACCAAACAAATACCCTTAACCCATCAATAAACCCAACCCCTAAAACCTAAACCCAACCCAATCCTGATCCTATAAAACCCAACATCACAAGCCCACACACCAAAGCCCAAAATACCCAACCCTTTTACCCCGTTCTTATTTCAGATAAACACCCCAAGTTTGACTCAGTCAAATCCTTCTCCTTCCCACTTGACCCACCAAACCATACCACCCTCACCCACAAGTTTTCTCTGCAATACCACCATCAATCCTTATCCCTGCCACCTCCCCCCTCCTCCAATGAGAAAACTTCACAAGATATCTCCCCCATGTGCTCAGAAGAAGTTAAAACCCACATGGACAGTTTTCCCGCCAAAAATCCCATTGGACGGCTAGATTGAATTATGGCTAATTCAATGGTGGGATTTAATCAGAATTGATCATAGAAGCTTTTTGGAGTGCTATATAAAGAAATGAAGTCACAAAGAAAAGATTGTCACCGTTTTTAGACCATTCAAATTTACTTATTGCTTAATTTCAGTTTCAAGTTAAGTTTTAATTGTCAATTCAAGGTTGTTTCAAGTAATTTGTTTTTAACTACTTCTGTGTTGTACTAATTTTCTAAGTTAATGAAATTCAAAATTTTCAAGTGTCCTGTTAAAATCGAATTAAGTTAAGTGTTAACTATAAAAGCTTATTTACTGTTTGAATAAGCTCATACAAGCTTATTATAGCTTTGTGTGAGCCTATTCTAGTTCAATTCAGTTCTGTTCCAAGAAAAAACCAAACAGTCAAGAAAAGTCAAAGTTTAAGTCAAATAAGCTGTTCAGCTGTGATAAGCTGTTCTGGAATAAGCTGAGTGGTGTTTAACTTGGTATTGACAAACCAAGTTGTGTTTCTGATCAGTTAGTTCCAATTTTCATTGCCTATCAGTTGTAAGCTATTTTCCTATTTTTTGCATTATTTCCATATTACTGTACTAGTGCTTATTTAGAGCTTATTGTATATTATTTTCTGCTTATTAATAGTTTATCATTGTATTTCATCTGTTTTATCAGTTTTAAATAGCCTTTTTCTTTATTTCTCTTAAAAACCTTTAAAAAAGCCAAAAATAGCTTAATGTACTGTTAGCTTATTATAGTGCTTCTTTTCCATTCAAAATTGATTTTTATTGCTTATTATAGCTAGTTTTTCCTCTGTTCTTCAATCTCTTAGCTTATTATTGCCTGTCCTAGTTCTAAATTTCAAATCAGTATGCTACTAGGGTGTTTGGATTAAGCTTATTCAAGGGTCTAATTTGCCTCTACTGTTCATTTACCTTTAGTATAAGTTTGGTTCAGCTTAATCTAGGTTAGATAAGCTTAGGTTGTTAGATTTTAAGTTGTTTTGAGCACATTTGATGATTTGAGTGAATTAGTGAAAAATTTAGCTTCATAACTGCCTTTTTAAGCCCCAATAAGCTGAGCTTATTGAGACAAGCTTCTTAGTGAATTTTTAAGTGCATTTCATAGGTTCAAATGGTTGTCCAAAGTTTGGCACCATTTCATTAAGGATTGTAGGAATTAAGTGCAATTTTCCATTCCTGCTGCTCAGTATATACTGAGCAGAACAGCACAAGTGATTGCTGATCTCAGCTTTCTAAGTGCTTATTCCCTTGTGCTCACTGCCTGATTTTTGGTTTGCTTTTAGCTAGTAGTATAGGCTTTAGGATTCTGAGCTTTGATCTCCCTTTAGAGCTTATTTACCAGCTTATTTAAGGTCTGCAAAAACCCCATTAAGCACTGATTCAAACCTGCATCAAATTTGGTTTTCAACCATTGATCTAGGCACAAATTGGAGTTCAATTGGGTTGTTAAAATTAGGGTTTTTGATGTTTTAGAGTAGCCTATAGTACTAGGAAGGTTTTGCCCCCCATAAGTTCCCACTTTCCTGCTTATTTATCAGCTTATTTTGATCTGCAAGTTGGGGATTTTACTGTCATTTCTGCATAATTTTTGATATTGCCCAAGTGCTTAATTGCTTATTCTGGATGCTTCCTTGTGTTAATCAGTTGTTTTATGCTTAAACAAGCTATTTGAACTATTTCTGAGCTTGTGGTATTTTTTTAGTGGTCAAGTGCTTATTTTAGTGCTTATTTCCAAACTGCTTATTAGCCCATTTGCTTATTAGGGTTTAGATAACTTCTAATTTTATTTTTTGTAGATTAAGAATAATATTTTAGATTTACCTGCAATTTTTCAGAATTTTCCAAAGTCATTTACTATTTTTAAACCTTTTAATTAGTTTTTAATAGTTTTTAATTCATAATAAAAAATATAAAACTCAGAAAAATATAAATCTTTTTTCTAAAATTTTCTTTTATTATTTAGGATTTAAGAAAAATAAAATTGCACTTGTAGGATTAGTTTTCTAATATTTTGGTTTTAATCCCGTTTTTAGAATTCCCGTCACGCGTTTTTAATATAATTTGTTAATCTTAATTTTCTTGTGAGAATTTGTTTCTCATTTGTTAAATTAGAATTAAAATAAAAAGAAAAATTCCATATCCCAATCATCAGTCACTCTAATCTAAACCTCAAACGATTGCCCATTCACACCTCGTTGGGACACGACTCGGGTAATCACTTACCTGGTATCACACACAAACGTGAGTTTTTGCAAGTTAGCCTTTTTCCTAAAGGGTTAATTTGTCTTTATTCACGCGTATCCGTCGTCTGCATAATATTTATATACGTACTTCACCGCGGATCATGCAATCATCAAAAATTGCAGTTGGCAGGCATATGCAATTTTGAGGGGGGGAAAGGGTGAATATTATTCTACATGTTGATTGATGATTGAGAAATGGTCATACGACTCCTGAATATGTCAGTTCAGGAGTCGTGCAAACCATGGTTCTCCAACACTACATCTTCCTCCGTCTATCAAGGTGTTGAAGAACATGGTCATGGAATGCTAATCGACATCGTCTCACGGGCTGGTACAATCAGCAACAAAGGGTTTCTAGTCAATGCTTCATGTACACGTCATTACGCTACATGTAAACATCATGATGATGATTCTAATTAATCGTAACCATCATGGGGGAGAGAAATGTGTACACCA
This sequence comes from Artemisia tridentata subsp. tridentata, assembly GCA_021014915.2. Taxonomy (NCBI): domain Eukaryota; kingdom Viridiplantae; phylum Streptophyta; class Magnoliopsida; order Asterales; family Asteraceae; genus Artemisia; species Artemisia tridentata. The sequence continues at coordinate 217,752,971 of CP139506.1, forward strand.
AGGACGCACAACAGGTTCACGTGATCGGGCTTAATCATTTTTTCCGGTGTTGATAACCGCATAGATGATCAGTGGTTCAACTTGTTACCTTGGTATTAATGTTTCACTGTTACGTCATGGGCTGATTAATCGTAACCATTAGGGGAGAGAGAATGTGTACATCAAGGACGCACAACAGGTTCACGTGATCAGGGCTTAATATCCAAGGATGGATACATACTATAGATGATCAGTGGTTCAACTTGTTACTTTGGTGTTATACTAAAGACTGAAGAAGGTCGAGTCGTCAGTCTATTCTACATTCTCTGTTGTGTGTTATCATCTCATGTGTATGCTGCGGGCTGATGGGTTATATGTAAGGTTACTGGAAGGCATTTGGGGAGATGAAGATGGTTGGTATTCTGTTCCTCCATATTGGGCAATCTTGAAGAAGGTCGAGTCTACAGTCTACTCTACATTCTCCGCTATGTGTTAGAAGACTAAAGACGGCATGCATTTGGTTATCAAAAGACTTCTTCTTATTATGGGCGTTCATTCCAAAGTCTTCTTTCTATTATGGGTGTTCATCAGAAAGGTTGTCAGATTGGGGGAGAGCACTAATTAGGGGAGAGTGAAAAGTCTGAATTAATCCTTGATTAAATGTGCTCACGTTACTCTTCAGCAAGTAAAGCGATGGCAGCGGAGATATTCTGGAAGCTGAGGAGTAATGGTTTTTGCTTCGTATCCTTGTATATATTTGATTCATACGTTTTTTTGAACATATCTTATACCATTTTAGATACATAGAAAACCTGCAAATTGTAAATAGAGAATCGTAAAACCAGAAAAACTATAAAAAATTTTTAAAAATTAAAAATAGAAAATACCAAAAATAGTTTCACCTAGGCATGTCTTCTGTTTATCGATAACATTTACGGTCTTAGAAATGTCATTCAATAATGACACGGGACTTTAAATGAAGCTCGAGCAGAAGTTAAAATGGATTGTTAAAACATGTCTAATTGGCTTGCTATTACTTTAGATAGCAACCCGCGCTTCAAACTGGGGAAAGCACGTCGCCATAAAGACGGCTGTTCCTCCAACTGGGTGATGTTCACCTAGGCATGGATTACTTTATATCCATGTTTCTTCGATCTGATGTGCGTTTCAGTGCATCATTTCTGGTAAAGGAAGAGAAATCTTCTTTGCATACAAATAGTTTTCATTCAATAATTCTTCTGAAAATTATTTGTGAGCACTTGGTGATTATGTGTTGCTTGAAATTCTTTTAGACTTGGATTGTGCATAAAATTTGTCACTCAATCAACGACTACAAATATTTAACTAGAATACAGGTCATTGATTGAGGGGGAGAGTGAATTCAAATTTTATATCATCAAACGGGTTTCTTGATTAATTCATAACTCTTAGAAAAAGGTTTTGTAGTTAATGGGGTATTATTTGAAGAGGAAATTGCTAAACTTTATATCAAATGGCCAAATGTGTTAGTTGCTAGAAAGTTTAGGACATTATGTGCACTTTGCTTATAGTATACTAGCTTCATATATCTAGAAGGTTCATTTGTATCACTTTGGAATCCTCGTTTAATCCCCTAGATACATTAAAACTCAAAATCTGAAAGAAGTGAGAAAACCCGATGTGTTTGATGTTCTTGAATACTCCACTGGCATTTGTATGATCTGAATGAATGAGTTTCAAATGTTGTTTGACTTTTGTTAGTCGATTGCTGCTTAATTGTTGTTGATATTGTGCATATGTTCTCAGGATTCGCTTAGGTATATAGCTATCATGTTAGAATCTTGTCCCTAAGATCCTGAGTTGAAAATTGAAATCTGTGTGAATTGCCATGTTCATGATTGCTAATTGCTCTTCATGCTAGATAGTGGTTTGACGTATTTCCTGATTGTGGTTTGATTATAACATGAACTTGGTATTATAATGTGGCAAGCTGCTATGGGGTAGCTATTAAGGAATAGTGTATCTGTATGTATGCATATCTGTGTTGATATTCTTATGCAGATTCTATAGCCAAAATGAATGTGCCAGTTCCCGCTCTAACCATTTGATCAGACGTTCAAACTCTATTGATTGGCTCAGAATTCACCACGACAACAACACAACACAAAACCAACTTTCACCAACACCACCACCTTAACTTCTACAAAGCAGTTCTTATTCTGATCTCGCCAAGTGGAGATCTTCAACATGTGGGAAAGTTCTGTTGGTGGATGGATAATTGATGTTGACCACTGATTCACTCAGAAAAGCGGATGATTACATTGTCTGCGCAAAAAGGTCAATATCATTTGTGTCATAAAAGTTATCTTGTGCATAATAAGCAGTGAATCCCCTTAGTTTAAGGGGGAGCATAGTATGTTCCATTATCAGAAAACATTAAATCGGACACATTTTCTCCCACATTTTCTAACTTATTTAAATCAATTGGGATCACAAATCTCAAATGGTTTGAAATTTTTGATCGGGGGAGAGAATGTGATTTAAATATGAAATCTGATAAAATGTGATGTTTTGGACTCAAATGTTAGGCTCTCCCATATGTGCTAAACTCTTTCGTATATCGATGCACATATTGAGGGGGAGCGAATGGACAAAAAGGATTTGGCATCTCACGTGAGCAAGGCTCAGACTTCACCAATGAATTGACGAAACATATACTGTCATTGATCGAAAGGACATATCCTGGCCGGGTAATAATTTCAAGCTGGTCTAACCAGTGATGTAAGCGTGTCTCGAAAAGGATGTGTCTGAGTAGAGTGTACCGTTTCGAGAAACTTTCTGTGGACTTGACCAGGCCGGGTAATAATTTCAAGCTGGTCTAACCAGTGATGTAAGCGTGTCTCGAATCGGTCATATTCACTAAAAGTTGATCAATTCAAAAAGTGCGAGCTCTACCTAACATGTGCAAACTTATAAAACAATCATTTGAGCACATGTTGAGGGGGAGCATTTGAAAAAATATAAAACTCTCAAGTGTTTGCAAAAATGTGTTTCAGAATCATGAACACTTTGAGAGATTTTTCAAAGATTTGGTTTATGGCAATTGTGGATAACACCAAAGACCGACCAGTTTATTTAATGCATTGGAGCTATAAGGATGGTAAGGTTAGGTACAAGTTCCCACGATCCCGCCAGAGCCGGAGGGATCTACCCAGGGACAATCCACTAGTTAGTGTAGAAGTCCTTAAGTATGATTAAAAAAAAAGGAGAAAAGTGAGAAAGGGAAGAGTGCCGACTGAGATGGAGCTAGATCTGGAACAAACCCAACAAGGTTCTAGTTATGAAGTCTCGGTAACCACTGAAGGGGTTGAAGAATGAAAAAGAAATGTAAAGATAAAAGGTGAAAAGAAAGAAGCCCTCCTTACACTTTAGGCAGAAACCGGGTCAACACATATGCTGTCAGAATCACTTAGTTGATTGCTGACATTGAAGACAAAGTATCATGGACCCAGTGATACGCTGCACAACCCTCCCTAGCCACTCAAGGTCCCTCAAAGGATTCTTGTTTCAATTGTCACGGAGTTCAATACATTTCTATCGTCTCTCTCACTCCGAGTTAGATGATATTGAAAAGGTGGCAGTCCTCTCCAGCCTCCGATCACCAAATCAAAACGCACTATTGAGTCTAGAGCCACAAGATGCATAATAAGATCTCATAGGAACACGTATTATTTCTACACTGGTTGTTCAACATTAAGGACACCAGTTGTAAACTTATGAGTCCTACGCAGATCTTAGCAATCTGCCAGAACATTTATGAGAGAATTTACTAATGTAATTCTCAATGATTGAATGGAAATTCCTGCCAGGGTCAACATCAAACAGCCCTGAAAGCAGGTCACTTCGGTAATTCCTTGTGGATTACGCTTAGTGATCGCGGCGGTTTCAATCGGTCTACAGTCGTGGAGTGATCTCCAGCGACTCACCTAATCGTTGATTTGCTACGGTAAATCTTTAAATCCCTCTGTGGGTTTCCGATTTAGGAACGGTCTTGGTAAGGATTAGAGAGAGTTTTCACACTATGCTGTTAACAATCTCGAAGTCCGAACCTGTAAGTACCGGACGTTTTATTGCTAACTGTCGTATGCAGGACCATCTGGGGATTGTAGCTGATTGCTGTTGCAGCTGTTTACGGTTGTAGCTGATTGATGTTGCAGCTGATTGCAGTTGTAGCTGAGTGCAGAAAAGATGCCAATCCATCACCACATGCTCACACCACATCATCATCATATTCAAAGAGGTCATGATAACCTAAAAGACCTTCAACACTGCTTCTGCTAACTCTGATGTTGAAAATCATGACCCAGAACAGTGTGAGCATGTCGACTCAAAGACTACCACATCACATGGAGACATACTGCTGAAAGATGACTTGGAGACAAATGTTGGATGATAAATTCGAAGAATACTCAAAGATCATCCAAGATAGAAGAACAGTCATCAAAAGATCACTGCTAAAGGCACAAAATACAAGACGTTGAAGAATCGAAGACTACGAGCTATGAAGACAAGTTCAGATGATAGAATGCTATAATTCGAAATATTAATTCCGGGGTGACCTCCCTTAGGGGGAGATTGTTAGGAATATAAATATTCAGATGAAGGTTTGGTCACCCCGAGTATCTATTTAGCATTTATATAGCTCGTAGGCTTATTATTATTATTAATAGTATTAGTATTATTAGTATAGTTATATTTATATTTGTGGAGTGGGTCGGGTCTTTACCCACTGTCAGCTCACTCCACAGCCCACTAGGGGCACCAATATTAGGAACTATATAAACCCCTTCCCACATGGAACTCTTGTATCAATTTCACCTACAATCTAATCTATCACAAGTTTTCCCTTACCTCTCTCTAACTTCTCTCTAACTCTTCCACCATGGATCTCATCTTTCATAACCCAAGATCACCCGAATCATCCACACAATCAATATGTTTAGATCTACATTGGTGCTAGCTAAGATTAGCACTCGACATCTAGCTTAGTGTTAGAAATTGGATAAGCGACGTGTACGGTTTTATCCGCCTAAAGGGAGCTTGTTGACATAGTGCTTGAAACTCTCGAGTGTGGTACTCGGGGAGTGGAGTAGGGCGAAAAAGAGCTTCGTAGCCGAACCACTATATATCCTTTTGTCCCAGTCTGATCTTTCCATCTATTCTCTTTACTTTTATTACTTATATTAGTTAGTTTAGTATAGTGTTCATATTGGTGTTGATTGGTTACACATAAGAATCGAATCAAAGGTTTCCAATAGTAAAGTTTTTAAGAAGTTTTAAAAGAACTAAAAGAACTTAAAAACCGGTAAAACTATTCAACCCCCCCCCCTTCTAGTTTTCCACAACATGAATACGGAAGGAGCAAGGATCTTTCAAATGTATCTTCAAGACATGGGAAATCGGCCAAACAGTGCTCGTCAATGACACAACAGGACACAATTTGTAGCAAGCAAAAGGAAGAATGCAAAAAGCACAACGATTCAAGGTCACTACTAAAGGAGGTAGGATAATAACTCTCCAGCACAAGCTCGAAGCATTTGCAGAAACTAGGAGTAACGCTGGGAAAGGCCTTCGTAAGTTTTACATAGGAAACTTACTTTACCTTGGCATTTATTTTGTTAATTAGTTTCCTTCTCACTTGGGAAAAAAGAATTAAGGGTAGATTCTTAAGTCTTCATTTTAAATGATTTAATCCTTCCTACCAAATTAATGATATAACATATTTCCCACAAATCTCTTGTTTCGTTATTTATAACAAAGGTTTGTCTAGCCAAGTCGTTTATAAGTTTCAACGTTGAAGGGATAACATAGGGCATTTTAAAGCCTTTAATTGCATAACAAGTCCTATACATTTCACGGTAACTTCCCAAAGGACTTCTTTCGAAGCCTTAATGGGCAAAGATGGAGTGGGTCACAACCCTCTGTCAGCAGGCGAAGTACTGCCTGTATATTCTTGGCTCATAATTTACACACAATAAGTTTACCGAAAGAATGTGGGCCTTAGGTTGTAAAAAATTTTGGCGTCGATAAATGACGCACGAGAAGGAAAGAACATTCATATAAGCGCATTCGTAACCCTTCAAGGGACATACGAACAGCGTCATGAAGTAGGTCCTGAAAATATTCATAAGGCTGGAGCCTTTAGAATGTAAAAAGGACTGATCATCTAAACATTAAAGCACACACAAAATATAAGTCCTAAAAAGCATATATTTATAGAAAGGCCATAGCCTTTCGAGCATAACAAAGGATGAAGCCTCAGCAAAACATGGGGTTAATTGTTTAAGTGTAGGAAAGTAAATAAATTGTCTTAGGAGGGTACACACCACCCTCGGGGCCAAATATCTGCCAACATGGCAGCCTTCACTTTGATGTAGGAGTTGTTTCCTTTAGAGATGGAGGGGTTGAAACGGTAGTTTCCTTCTGAGGAGACAATGGAGGGGAAACAGCTTCCTTCTGAACAAAGACTGTAGGAAATGAAGTAGTAGGCTTCAAAACAGTAGTTTTCTGGCTGGCAGTTGGACGGAATAAACAGCGAGGCTTCTTCGAAAGCAAAACCTCAATAGAAGCCGAAGGATCAGAGGTGGCTTCAGCAAGGAAGGGATACTCTGCTGCAACAAAAGCATTTCCCGCATCATCGTATTCTTGCTTCACAGATGGCCGACAGCGGTCCACCTTTGAGAGGTCTACAGGTTTGCCAGTAGCAGCAATCTCTTCCAACGCCTCACACCTACCATGAAAAATGGCATCCCTTGTCAATCGGCCAACCAACTTTCCAACATCGTCGCTACGGATAAGCTCCATAGCCACGTAGGGTACCACCTTGGACACCACATCAGCCCTGTCCCTCTCCAGAAACTCACATCGAAACTGTAGATTGTTTATCTCTTCACAAAGCCCAGCCTCTATGCTCCCCAACTTGGTCTTTTCCTTCTCCAGGCCTTGGCATTTTGCCTTAAACAAAGCAGCCCTCTCCTTATAACCAGCCCACTTCTTTTGCTCCATTACCCATCTTCCCATAATCAGCCTGATGCTCTCGAAGGTTATTTTTCAATGCTGCAATCTCCTTGCGAAGACCCACAACCAACTCTGTCTTCTCCAAATCACCTGAGGCTTCTCCAGCCTTTGCCTGCAGTAACTTCAACACCCTTTCCATAATCCTCTCATCATGCCCTCCCTGGCTCTCTCATTGAACACATTGTCCAAAGCCACTTGCTTAACGTAGCTCTTATCATGAATATTGCAAAGTGTGGAGAGCTCCATATCCTGCAGGGTTTTCTTCCAAGATGCAGGAATGATGTGAGAGGCAATCTGGTGATAGGCTGCAGTCAGGAAGTTCTCTGGTGTTGGGGAGAGCTAGCAAAAACCAAAATGCAGTCATAGGCAGACACCAACAAAACGACAAGTTCAGGATAGTGTAGATTGCTTACCATGGATGTAATCATCATTTTCAGAATGGGTAGAGGTAGAAACAGCAGCACTTTCCTAGTTTTGGGGGTACTCTTCGGCAGTTTTTGTCTGGTCATCCTCGTTGGAGTGGGAGTGAGTGCATTCTTCCTTTTCATGGATCCTTTCACAGCCTTCGCACTTGTTTCCTTGCGGCTTCTCACCCCGTCAGCAATCCCAGCCGTACTCATAGAGATAATTTGAACGTGTTCACTTTGTTGATCCTCTGAATCAGCAATGTTCTCAATAAATTGATCAGGTTCATCAGAGACAAGGGGCTTCACAGTAGCCAGGTGTTCTCCAGATGCTTGGGGCAGAAGCCAGAGGCTTAGCAGCAACATCCTCCATTGTAGCAACATTGCCCAAATGGACAGAGACAGAAGGCGAACCAACATCATCAACAACCTTCGCAGGGTCTTCAGCCAAAAACTCGAAGGCTTTATCATGTCCAATAGCAACAAAGTTCCTGAACGCCATTTCTGCAAAACAAAAAGCAAATAAGATGATATCAGCATGAAAGTTATTTGACAAAAAAGAAAGAAAAATACATACTTTCTCCATGATAATATATCACGGGCTTCAAAGGACTATGCTCCCATGTGTCACTCAAACCAGCAAGATACAAGATTGGTTTTGGGAATGTTTGCACTTTCACAGGGTAGCGAGCCAAGCACTGATAAAATTCATCCTTTCGAACAGTGTGAGGGAGTTGGTCTCTTAAGGTTTTGGTGTCCAATTTATTCCCATCCGCCAACAATGCAGGATAATCATCAGGTACAATGCTATCATCTATATAGAAAAACTTCCCTTTCTAGTTACCACAATTGGTGAAAGGCTTGGTGAACAGGTTTGGGACATTTGGTTCACCCCTCTTCTAAAGAGTTAACCAGTCCCCACCATGACCAAGGTTCAAAAAACCCCTCATTACCTTGAGCGAAGGCTCACCACCATAAGCCTTGTACATTACCATGTAAGTAGTAAGTTTGGCCAACCCAAAAGGGTTCATCCTTGATATATGGCACTGATAATACTCTAGGACTTCATAAATAAACGGGTGTAGAGGAATTCTTAAGTTTGATTGTGTGAAAAAAAATTGCATATAGCCTTACAAAACCTGGGGGAGCGTCGAAAATTGTTTGTTTCCTAGAGGGTAACATAACCTTGTACTTTTTAGGGATATGATAATCAGAGAGCAGATTCTTTAAATCCTCATGCTTATAGGTGCACATCTGGGTTTTGATGACACGTTTTGTAGCCATTGTGATTTTTTGAGATTAAAAACGAGGGGTAGATTTTTTACCTTTTGATTGTGCAACCGCGTTTTATCTCTGATAGTGATGGAATGAAAGTGAAAATGAAATCTAGGGTTGGGGTAAACGGTTTTTATAGAGGAGGCAGTAGCGATAGGAATCGTACACGTGTCAAGAGGAATACTACTTATCTGGACCCAAACGGTAATAAAATTGCGAAGGGACATTTTGGGTTTTCCAATGTCAAACTATTTTCGGTCTTGGTCTTCTAGTCTAATCACATAAGCAAGTGGGTATACACATTTAACACACGCATTTAATACGTTCATTTAAATTAGCGTCTACCCCTTTTTTGACGATTATTTGACTCGAAAGGAAACGCAGCAGTAGAGTTGAAAGCAATACATTCTAAGATGTATATGCATTACTTTCGACTGGGGGCTTGACAACGTACCCTCCGAACCGCTCGAAGGCCTCCCCTTCGAGCATGTTCGAAAGCCACGTCTCATATCCCAGGTTAACCTCCTAAAATCTCCTTTGGCGTCAAACTACTTATCTATAGTAGTTACCATTAGGGAATTCGACAATCGAAGCCTCTCACCCTTCAGGCGGCTCCTTCGAAGATAATAACGTTAAGGAGAAGCTTGACCTGGTCATACCCACGTTTACCTCAGCTTTTCCGCCAAGGTAGAGAACGTGGGACACTAAGCCCAGCGGTTACCAGAAATCATGGGACGCCCCCATGATCCCCCGAAACGTGCGCAACAATCCTTCAAGGCCTATTTCTTCCCCTATAAATAGCTTGGAGGTATGATTACTTATGGTACGTTCATTAACACTTACATTCTTACTTTACACTTACACTCATACCATATCAAATACTTATTCGCAAACCGGAAGTGGTTCGCAGGGTCCAACCCCTGCGCAATCACTTAACGTAGTGTCTTAGTATTTCTTATTTTCAGATTACGAGAAAGCTTGGCGAGATCATACAACCCATTCAACCTTCGATCACCATCGAAGCCTGGTCGTGCAAATTATTTTACAATCAATATCTAAAAAATTTAAACGTACAAAATTGATCAAGGTATGTACCATGTTGACAAGTTATTAGCAAAGGTTGATATAGAGTTTTACCAAGCTTTACTTGGTGATCCATCATATTCACTGACAAGCTTCTACTCTCTATATTGAACAAGCTTTACTTGGTGATCCATCAACTAGGTTGGATGTTCACACTTAACATTTGGATGTTCACACTTAACATTTATAGGCCATTAAGTTATTTACATCCTGACAAAAATGGTGATTAATCAACACTGACAATAGCTAGAAGATGACCTTTAATCCCTTACCTTATCAAGAATTAGGGGTGGAAACAGCAGAAATTAGAGGAAAAATTAACAATTATATTGATCAGATTCAACTAAACTAATACAATACACGACATTAAATAAAAACAAACAAATGAAACACTAAATACTAAACGACCCAAACCAATGGGCTTTGGGCTTTGTTAAACTAACACCTCCTCTCAAACTTAGTTTGACAAGAGAACTCCAAAATCAGACAGACAGACGCAGATTCAGCAAAGAGGTCCGAACAGAGGTAGACGAAGAGCAGATTCAGGCGAACAGATACAGACAGACAGATACAGATACAGAGAGATCCGAACAGAGGTAGAGGAAGAGCAAATTCAGGCAGACAGATGTAACCAAATGCATAACCGGGCGAAATCAGAGCGAAATCAGGCAGAAAAACATAGTGTGAAACCAAAACAAATAAATGTCAAGGTGGAACACATAACTACTCAAGACTTAATCGGATTAGTTAAAGTTATTACATCACATCACCATTACCACCACCAATACAAAACCAATTCCCAATTCAAAATCCGATACCAATACAACTAGCAATACAAAATCTAATATGAATACCAATATTGAATTCCAATAATATGGTTTAACCAAAATTATACCCAATAGTTGAGATCAATATAGATATCATATTTGTCATATATCAAAAGAATCAATCTTAGCCATCCATTTTTCATATAGATTAATAAAAAAACCAATTTTAACCCTTTTTTTAAAAACAACATATCTTGCAAACGATAAATATTCAAGCTACAAAAAATATACCATCACGACGAGAATTAAATTATCTATCTATAGATATGCATTTTTCTATACTTTCGACGAACTTTTTTATTTAATTTTCGCCCAGAAAAATCACATATAATTTGTAAAAATCACATGTGATTTTTACAAATCACGTGTGATTTTTCTGGGCGGAAATTTTGAAAAAAAAAATATTTCGTCGAAAGTATATAATAATGCATATCTATAGAAAGATAATTTAATTCTCGTCTCGATGGTATGATTTTTTTCGCGTAACGATTAACGGTTTGCGAGATATTTAATTTTTAAAAAAATGGTGAAAGTTTATATTTTTTGTTTTGATAAAAAAAATGAATAGTTAGTATTGGTTCATTAGATCTATGACAAATATGATATCTATATTAAACTTTTGCCTTATACCCAATTGTACCAAACAAATATAAAATGCAAATAAGTTACTTCCACGAACGAACAAAACCCGAACTGTTATGAACGAAATCGAAACAAACAATATCATTCTAATAGATATTATAATACTTACTGGCATATATACTATCGATGGCCATCACACAATTGCATGTTAACCATGTCAAATATCACCAACCGACCCACTAACTTACTCCATGACTGACAACAAGTTGTAACGACAACGGATCAAACTGATATATGGATTCATAGCTTTGATGACATGTAAAAATCAGAGTGAAAATGAACAATTATATTAATCAGATGCAACTAAACTAAGTACAATACATGACATTAAATAAGAACAAACAAATGAAACCCTAAATACTAAAGGGGCTCAAACCAAAGGGCTTTGGGCTTTATTAAACTAACAGAAACTAGTCGAGTCGAGCCTGTCAGAGCTCGAGCTCGGCTCATTTATAATTATAAAGCTCGAGCTCGTGAAATTTTCACAAGCTTGGACTCGGCTCTGGCTCGACTAAATTTTTTTTACGTGTTTAAAGACATAAGCCTCAAATGATACTTGGCTCGTTAAGCGCATTAGGCTCGAGCTCCTTTTATTTCTTTTGAGCTCGTTTATACATAGTTACACGTATAGAAAATATATATACGTTTCTATTTATAGGGCTCGTTTAGGCTCGTGAGCGTAGTTGATCTTTATATATAAAGCTTAGGCTCGAGCTCAATTATTAAATGAGCCTAAACATAGGCTCGAACTAGGGCTCGAGCTTGCTTAAGCTCGACTCTCAAGCATTTTACCGATCCGATCTCAAGCTTTTTACGAGCGGCTCAGCTCGTTTCTGCCCTATCAATAAATGGTTAGCAAGGTATTAGACGCGATTGTCCTAACAAGTCTGGTTGATATGTGCAAACATCTTACTGGGTTATGTTGATGATCGATGCATTCATGGGCTCATGGCAGTCACTAGATTTTCTAGTTGTTTCTGATTTGCCAAGATGAATTCTATTGATACTTTAAGACGCAGCCCATGAGGTAACATAGATAATCACTAGTTCACCACTAACATGAATAATCCAAAGTCCAAACACTCTATATGTTTAACTAGTTAAGTTTGAATAGACCAAAGGGCATTTGGCCTAATGATACCGAGGTGTCTATTTAAGGTGTTTCTCCCCAAAGAGTTGAGGTACGGCTATCACTTAAGACATAAGTGTAGATTAAGGTTCGTGTAGATCTTCTATTTCAAAAAAAGAAAAAGATGTATCTGTGGCCTTGTGTAGTAGCCAATCAATTTGGCATAATCCGAAAAGTCTATTAGAAGTTAATATATGGACGTACGCTTCAAATACAAGTTATGGTGGCTAATGACAGCTTAAAAATCTAACAAAATGTCTTTAGTGAGTCTATTTTGTAATTAAAGTTCAACTAATTCCTGTATAGAGGGTTTTAAATGAACCGAACATTAACACTACCTTTTTTTTTTTTTTTTTTTTTTATGTTTAACCACACAAATATACACATAGCAACATGCATATAAATGAATAGATCTTTCTATTCGTTCACAAAAAAATATAAATCTGTTCATGTTTGTTTTAATGTACATATTTGTCATTAAGATGCTAAAATAACTCAAACGATATAGTAACGTTGGCTGGTTGTGTGCATGAGGACTGAGGAAGATGTTATGTACACACACTCCACATCCACACAACAGATTTCCTTTTACATCTCCTCCCCATATTTGCATACCCCATTTTTGTCATCACATCAAACATATAATCATCATACATATTGATTAGTATTATATAATTAATGACAACCCCAATGATGATTCAATCAGGTGGAGTCATAAGTAACAAATACAATAACTCTGCCTCTTCCTCTAGCCAGATCTTCGGCCGCAGTATCGTTTTAAAGAAAGCAAATGCCTCCTCGAAAGTATCTCATTTGAGCATTACTGATGGAAGAAGAAGCTGCAAAACTCCTAGGATTGTTTGCCCGAAAGCGGTTTCTGACTCTAGTTCTTCTCAGACATGTCTTGATCCCGATGCTAGCAATGTATGCACCCTCTGTTAAAATCTGTTAGTTCATTAATTGACCAGTTTGTCAAAAGATTATAATATCGTATCACCATACCATATTCATGCTAATAATGTGCATTAATAATCTCGATTTCAAACATGCCCATCTTAGTTCAGTTTAGTAGTGTGTGTTGGTTGATATCTTGATTAGCAAAGTATGGTTGATAGGGTGTTTACGGGGGGCTCGGTTTGGTTAGTCGAAAAATAAAAACCTCTTCACAACTCACGAGGCGGGTAGTTCATTTTACTATCCGTAACTGAACCGCTCTAGGCAGTTACCCATGCTTGCGGGCAGGGGCGGACCTATATATTAGGTTTGGGGTGGCAGAGCCCTCATGGCTAGACGAAAAAGATAAGGGTTGTTGCTATTGTCAAAAAAAAAAAATTAAATTGCCTTCACCTACATACTAAAATCTAACATTCAACACTCTCAAACCTTATAAATCATTCATCTCCAAGTAACAATACTCGATTTATCATTTCGATCGTACTTTTTTCTTTCGCATATTGTTGCTATTGTCAAAAAAAAAAAAAAAATGCCCCCCACATTTCATTTTCCTGGGTCCGCCACTGCTTGCGGGTACCCGAAATAAACGGTTACTCACGGTTCGAGTCACGGTTAACCATTTAAAACATTCCATGAAGTCAAATTAGTATAATCAAACTCATAATTTGCAATTCGACAAGATTGTGATAACATTCGTTTTATAATTGTAACAATTTCATTAACACAAAAACAAACGATACAAAATATAAACACAACACAGGTCTTTGACAATACATACTAACAATGAAATTGTGATACATTGATAATATATGATCACACTAAAGATGTTTCGTTATAACAATTACATTAGAAACATTACAATTGAACTATATGTATTCATTCATTTTAGTGGTTGATGTCGCATTTGAATGTGTAGAGTGTTCTTGGAATCATTCTCGGTGGTGGAGCGGGGACGCGACTATATCCTCTTACTAAAAAAAGAGCGAAACCTGCTGTTCCGTTGGGAGCTAATTACAGGCTAATAGATATACCCGTCAGCAATTGTTTGAACAGCAATGTATCGAAGATATATGTTCTTACACAATTCAATTCTGCATCTCTTAACCGTCATTTGTCACGAGCATATGCAAGCAATATGGGTGGCTATAAGAATGAAGGTTTTGTTGAAGTCCTTGCAGCTCAACAAAGTCCTGAGAATCCCGATTGGTTCCAGGTAATAATTGACCATTTAAAACTGGTTTTAGCTTCCATGCATTTCAAGTGTGTCTTATATGTGTTAAATGAGTAGGGTACGGCGGATGCTGTAAGGCAATATCTATGGTTGCTTGAAGAACAAAATGTATTGGAATTTTTGGTTCTTGCTGGTGATCATTTGTATCGGATGGACTATGAAAAGTTTATCCAAGCACATAGGGAAAATGATGCTGATATAACAGTGGCTGCTCTGCCTATGGATGAAAAACGTGCCACTGCGTTTGGTTTAATGAAGATAGATGAGGAAGGAAGGATAATTGAATTTTCAGAGAAGCCAAAGGGAGAAAAATTACAAGCGATGAAGGTATAACATTTCCTCTATTGTAATTGTCCAAAATGTCAGACAGACCATATGTAATGTTTATGAGTTATGATATTCATGTTAGGTTGATACTACCATTCTAGGCCTCGATGATAAGAGGGCAAAAGAAATGCCTTTCATTGCAAGTATGGGCATATATGTTTTTAGTAAGAATGTTATGTTGGATTTGCTGAGAGACAAGTTTCCGAAGGCAAATGACTTTGGAAGCGAAGTAATTCCAGGTGCAACTTCAATTGGATTGCGGGTAAGTTCCGCTGCTAATATTACAATATTAAGAATTATTGTGATTTTGAGGTAAACTAGATCTCATAAATAAAAAACAGCTATATTTATATATGTACAATCTTATGAGTAACATGTTTCTTTCATTCATTAAAGGTACAAGCCTACCTGTATGACGGTTACTGGGAAGATATTGGTACTATTGAAGCTTTCTATCATGCAAATCTAGGGATCACCAAGAAGCCGGTACCAGACTTCAGGTCAGTTGCATATTTCCGTTTGTTATATAACTCTTGTTTTATTGGTAGCATAACAAAACGAGTCTTATTTATTCTTATACAGTTTCTATGACCGGTCTGCTCCAATCTACACACAACCACGATATTTACCACCTTCAAAAATGTTGAATGCTGATGTTACAAACAGTGTCATTGGTGAGGGTTGTGTGATCAAGGTACTTACTGTTTTGTGCATATGAATCAATTATACTTCTGTTATAAATGTCTGGCTGGAAGCTTTAGACCCTTTTTGAGACGAATTGTTTTCCTTACAGAACTGTAAAATTCATCATTCGGTGATTGGTCTTCGGTCCTGCATTTCTGAGGGCGCTATTATTAAGGACACTTTGCTCATGGGAGCCGACTACTATGAGGTATCTAACCTCATAAAAAAATTCATTGTTTCTCGTTTTCGTAATGATATTGTATGCCTTTCCACCATAACTTTGTGCTGCAAGTATATAAATGTTGGAGATGACTGATATATGGAGCAGACTGATGCAGACAGAAGACTGTTAGCAGCAAAGGGCGGTGTTGCTATAGGCATTGGAAAGAATACGCATATCAAAAGAGCGATAATAGACAAAAATGCTCGGATTGGAGATGATGTGAAGGTAATGATTGTATTCGTATATAGAAATCACCTGACTTGTGAAATTGATATGCTAAGTTGGTAAGCATGATTGTATTCGCAGATTGTAAACATTGACAATGTTGAGGAACTTGCAAGGGAAACAGATGGCTATTTTATCAAGAGCGGCATCGTGACAGTGATCAAAGATGCAGTGATACCAAGTGGCACCATAATCTGAGAAATTTTTGACCCACCATCTTAATGTGGAATATGCTCATTCATGAAGCTAGTCACTGATACGATTGGACTTTATTTCATATATAGCAATCATTTATGTTTGTTTTTTTGTTTAGCTCACGAAAAACAATCAATTCCATTGTATTTTATTAAATGTCTTGTACAAAAATTAAGCTTCAATGACCCACAAATGTTGTTAGTATTATTGGTTGAGGCCCCATGTTAGCAAAGAGCTGGCAGTTGCCTCTTTTTGGGCGTTTTTAGCCGTTGAATGATACACTATACATCTTTTGGGTGGTTACATGCTAAAAAACCACAAAATCTATGTATGGAAACCGGAATAACAACTAAACAGAGAAAAAATATTGTATAAATAAATAAGATCGTTGGAAGTACTAGTAGTTTATACAATTCTCTCCTCCATTTAATTCTACAAAAGATTTGACATATGTTCATTTCTATCACATAAGATATTCAATTACATATCATCCTATTCTGGGTACAACTCAAAACAACTGGAACCCAAAATCAAGTTTGGAGGATACAACATGCACACATCAAAACACTAGATGCATCTCTTGCTCCTTTACAACAAAATCAACATAATGCGTGGTAGCTTCTCGTCTCACTCTCACACAGGGCCAGGGTGATTATATGAGGAAACTAACCATCAACACTATGAGCAATGAAAGAATATATACTACTTATTGACCCAATTATCTTCTCATGGGCTCATATTGCAATCCCGCATGTATGCTTGATCATAATCCACATACTTACTCCAGTACCCTCGAAACTTTGGTATCCCTATTTCCAACCATGGTTTCAAATTCCCATTGTAGTGAATAACTGCTGCTCTTTCAATCTCTTTTTGTCCCACACTTGGGTTATACCCAAGCCCAAGTACATGCCATGATCTGTCTAGTGGGTATACCCGTTTCCAAAATGTTATCAGACCTGGTGGCAATGTCCCCAATTTCCATAGTTGCCTCTCGTGATTCTGCACCCAAATTCATCATAACAAATTAGTATAAAACTGTTATATCGTTTATAATCAAGTTCAAAGCTCAAAATGCTTTCATAAGACTTTCATGGGAAGTACTGCTGACAATATTGTTGTGCTGTTAATAGCTGCAAATAAAATGAACGATCAAATTATTAATGAGCCACTTACCAAATTTTGCCATGAGTGGTAAACATCTGTGATGTTTTGCTTCTTCCATTCCTCCAGATCAAATACATTCATTCCATACGCCCATCCACAAGCACGAGGGTCAAAATTCTTAGCTATGATAGGATTTGAGAAGTTGAGGTAGCGGTCAAACCGATGGAAGTTCTCCCCACATGTCTCAACAGCACCATTCACCTTACCCTTGAGATCAATAGACCAAAGACCACTTAAATCCTTCTGGACCACTATATCATCATCCAAGAACACAACTTTATTAAGCTTTGGAAAGATCTCTGGAAGGTAAAAGCGAAGATGATTCATCATTGACAGATACTTTGGGTTGCGGAACTTAAGATTTGAATCCGACTCGGCCTTGTGCGTTTTGAAATAATAATCAATCATGTTCTGAGAAGCCAGCTGCTTTAAAACTGGGCTATAACTTGCATTCAGCCAAGTAAACTCATCAATGTTCTGAACTTGTATAGTAGCACTGCCAGGTGGGTTTGCAAGAAACCACATCCTCATTGCAGCATAATTAAGCTTGTCAGTGACTATGTGGAACACGTGCTTTGAACAATCCTGCCTCAGAGTAAAAGATGCAGTCATGTTAGCAATTATAACTATTATGCTGTAAGATCATATGCAAGATTAATAAGAAAGCAAATAACTTCACTGAGAAATCCCTAAAAGAAGATAATTACCTTGGCATTGGTAACAGTAGAATTCACAACTACTGCTGTCGCTAACACATTATCTGAAAACAAAGCATAATGGAACAGCTTGGGGTCTTCTAGTTTTTCTTGATTCAAGAATTGTCGTGCAGATGAATTTAAAGAGTAATATTCTGTTGAAAGACGCAAGGGAAGGCAATGCAGACCCTTTGGAACAGTTTTTGCGGTTAAGTGAGTCAAAAACAAGGCCTGTTTCTGATGGACCCGCAGTTGTTCTTCGGTTGAGTGAATAATTGCACGAAGTTTTTTAACAACAGCAGTGCAATCATCCTGTATTTGCTTGCCTTTTGCCAGTGTTTGATCCATTGCCTTCAGCTTGTCATAAGCACTAGATATATAAAACAATAACTTAGTATTACAGCAATATTGGAGTCTACTTTAAAGCCAAGGTTTAAGAAGGTATGTGATTGAAAATGAAAATTAATATGATGCTTACTTTTTGGGTAGATCTGAATCCTTGTTTGCATCGCCTAGTGCTTTTTGGACTTCCTTCATGCGCAACCTAAGTTCCCTGTTGAACTGAACATTGGTTCTTGTTGCTGAAAGAGAAAGGTAAACTCTTCCCCTTATCAACTGATCCTTGAGATACCGAACACGAGTATCCACCAAAACAATTTCATTGGGTTTCTGGCTTTTGGTTTTCCTTGGTTCCCTTTTACCAGCTCTGCGAGGAAGTTCAATGGAATTTCCCTCTTGTTTGATTGCCTAAGAGAAATCAGATATAAACAAGAATTAAGTCCGCGCATGAAGCTGAATATCTTCATCTAGGTTCATCTTAAAAGTTGGAACAATCAATTTAACATCTGAATTATACTGTAAGGCATAAGCATAAAACATTCTGATCCGATTGAAGATATATAATATAGAGGTTTATGAAATACATGAATGAAAGCCAATTCCTAAGCATATACTAATACACAGACAGTCGGTACTTTTAAATCAACAGCAAACAGTTTCTCAAGGAAAATAAGATTACTAGTCAACACTCAACAAACCAAATAAAGATAAAACCATTGCAGGATTGTTAATGAGTGTTGTACAGCTTTCCACTAATGGTTCATGTCATATTAAATACACACAACTGAAAAAGATGTCTGAGCTTTTATATTTAACCTATCTGAAAATAATAAACATGTGATATCAATAAAAATAAAGCCTGCATACCCATCGGACAGATTCAAGTGAGGGAGTAGTTGCAATTTATTAAACACATTAAGGTGCTGCATTATAAAAATACGACTAATTAATGCAAACACAAAAACAGCTAGCCATGAACACTAACACAATTATTGACACATCACATGAAAATGACAGCTAAGCAGATAAATTAAAAAAAAAAAAAAAAAAAAAAAAAAAAAAAAAAAGAATAACTTACAGCAGCTTGTTTAGTGGGTAACGTTGTATGCTCAGACACCTTCAACTTGACATTTTCAGTTACTTGCTTGATCGGGTTATCTTGTTCATCCCCCTTAGATTCTGACAAAATTATCTTCGCGTTAGAGTTACAGTTTTGTTTTCTATATACAGTAAAAAAGATAAGATACAAAAAAGTAACCTTCGTTTAGTTGTCTAGTAATTCTGGAACTCTCGGCATCGGGATGATGTTCAATAATAATAGATCTAGTTAAATTTTCCATATGAACATCACCTAATGGTTCTTCCTGCGCGATAGATAACTCCTACAAAAAAAAAATAGAAATGTCACATATGTTTTTTTCTGAATAAGTATCCACTGGAGTATATTGTTATAGCTACATACCTGGGGTAGCAAATTTAAGGGACTAACATCATCATTCAACGTCTGATAGAAACCCAAACAATACGTAAGTGAAATTCAAACTACTGTACTAAAAATAATGGTAAATCAATAAAGTAGCTCATGTAGATTTGGAATTCTAACCAGTGTTGAAGGCTCTTGGACAAATTCATAAGTAGCTGCAAAAAATGAAATGATTAGAGATCTAATAATAAAGTGAGCTTATCCAAATTCAAATAAAAAAGAAAAAGAGAAAGACATACAAAAAGTAGTGAGTTTATCAGTGTAAAGAAGGATGGGGGCGAGAACAGTCAAGAAAAGCAAAGCCAAAACTGGCTTTCTAACCCACATCTTCATCTTCATCTTCTTACAAATAAATAAATAAATAAATAATTAAACTGAAAAAGCCCAATTTGTTTGGTGTAGGTAGCTCTATAATACTAATGAAACTGGAAGACCCATTAATGGAATGGAATTGATTGGTTTTGAGAGATGAAAATAGTAGTAGCTCACAAGATGTGATTGTGAAGAGAGAAATGCGGACAAGATTTAACAGGAATTGATGAGAGAGAAGAGAGAAATTTTGTCGGCGATTACGCTTGGGTGTTACGCCCTTGTTCATTATTTATTTTCCTCATTTATGTTTTTTTTAGGAATTTTGATTTATGTTAAATTGACACGAATGGTCCTTATAGTTTATGAGACTATCGACAACTTTGAGACTATCGACAACTTTGACGCAAGGTCACGCGTGAAGCTTTATTAGCACAAGCCGGGGTTAGTGGGTTAGTATAACCTCTACCTAAAAACGACTCATATCGTGTTAAGAAACTCAACCATAATCCAGACTTGCATAACACGTGTCACCTGTTTGTGATCCGTTTAACATGTTTAAGAACACACCATATGGCGATTTGCAGCCTCCTCATGATCCCCCTTTTCGAACTTAGAATACTACCATCCTTGTGAATCGTATCTGGTATGGACCTGTTTTTGTGAGTGTTATCATTATGATTGATCTTTGAAAACGATGTTTCATACAGATTTGTTATTCCTTAGGTCTATAGGTTTTAGGGTTTCGATTTTGGGTTATCTTTTTTGTTGTTTTAATCATTTTTGTTAGGTTTTGTTTTGTTTTCTATTGTCTTTTTCCAAAGACATCTGTTCTTTTTTATTTCATTATAGGCGATCGTAAATGGTCTTTTAAATCGAAGGAAGACCAAACTCAGCAAATCTCCAATTCCGTTTATATCACTAATTTTCCAGATCATATATGCGCTCGTGATCTTTGGAAGATTTGTAACGATTATGGATCGGTCGTTGATGTTTTTATCCCATTGAAAAAGTCGAAGGTAGGTAAACGTTTCGCTTTTATTCGATTCATCAAGGTATTTAATTTGGAGCGTTTGATAGAATATTTATGCACTATTTGGATTGGAAGCTTTCATCTCCACGCAAACATTGTGCGTTTTCAAAGGGATCAAAAACCTAAATCTTTTACGCCTAATGTTCCTAGCACAGGAAATCCTAGAGGAACTTTTGCATCTGTTCTTAAAGGAGGGAATCCAAATCAAGTATCTTCTGATCATTCGGAACCTGCTTTGGTTCTTGACGATTCGTGCATCATTGATCGTGATTTTTGCTTGTCACTAATGGGTCAAGTTAAAGAGGCTTCTGCTATTCCCAACCTCTATATTATTCTTTCAAAAGAGGGCTTTCACTCAGTAAAACTTACTTATCTAGGTGGACTTTGGGTGCTCATTCAATTGGATTCCCTAGATTCTATAAAGAAATTTCGAAACCATTCAGGTGTCAGGTCGTGGTTTTCTTTGATTAAATCTGCTTGTAAGTCATTTGTTTCTGATGAAAGAATTTTTTGGGTTTCTGTTGAAGGGCTTCCTATTAATGCCTGGTCTAACAATACATTCTCAAAGGTTGCATCAAAGTGGGGAGAGCTTATGGAATGGGAGGATCTGGAAGAAAACTCTTTGTCTTGCAAAAAATTATGTTTAAAAACAAAGATTGATGTAATAATTAATGAAAGGTTCAAAATAATTCTCAAGGGCAAAGTCTATTGGATTCGAGCTAAGGAACTAGATCCTTGGGTTCCGAAGTTCATCTCTGATAAGATTGATGACTACTCATCGGATGATGAATCAAACGACGTAGATGAGGGGGTAATTGTAGGGATAAGGAGTTTGAAAAAGATGTAGAGGATAATGATATAGATAGGGTTTCATAATCCAGTTGCATGCGTGGGGATGATTTTGTTCTTGAAAAGACCACTTCCATCCATAGTGAGGAGTCTCCTCACTCGAATGATCCTTTTAACATTTATGAGCTACTAAATAAGAAGAACGATAATGTATCTCATTCAAAAGCAGCCTCTGAACTTATCTACCCTCCAGGCTTTACTCCTGAATTTCGAAAAAACAACTCTGATAAAGGCGTTATTCCTGACTTTGATAAGGTGAATGTCTCTCCTCATAACCAAAGTCGTAATGTTGATGTTTTGTCCCAACGTACAGCTGGCATACACATAGTTGGTGGTTCCATTTTGGATGTCATGGATGACTTGATTAAGGTTGGACAAACAATGGGTTATAACATGGATGGATGCTTAAACAATATATCTGACATAATTGGTGCCCATTGAGAAAACAATGCTTTTAGATGAATTTTGTGTCTTTAAACATTCAAGGCCTTGGTCTCAAGGCAAAGAAATGGTGGATTAAAGAATTATGCTTGAAACACAAAGTTAATTTTGTTACTCTTCAAGAAACAAAGATGGAAAGTATTAACTTATTTTCTATTAAAGCATTGTGGGGAAATCTTACTTTTGATTATGCTGTTAGCCATTCAGTAGGAAATTCCGGAGGTATTCTTTGTGTTTGGAATCCTTATGTTCATTAAAGATCACGTCTCTTCATCGGACTATTTTGTAGCTATTATGGGTACATGGATTCCTTCATCCACAAAACTTCCTATTATCTCTGTGTACGCTCCTCAAGAGTTATCAGAGAAGAGGGATTTATGGGAGTACATTTCTTCTTTAATTAATATGTGGGATGGCGAAACTGTGATCTTGGGCGATTTTAATGAAGTTCGGACGGAGCAAAAAAGATTTGGTTCTAATTTTAACATTCAAGGTGCTAATGCTTTTAATAATTTATTCTCTTCGTCAAGTTTAATTGACCTTCCTTTGGATGGATATTCTTTTGCATGGGCTCATAAATCGGCTACTAAAATGAGTAAACTTGACCGTTTTCTCATTTCTCAAGGCCTTCTGGTGTTGTTTCCTCACTTATCTGGTTTATGTCTTGATAGACACTTATCCGATCATCGTCCGATTATAATGCGTTAATCATTTTTGGATTACGGTCCCACTCCTTTTCGTATTTTCCACTCTTGGTTTAAAATGGACAGTTTTGATAAACTTTTTGAAGAAACGTAGCTTTCCATTGATATTACTGATACAAATGGTTTGATTTACATGAAAAAGAAATTACAACTTCTTAAAAACGCAATCAAAATCTGGTCTAAAGAGAATAAGAGAAAGCTCAATGAAGCTAAATTTACTGCTCACAACAAGTTAATGGAGTTGGATAATGCTATTGATCAAGGTGGTGGGAACGATGATATTCTTAATCAGCGTATGACGTTAATGAAGGAGCTTAACGATATCAATTCCTTTGACGTCTCGGAGTGATAGATCGTTATAAGCTCGAGATTTTTTAGATCTCATCTAAGATTAATTAATAACAAAGGCGGAATATTCAAAACATAGAATCAATGTTATTAACAACAAGGTTTTTCTTCATTATCATTCACTACAAGCCCTAATTCTACTTGATCAATTGTAGAACAGTTACCTAACTATAACAGGGACCAAAGATCCTTGAGGCTAAACTGATCTAGGCGTTTACACAAACCATACGCCTAGAACACACACACTCTTTTAGTCGACTACATTGTTTCTGTGCACACCTAAAAGACACGCCCTATATCTCTTTATATAATAGAGATATTAGGGTTTACAAAGACTCATAACTGTATTAGGAAACAAATCTTCCTAATTTTATTATTTATCTTTTAAAGGAATCTTCTATAATCTTCCATCTTTTGTAGAATTCCTTCTTTGTATTTTCAGTCCTTGTAGTTTCATATTTGCTTCATTCTTCTTTTTACTGTTTTGTATTATCAACTCAATATAATTCCCAACACGGAGCTCTCTCAAAAAGCCAAAGTTCGTTGGTCTATTGAAGGTGATGAGAATTCTAAATACTTTCATGGAATTCTCAATAGCAAAAGAACTCAACTTGCCATTCGTGGAATCCTTGTAGATGAAGATTGGATTGTCGAACCGAGTAAGGTAAAAAATGAATTCCTCACTCATTTTACTAATCAATTTTCAAATCCTCATTCTCCTCATGTTAGTATTGATTTTCAATTTCCCACTCGCTTAAATTCTGAGCAAGTTGAGGACTTGGAACATCCCATTACTTACGACGAGATCAAAAAGGCGGTTTAGGAATGCAGAACTAATAAAAGTCCTGGTCCTGATGGGTTTTCATTCGAATTTTTTCGAAAGTACTAGAATATTGTCGACAAAGACGTTGTAGTGGCGGTTTCTCAATTTTTTGCTTCTGGTATTTTTCCTCCCAGTTGCAACTCCTCTTTCATTGCTTTAGTTCCCAAGATCCATGATGCTAAAGTTGTTAAAGATTTTCGTCCCATCAGTCACATTGGAAGGATGTATAAAATTATAGCTAAGATTTTAGCTAACAGACTGAGTTTCATAATGCCGGATCTAATAAGCGATGTTCAAACGGCTTTTGTTGCTAACCGCCAAATTCTTGATGGACCTTTTATCCTTAATGAGCTCATCTCTTGGTGAAAACTTGAAAAGGTCAAAACAATGATCTTCAAGGTTGATTTTGAAAAGGCTTTCGATTTTGTTAGATGGGACTATCTTGACGATGTTCCCCGTTTCTCTTCATATTGGTAATGGAAAGTTTGCATCTTTCTTTCAAGAGAGTGTTGGAAGCTGGTTTATTCAAAGGTATCTCCATTAACAACTCCCTTATGGTCTCTCACTTGTTCTATGCCGATGATGCGATCTTTGTTGGTAATTGGGACATTTCCAACATTAATACTATTGTACATGTTTTGAAATGTTTCTTTATGGCTTCCGGTCTCAAAATTAATATCCAAAAAAGCAAATTAATAGCTATTGGTGTTCGAAAAGAGGATGTTGTTTCAGCAGCTTCAGTTATTGGTTGCTCCACGTTCTCTCCTCATTTTAATTACCTAGGGGTTAAAGTTGGAGCTGCTATGTCAAGAATCAATTCTAGGAATGATGTCATAGATAAAATCTCCTCTAGGCTGTCAAAATGGAAACTTAAAACCCTATCTATTGGAGGTCGTCTTACGTTACTCAATTCAGTTCTTACTGGTATTCCTCTTTACCATATGTCCTTATTTAAGGCTCCCGTTACAGTTATCAAACGCATGGAATCTATCAGAAGATACTTTTTTAATGGAGTCGACACATCCGAGAGAAAAGTTGCATGGATAGGTTGGGAAAGAATTTTAGCGTCAAAGAAAAATGGAGGGCTCGGTGTTTCCAGCTTCTATGCTATAAATCGTGGCCTCTTATTCAAATGGGTTTGGCCTTTTCTTACCCAGGACTCCTCGTTATGGACTAAACTTATTTCAGCTATTCATGGCGCTAGAGGTGCAATTGCTACTCAATCTCCTTCGAATAGAAGCTCGCCTTGGATAGATTTGGTTCGTGATTGCAATTCTCTTAATCGGAAAGGTATAAATATCTTATCTTTTATTCGAAGAAAGGTGGGTAATGGAGAGAAAACTCTTTTTTGGAATGATATCTGGTTAGGAGAAGTCTATTTAAAATCTCTATTTCTAAGTCTTTTTGCTTTAGAGTTGTGTAAAGATATCTAAGTAGCTGAGAAATTGAGGCATTCTTCTCTAAACCTTTCGTTTCGTCACTTACCAAGGGGAGGGGCAGAAGAGGAGCAATATAGTAGCTTATGTTCCCGAATTTCCAAAGTTTTTCTTCCTCAAATTTCTAATCGATGGGTCTGGTCTCTTGATGCTTCGGGTGATTTCTCGGTCAAATCGGTTCGTCGCCTAATTGATGACACTCTTTTACCTAAATTGGATAATCCAACTAGGTGGGTGAGTTTGATCCCTATAAAGGTGAATGTTCTAGCTTGGAGGATTTGTTTAGATAGATTGCCAACGCGGTTGAATCTCTCCTCTCGTGGCTTGGAGATCCCATCAATTTTATGTCCCTTGTGTAACGAAGCAGCGGAATCCACTTCCCACTTATTTTTCTCCTGTTCTTTAGCTCGATAGGTCATAGGTTTAGTTTGTCGTTGGTGGGAGCTTGAGTTATCTTCTTTCAACTCTTATGACGAGTGACTCAATTGGCTTTCAAACTCCTGCCTTTCTAAACACAAGAAGGAGATTCTTGAAGGTATTTGTTATGTGACATGGTGGGTTATTTGGCGTTTCAGGAATCAATGCTTATTTGGATCTCGTCATCCTAGGAGAGAGCTTATTTTCGATGATATTGTCCAAATTTCTTTTTTATGGATCTCTAGTCGATGTAAATCCAAGCTCGGTTGGGCTATTTGGATCCAAAATCCTAATCTCCTTAATTTGTAATCTTTTCTAGCTTCTTGCTAGTTTCTAATAAATTCGCCGTTCAAAAAAAAAGTCAAGTGTTGAGGACGATGATGAAAGTTTGTGGTTTCTCGATTCAACTACTTTAGATCCAAAAACGATATAATAATTTAAAATGATTCAAATAACATATGAATAACTATACAATAATTTCAATGTTATCCTAGTTATAATTGTAATTTAATATCATATTATGTACATAACTAAACGCCGTCCAAAAAATACATAACTAAATATATTTAAATCCAAATTAAATCTCACATAAAAGTATAAAACCTTACATATATAATTTATTTTTAGACACTTACATACTTAAACAGGTTCACGGGTTAACTTGTTTAATAATTGCCCAACCCAAACATGACCGCTTATTAAACTGGTAAGATGGGTTGATATGAAACTGTATATCCTCACACCAAACCAGCTTAAATCGTTCCGGTTATCGTGTCGTGTCTGGAATTGCCATGTCTACTAGTGATGAGTAAAAAAAAGGCTCCAGAAAAACCGAAGGTCGATCTTTATTTTTCATAAACTGATAACGCTCATTTTGTACATATTTTAGTCGCGTTATTCGTATGTTTGTGCATGTTATTTGGTTGTATTTGTAAACATTTTACGCTTAAAAGGTATAAAAGATGTATTCAGGTTCAGGTACAACTATGTTGAAGGAAATAAAGAGAAAGACGAAGAAAAGTCGACAAAACGAGAGTATGTGCACGAAGAGAAGTTTTCCGTTCAAGATAAAGATTCATGCTATGATTATTTCCAAGTTCAAGTAAAAGATTATGAAGTTATTCGATGAAGAAGGAAAGAGTCAAGATTAAGTGCCAAAGATGATTGTTAAAGATGGAGTTTATTGCCAACCTAAGGTTGAATCAATCATGCAAACCAATTTCCAACCTAAGGTTGAAGCTGAAATTCAAACCCAAGGTTCAATACCTCAACCTGAGGTTGAGCAGTCATCCCAGCCGCGGGTTGAGACCCCAAACCGTGGGTTGAAGTGGTCAGAATGTTCCAACCGCCAAGGTTGAGATCCTAACCGCAGGTTGCTGCACTTAAAGTCTTCCAAAGTTGCATTTAAGTGAGGAATTAAGTACCATTAACACCATGGCCGATCATATACTCTTCATTAATCATTTTTACTACACTTTTATGACACTTGGAGGCCAAGTTTACATCCCTCTCACCCACAAGCTTATATACAACCCTTGTGCAAGAGTTTTTGGACATGAATTTACAACATAACATCACCACTCACCATTTATCCCCCCTTACATCATAAGGACATGATATCTCTTCAATATTATCAATCCCAAAAGACCAAGGAACCTCTACCAATTCAAGAAGCAGTGCTCAAGTGCTAGAGAAAGTGTTTGGACATAATTTTCCGGTTGGTTAGAAGCTTGTAGTTGATTGGAGGCCCAAGGATTGCTATAAGTCCTTTCCATTACCAATTGTAATCTTACTTTGGTAATTCATTTTTATATTTCAAGATGTCTGTTGGTTTCATGATTATTGCTACATTGGATTTTGTTGAAAACAATATGGAGTAATTTATTTATTACACTTGTTTGGATGATGTTATTGATATGAGGATTGCTTGTGTTAAGTTATAGTTTTGATCAATTACATGCTTGGTTAAAGAACCAAGTGTGCTTGACTTTTTGTAACATTTGTCTATCAAGTTTAATTAGTTGTTGGTGATTTCATAGGTCGAAAGGGTTATTATCAACCAACTAGTTATAATCGTTTTGTCTATGGATGATTATCTATTGTATTGACCATTTCATTAGTAACTTGATTTTGCAAAGAAACTTGGATATAATTGTTGATAAGTTTGTGAAACTACCGCGAATCAAACTTGTTATATAAAATTAGTCTTGAATTAGTTGATTATGCCTTATGCTTGATTTCATTGTTTTATGATCTTTCGCGAGGGTTATATACTTTAAATCATAGATTGGAATTTGTCACCATCATATTCTAATATTTGTAATCAACTTGTCAAACCATCCTCATATTAAGCAATCCAAATATCCTAAACTAATCCAAACAAGTTTTTTTTTTTTTTTTTTTTTTTTTTTTTTTTTTTTTTTTTTTTTTTTTTTTTACAAAGGTAAAATAGATTAAATAAAATGGAAATTATTTACAAGAGATAGCACAAGAAAATGAAAATGGTAAGACAACCCCTACCAAAAACATTTCTTGCCTAGGAAACAAAAAAGACTACAAACAGATTTGGACAACCCCAAATCAATAACAAAAGCTGCAAATGTCTAAAATACATTAATCAAAACAAACTAAGATAACCAACAATGCAACCCCCTAAACACAGTCTTAGCATAAGGCAAGCTTTATCTAAAACCATACACATACTCTGAATACATGGACAATTACAAAGGGACCAACCAATGTAATGCCAAACATCACCATATGAGTATAGATCATAGAAAGCTAATCTACTAGGACTGTGCAAAGGGGAAGTACAATATATAACAGCCATACTAATGCAACAAAGATACTCCATATAGCAGCCCATAATATTACAAAATCTCCAATCTTCAAGAGGCCTGATCACCAAATAACCCATCTCATTCCAAGCAACTTCAAATCTTCTGATGACAGCAATGAAAGTAGGTGAATCATCAAGCAACATATCACCCAATCTATCCTGTCTCGTTAAAAAACCTTGGCAAATAAAAACCCTGTGGGAAAACTTTGCACAAGGAAAAAGAGTACAGGACCTGAAAATGTCATTAGTGCAGAAAAACACAAGCATAAAAACAAACATATGAGCATTCCAAAACAAAATATGCAAGTGCACACCCTGAACATAATCAAGACAATACCAGAAAGCCAGCGCAAAGATAAAAAAATTCCAACTGTAGAGCATAACAATCTGATCTGCACTCCTCACAAGAAAAAACAAAAGACCAGCGCAGTCATTATGATTCGGTTCTGTAGTGCATAGCCTACTATTCTCCAAACAACCAACCAGTAAGCCAGCGCAGAAGCTAACCATAAATGCTGTAGTACATAGCCAATTGTATAACATCCACCAAATACCCATACAAGAAGACCAGCGCAGGCTATTTGCAAAAGGCCAAAAGAAATGCATACCTAAAGCATCTGGAACTTCAACTACCCCAGAATAACTGTAAGAAGACATACCTTGGGTCAAGCTTACACCTGTAGTATATAGCCCACTCATAAAAAACCAAATCTTCATTTCTTTAAATGCAATCATGAAGAGGGGTGAATCATCACAGTAAGCAATCACCCAAAGACCTTGCCTCATTAAAAAACCTTGCCCAAGCAAAACCCTGAGGGAAAACTTAAAACAAGGAAAAAGAGTACAAGGTTTGTTTGTGTTAGAGTAACAAATACAACAGTCAACAAGGCCCCAATACCAAGTATCACAAACAGCCCTATACCCCAAATAATGCTTAAGAAGATCCTCAAATATGAATCTAATGACAAACTGAATAGAGAAAACCAAATAACCAGCAAACCTGATAGACAAATTCAGCAAGACCCATCTGCATAACCAACCACAGATCCGCAAATACCCATGACCAAAGCAAAACAAAAGACCAGCGCAGAGGTTCAGATTCGGTTCTGTAGTGCATAGCCTATTATTCTCCAAACATCCAAAAAATAGGCCAGCGCAGAAGCTAATCAAACACTCTGTAGTGCATAGCCAATTGTACAAAAACCACCAAGCACCCATAATAGTAGACTAGCGCACAAACCAAAACAACCATCTGATCCAGCATAGAGAGAAGACATAATCATCACAATCAAAAACTTGATTACATCTCCAAAACCCTGTGCCCAAGCTGAACCAGCAGACCCAAAATTTACGAAAGTTAACGGGTCTGAAATCCAGATCAGTAAGCAAGTTAAACTTGTTAGCAATGAAATACAAAGTGTAGTACCA
Source organism: Artemisia tridentata subsp. tridentata (assembly GCA_021014915.2). Lineage (NCBI taxonomy): Eukaryota > Viridiplantae > Streptophyta > Magnoliopsida > Asterales > Asteraceae > Artemisia > Artemisia tridentata. Next base: position 217,783,516 of record CP139506.1, read on the forward strand.
AATACCCTTTTTAAGCCACCAAAAATTCCAGCAAAATCTCCACAACTGCCACAACAATAGCAGCTTGTGCAGACCACAAACATACAGCAGCAACCAAAAATAACGCACACAACTCAATATGATCATGTGCATAACAAGCCCCCACACAGGTTTACATAACACCATTATCACCACCATTTTTACACCTACTATCACAACCATTACTACTTTTCAACTTAATCTTCCAAATGTCAGCAGCCTTCTCCGCTTCCAACGAACGATTAATCTTTAAACCCATCAACTTATGCCTAACAGTATCAACAATAATCTTAAACACACACTCCTCAGTCCTAAAGTCATTTTGGAAAATCCTAATGTTTCTTTCTTGCCATAAGAAGTAGACAGCAGCACTAAACACCAATCGCTGAATCACACTCCAAATAGAATTCTTAGCAGTTCTAATAGAAATCCCTGAAACAATCTCAGCCCATATACAAGAAACATCATCAAGCCTACATAAAGGCTTAAGATTATCCCAAACATTCTTAGAAAAGCTACACTTAAAGAACAAATGACTATGGCTCTCATTATCATTATTACATAACGGGCACAATGTACTAGAAACATTAAACCACTTTGAAATCCTATCCGTGGTTTTAAGCCTACCTCTCATCGCCATCCAAAGCACAAAAGCATGTCTAGGAATGCATTGAGTGAACCAAACATGCTTGTGCCAAATAACTTTAGGGCTATCTAACCTTAACGCTTTCCATGCTTCCTTAACACTAAACACCACTTCCTCATTATTCTTATTAACCCACACAACCCTATCATCATAGTCATCTAACAAGGTGGGGACAGGAACATTCAAAACCTCACCAAACAAATTATTCCATTCCTGAGGCCATTTCCACCATTACTATCAATCCAATCAGCAACCTTATCATTAACATCAATGCCATGCTCAGTTAGAAAATTAAGAGTAATGAGTTTACATAAAGGACCATTGGTGTGCCACTTATCGAACCACATAGAGCAAGTTTTACCATTACCCAATCTATAAGCAACAAAAGAACGGATCTTATCCCTAAGGCCAAGAATCTGATTCCAACTCCATGCTCCATGTGCAGGATTAATATCAAACCAAATATTCCTACCATTAACCCTATAAGCATGTACCCACTTTACCCACAAAGAGTCCTTCTTACTAATAACATTCCATAGGTACTTGGCCATTAAAGCCTGATTCATGATCATAAGCGGTTTAAGGCCAAGGCCACCTTGATTCTTTGGTTTACAAATATCTTTCCAAGACACACTAGCAATCCCACTCCCATCACCCCCACCAGACCACAAAAACTTCTTACATAGCTTATCAATACTATCACAGATATGGGCAGGAAGAATAAACATAGAGGCCCAGTAAACATGAAGAGAAGCAAGCACAGATGAGATTAATTGAAGCCTACCCGCAAACGACAAGGACTTATTTCTCCAATCATTAATCCTGTTTTTAAATTTTTCAATCAACACTCTACAATCATTGCTGCCAATTCTCTTACCCGTCAAAGGAATACCCAAATACTTCAAAGGGAGCTCACCAATCATAAAAGGCATAGCAAGAAGGATCCTATCTCTAATCGGATCAGGAACACCACCAAAAAAAGCAACACTCTTAACTAAACTAGGAAACAGACCTGAGCACATAGTGAACTCATCTAAAGCCCTCCTAAGAATACTAGCAGAAACCTCATCCCCATGGCAAAGTAATAGAAGGTCATCCGCAAAACATAAATGGGCCAATTGAAGTTTTTTACACCCCCAATGATATTGAAACCTATCATCCCTCCTAATATGTCTTTTCAACATCATATTAAACACCTCCATAACAATAGTAAACAAATAAGGCGACATGGGATCACCCTGCCTCAGCCCACGTTTACTTTTAAAAAACCCATGTAACTCCCCATTAATACAAATATAAAAAGAGGCAGTAGTAAGACATACCATGATCCAATGTATCATAGAACTGTGGAAGCCAAAATGAAAGAGAATCTTCTTCAAGAAATCCCAATTCACGGTATCATAGGCCTTCTGAATGTCCACCTTAAACGCACATTTACTAGTAGTACGCTTCCAGCTATATCCCTTTAAGAACTCCTGAGCAAGAAGGATGTTGTCACTAATCTGTCTTCCCGGGATGAAGGCACTTTGGTTACTGTCAATTAGGCTGCACAGACCTTCCTTAAGCCTATTCGTGATAACTTTGCTGATGCACTTGTAAATAACATTACCACAAGCGATGGGTCTGTAGTCGGACACTTTCAAAGGAACTTGCACCTTGGGGATAAGAGAGATAAGGTTAGCATTAAATTCCCCAAGAAGTTTACCCGAACTGAAAAATTCTTTAACTGCAGCACAAACACATAACACTCACAATGCTCCAAGCCGCTTTAAAAAACTTAGATGTAAATCCATCCGGACCAGCAGCTTTATCATCATCAATACTAAACATAGCCTCTTTAACTTCAATATCAGAAACAGGTCTAACCATGCTTAAAGCAATAGAAGGATCAAGCTTCTTAATGAATAAGTCATCACAGTCATCAATTGGAATAACTTCATCTTCAACCCCTAAGAAATTATGAAAGTGCTTAACAAAACACCCCGTGACATCATCACCATGAAACTTATTACCCTGCTCATCACACACCACTTGGATCCTACTCTTACACACCCTACTTTTGAGCACATTATGAAAATAAGATGTGTTTTGATCCCCATCCTTTAACCACTGAATCTTAGTTTTCTGCCTAAGAAGGTTTGCCTCATCCATAACCGCTTCTTGATACGCTCTGCAATAAATATATTCCTCTTCTCTAAGGCTGCTATTATTAGGGTCCTTATCTAAACTTTGTTGAACTCTCTTAAGCTCCATTCTCAAAACTTTCACCCTATCAAACACATTCCCATTAACCCTGTTCATATTTCTCAAATGCCTTTTCATATTTTTCAGTCTCTTGGCCAGAATAAACATATGAAAACCTTGAACTTCAATACCCCAATTACTTCTAACGGTAGGAATAAATGAATCCTTATCAGCAAGAAAATTAGCAAAACGGAACGACCTAGGCTTAACCGTTTAGCCAAAGAGTAGTTCAAGATAACAGGGCAATGGTCCGAAGTAACAAAAGGAAGGAACTCAGCAAAACAACTATCAAAAGAAGATATAAAACTGATATTACCCAAGGCTCTATCTAACTTCTTAAGGATACCAGTTTCAGGTTCACAACGCTTTTGTATCCAAGTATAGAACATACCTTTGCTAGCAATATCATCAAGCTCCAATAACTCTAAACAATTTCTGAAATCATTCATATCTTTATGTATGGCAGTAGTAACATCAGAACAATCACCAATGTTTAACGCCACATTAAAGTCCCCCAAAAGAACCCACGGCTCACCCTTGACATAATTGTTGTGATCCACCAAGTTCTTCCACAAAGCCCTTCTTTCCCATCCTTTATTTTTAGCATAAATAAAGGATACAAATTGTTTCCTGTGATCATTAACAAAGTTGATTTCAAAATGCATAGCTTGGTCAAAATGAGAAATCAGATTAGCACCTATAACGTTAGTATCCCACCCAACCATAATCCTACAAACACTTCGGCAATCATCAATATTCGATACCCAAGTCCAGTTACCAAACATGCTATCACCAACAGTCTTGACGGATTTTTTCCTAAGATGGGTTTCAACCACTGCACACATACATAAACCTTCCTCTCTAATAAGCGAAATCACTTCATCTTGCCTGGTTGTATGAGACAGACCACGGACATTCCAAGCACCAATTTTACCTATCATTGAACAGTTGAGGGATGTGATGCAAAAGCACCACTATTCTGCGCCATAGATGTATCAATATCATTAACAACTTCATTCTGTACCATGAACTGAGTAGAGCCTGTAGTAACCTCCTCCACTTCATTAATAGAGTTAGGACAAGCTACATCTGCTGTGTGACCATTAATCTTGTCACTTCTAATCTCATCACATCTGCTCGAGAAATATTCCAACATATCATCAGTCCACATACCTTTACGAACACTATCAAGAGGCTTATTGGATAAGAGAAAAAGATCAACTTCAGCAAAACCTCTCTCCCTTTGCAAACCCTCCACTTTAGCTAACTCCGCACGATATGCTTCAGCATAAAACTCATCAAGTGAAAGATCGCTGCTATCATGAGTAGTCAAGACAGAGTTCTTCATCATCTTTTCAGCATTCAAATTGGCATTTTTATTGAGATTCAGGTTAAGCTGAATAATACGGTTGGTCAAATCCTTCATTTTCAACTCCAACTGCTGTTCGGGTGAACCATTCCTCATAACACTGTCATTCCACTTAACTGTATAAAACTTTATCATTTCATCAGACCAGCCTTTAATAACACTTTCCAAAATAGGGATACCAGAATTACACGCCTTATCCACTTGAGACTTCACTTCATTCCACAACTCAGTGTTCTCATTATTATTATCTTGTCCCAAAACATCAAACCGATTACTAGTACTTACATTCTTGGACCCCAACACATCATTAGAACTCCCACTATCACCACTTTTGTTACTACTACCATTCTTGTTACCAGTCTTGTTACCCATATTCTTTTTCGGCACATTCTTCTTAGTTCCAACATTCCCACTGTTACGATTTCCTTCATTACTACTAACACCCTCATCAACCTTACCCATGTCCTTATTAGCAGGCTGCCCATTATCATTCACAACAACACTCTCATCCACATTACCTACATTACTGTTATTGACAGGTTCAAATCTCTTATTTGTCTCCTTATTACCCACATTGCCCACATTAGAATTACTTGTATTGTTATAACCTGCCCTATAACCATTGACACTCCTTCTAACATTGTAGCCACCAAATGTCCCTTGACATACCTTATTCCCAACACCACTACCATTCCTACGATTATTAGCAGTTTTCCACCCCTCATCACCATCACCATTACCATTACCAGCCCCCTCATTATTATTACCATTCTTCATATCAGTAGGTTTACATAAATCCAAACAAGTGTTGTCTCTTATATTATTGAATTTACATCATTATCATCTTCGTGTTATTTGCTACTTATATGTTTAGATGCCTCATAGTATTTTGGACCGTGACAACCAATATACTTTTAACACATGCTTGTTACACTAGATTTTTCATCTCGAAAACACTTAAATCTCTTGGGACGACCTTGACTTACCATTCCCTAACTATACACGATAAGGATATACTTGCCCGAATGTGTTCCTAGTTTACCGGTAATTCTTGTTTATAAATTTAAAACCCGGTGCTACACGCATCATAAACCGAAAAATCTGATTTGGTTTTTCGGTCTTATGTGAAAACCCAACCAAAAAACTGAACCGCTTTATAATAATATATATTAAAAATTCAAAAATAAACATATAAGTTTTTATACAAGTACTCACTAAAGTATCAAATATAAAAGATACATATTTTATATCCGTAAGACATAAGATTTATTTTTCTATATCTCACATTAATTGTTACGCGAATATAAGGTTTATCTCACCTTTATATCTATTGTATATTATGTTTTGTTGCAAGATGAACTTAAATACCTTTAATTTTGGTTTCGGCTAATATTTTACGAAATAATGTATATACCATTAGAAAAGCTTGACCTCAAATAAATAATCAAAAATAAAAAACAAATATCGAAAAAAATAATCAAAAAAAAAAAAAAAAAAAAAAAAAAAAAAAAAAAAAAAGACTTTCGGTTTGAGGTTTAGTTTAAAAACGTAAAAACCGAACACTTGGTTTGGGGTTTGGTTTTAGCTAAAAAACCGCCTCATACTCACTTCGACATAGCATCAGGTGACGTTCTTTGGTTTGATTAAGTAACTAGCATCACACAATTGTTGAGTTTTTTATTGTCTTTGTGTGCAAGATTGTTGTGCATATTAAATTTTATATTATACAAAATTTAGTTGTCCGAGTGTTATAATGGAGATTTGTATATTTTTATGATTGGTACAATCTTTATCTAAAATGAGGTTTATATGCCCGGTGATGCAGATAATTATAAACACAAGAAGTTTTACAATCCTCCTATGCAGTGTACCTATAGGCAAGACACGGGGGATTGATCGTTCTCTAAGGGAATAGTGTTGTGAATGCCGAAGTGTATGAGGAATTAGGTCTAAAGGTGAGGGATGATTCTTTTTGTATTTCAATATTTTTTTGAAAAGCAAGTTAAAATATCTCGTGGTTTGAAGAGTGGGTTTTTAAACTAATAATTAAATTAACTAAACTACTTATGTGGAAAATAAAATTGGTAAACTTCTTATGATAGGTAAATGTGTTCACTTAGAATCTTATTACTCCCTAGTTATCTTCTATTGATTAGTCGAATTGTTACGTCCTTGTTTAATTAGAGCATTGTATTCCTTAATAATTATTGTAGGGTAGTGCAGAAATCCCTAACTCTATAAATATATAAGTCTCCTTTAAGAAATCCTAACATCCATTAAGACTCTTAATATCAACAAGCCGCAATTCATGCAATAAATATAACGAAAATAAACAACTAGTGCACCCTAGTGAAGAATGCGCTTAGCCGGATTTACAAGCTGATATACTAATGACAAAGACAATTTTCCAAACCCTAACGCGATACACTAATCAAACAAGAGACGACAATCAATAAGAAACAACTAGGTTTCATTAAATCCTAAGCAAAACACTAATTAATTTAGCCGAGCATGTTAAAGAGAAGAAAAGAAACACATATAATCAAACAACACATAGACATATTGAATGATTAAAGAGGAATTACTTAAATTCAATAAAACATAAATGTTGGGGACTGAAAAACCCTTGCAAAACTCTGAAAATTTGTCACTTAGGTTACCTCTCCAAGATGTTACACGAATAATGGAAAACATACGAAAATGTATATAGTTTTACAATTGTGATGGCGTCACGTTATGGTCAGCCCGCCGTCATTAGGGTTTCGCCCTTAGCTATGTCGCCATTGTGACGCTGTCGCTTTGTAATATGTGACGCCGTCAGCTGTTGGGGACTGTTCCTTTGGTAGTGACGCCGTCAGCTCTAAGCCTTCACTGATATCTGAACCGTCACTTGTAAAATTGTCTCTGAATCATCATGTCTAAATGCAAGTGACGGCGTCACGTTGGGATTGTGACGGCGTCACGTTGGGATTGTGACGCCGTCAGGTCTCCTTTTCATGACGAATTCGTGACTTGGTCGTTTTCTTCATTTTCTTGTCCAAATAAGCCAAAATCATGCTCGTTTCCGTCTTTTGCTTCCAAAGTACTTAAAAATTGAAAAGAAATGATTTAGTGCAATAATTGATCAAATATATATGAGTTTAGAGACTAAATGACCCCTTAAAAACGCACGTTTTAAATCCTCATCAAATATCCCTACACTTAGGATTTGCTTGTCCTCAAGCAAATGTGTTTTTATCGTAATCAATTTACAAGTTAAGGGGCATTTAGCATTGGTTTAAAAGTGATTACAACACAACTCGTTCCACGATATTCATAACAAGCGCGGAAATTATATACTAGCACCTCACATAAAGTGTTTGGATTCTCACATCTCTCGGGTGTATAAGTTGTATAACATGTATGGAAACGGGAAAATAAAACACTCTCTACCTGTCATAGCACATAGATTACCATAGGCTTGATAACGGATCAAACCTCCACCGCTTTGGCGTAAGCACATAGGATAAATTATCAAAGAGGACTTTTTTAAAGGGTTGTAACATTAGGTGTAAGGGTATGGAAAACACGATTTTGTGGATTTAGGGAATTTTTACTGGTGGCAAGTCAATCATCTAAGTCAAGACTCGACTCACTAACTCTAATTTTTATTTCTCTTTCTTAACTTAAACAAAAGATAAAGGCGGGATGGTAGTCTGTATGTTTTTTTTTCTTCTTTTTTTCTTTTTATCCTTTTTATCTTTTTTTTCGATTTTTTTTTTCATACACTCTTGCCCTACTATCCACAAAATAATACATCCATAACCAAGGGATTTATAGTTGCATCCCTACACTTGAACTTTTAAATAAATAAAACTAACTAATGGCCCGAATTAAGAGAATCAAAACACGTGGAGTACTTTAAACATTAACGTACATATGGGGGTAATAATTTTGACTTTCTTCCCCATTACTCCTTAACAATTAGTACTAAACCCATGAGTCCCAATCGTCCCAAAACTGTATATACAAGATATAACTTGACGTAGCAACCATGTAATCAACTAGACAATTAACTAAGGGTTTACATAAATGTTGTAACAATAATGCACTAAAGATGAGTGCATACAAGGTAGGCTAAGGCGATTTGGGTGTAACATTTGGGGGTGGATTGTAAACTAATTATTTTTAAGTAATCGGAATTTTCTATTCGAAAATCCTTCTTTTCGGTCTTTCTCCTATTCGGAGGTCAATCTTTTCGATCTTTCCAAGGTACTTAAAGTTAGAAAATGAAAAGGATAGGCTCTGAGGCGTTTACTAGGGGTATCTTGTACTAAAAATGAGTACATAGGAAGGGTGTGGGGTAATTACTTGACCAAGATAGCCAATGTAATTATAAAAACAAGTTTAAAACATAGGTTATCCTAATGCCTCTTATCATTTAGTCAATCCTAATCACACGAATGCGATCTCACTAGCGATCTCGGAATGCATCACAAAAGCAAGTTCTAAAATCAATATACTAAAGTTTCACTCGTATATGTCATAATTTTTTTTTATAATTTGGTTCTAAAATTACCTCCACAAGCATTACTTTCGGTTTATTACACAATTACTTAAAAAAAATATATATATATATCAAATGAGTGGCTAGTCTCTAAGGTGTCCCTTTTTACCCTCCCCACACTTAAATTGAACATTGTCCTCAATGTTCTTAAAAAGTACCAAAATGATAACGGGAAAAATAAAAGAAATAAAAGAAACTAGTACTCCCCTGATTAGCTCGGTATGGACGGAATGGAAATACGGTTAACTCTTCCAAGAGGATAAGATTGTCCAATGATACGCCTCCCTTCCAATATAACCTGTAAATCACTACGAAAATGAATACGAAACCTCACATAAAATCGGCGGTAAACACTATATATAATAAAATTAAATCCTAGAAAGCAAATAAGATATAACGCTTGCAATATAAATGTTTACACAAATCTGGAAATTTAAAAATTCTGGAAATTTTCAAAAATTAAGTTTCGACAAAAAAACAAAAATCTGGAAAACTGTTGCTACAGTGCGTGACGCCGTCAGGATAGACCTGACAGATTATTACGTTTTGTTTCCTGGAAAAATCTAATTATTAAAACCTGTAATTTCCTGTAAAATATTCATTGTGACTCGATACAAGCATTTGACTCAAACAAAAACACAAATATGATAAAATATATGTTAATTATAAATTGTAAATTTTTGTAAGACCTCTAAGAAGTTTTACACGTCCTTGTTTAATTAGAGCGTTTTATTCCTTAATAATTGTTGTAGGGTAGTGCAGAAATACCTAACTCTATGAATATATAAGTCTCCTTTAAGAAATCCTAACATCCATTAAGACTCTTAATATCAACATGCCGCAATTCATGCAATAAATATAACGAAAATAAACAACTAGTGCACCCTAGTGAAGAATGCGCTTAGCCGGATTTACAAGCTAATATACTAATGAAAAAGCCAATTTTCCAAACGCTAATGCAATACACTAATCAAACAAGAGACAACAATCAATAATCAATAACTAGGTTTCATTAAATCCTAAGCAAACACTAATTAATTTAGCCAAGCATGTTAAAGAGAAGAGAAGAAACACATATAATCAAACAACACATAGACATATTGAATGATTAAAGAGGAATTACTTAACTTCAATAAAACATAGATGTTGGGGAGCTGAAAAACCCTTACAAAACTCTGAAAATTCATCACTTAGGTTACCTCTCCAAGATGTTACATGAATAATGGAAAACATACGAAAATATATATAGTTTTACAATTGTGACGGCGTCACGTTATGGTTGTGACGCCATCAACCCGCCGTCGTTAGGGTTTTGTCCTTAGCTGTGTCGCCATTGTGACGCAGTCGCTTTGTAATCTGTGACGCCGTCAGCTACTGTTCCTTTGGTAGTGACGCCGTCAGCTCTAAGCCGTCACTGATATCTGGACCGTCACTTGTAAAATTGTCTCTGAATCATCATGTTTATATGCAAGTGACGACGTCACGTTGGGATTGTGACGCCGTCAGGTGTCCTTTTCCTGACGAATTCGTGACTTGCTCATTTTCTTCGTTTTCTTGTTCAAATAAGCCAAAATCATGCTCGTTTTCGTCTTTTGCTTTCAAAGTACCTAAAACTTGAAAAAAAATGAATTAGGGAAATAATTGATCAAATATATACGAGTTTTGAGACTAAATGACTCATTAAAAGCGCACGTTTTAAATCCTCATCACCCGGGCTTTGACCCGAGATGTATTAGAAAAATATGTTATTTATGGTTATGCTTTGGCACTCGAACAAAATTACATTTTGCACTTGAACAAAATTACTTTTTCATACGTGGTATATCACATTTTTAACACACCACTTAAAATTTGAATTAAATTTCTTATTGCAATTGGTTGAATTCATGACTCCAAAGTGAGTTTATAATCTAGGCCAACCATGAAACGCCCATTTCCAGACTCGAGAATTTTTATTTTTTAATTTTTAAACGACCTTAAAACTTAAAAATGACAATTTTTTTGGATATGAGTATAGATATTAAGATCTATGCTCAAAACAGAAGTTTTAAACTCTAATTTTTGGAATGAGCAATGGGTTTAAGATCTATGCTCAGGGAAGAACTTTCATTAAATATATAAACATTTCTCTTTCATGTTTACCGCATAACTAGAACCTCAAAAACTCATTTCCGCAATTATACACTTGACAAAAACATAACAGAACCAATACTTAACATTTCCATAACCATTCTTTAACCCATTAAGATTCAAAATGGGTAAGAATGGCTAGTTGCCAAACACCTATATTGTCCCATTATACCAAAATACTTAAACAACACACAGGACATTTACTTCAAAACCAAAACCTAGACTTTGACACTTGACAACGACATTACAAACCATTTAAAGACACTTGGGGTTCAACCTTGCTTCGATCTCGGTATCTATCATATATACTTGCCTAATATCGACAAGCACTTCCAACCTTTATTTAGCACCATAAGTTACTATCCAAGCCATCCATAGATCATGTTAAACTACAAAACGGTTAAACACTAAACCGTAAACATTACGCTAAGTAAGTAATAGATATAACCAGTTATCAAATATCATTGAACGCATTTGCATCATAATCAACACTGACTAGTCCAAGAGACTAAAATCATTCAATCTCCTACTTTCTTCCACATCGACAAAAGCTCACACATCATCATTAACATCATAACTAAGCAAACCACATCCTAGCTAGTTAACCAACAAGCCTTATTATAATCTTAGTCCAAGTATCCTAAAACTTAAGCCTCCTACATCCTTAACACAATAAAGTCACATTGTGGAAAACTAGAAGGGGGGGGAGGGGTTGAATAGTTTTATCGGTTTTTAAAACTTTATAAAACTTTGCTTGTGAAAAACTTTGATTCGATTCTTTTGTGAAATCAATCAACACCAATATGAACACTAAACTATACTATCTAATATTAACAATAAATATAAAGAAATGAGATGGAAAGATCAAACTAGGACAAAGAGATTTATAGTGGTTCGGTCACGAAGCTCTTCTTCGCCCTACTCCACTCCCCGAGTACCAAACTCGAGAGTTCTAAGCACTATGTCAACAAAGCTCCTTTCAGGCGGAGAAAACCGTATAACGTCGCTTATCCTTATTTTCAACACTAAGCTAAATGTCGAGTACTAATCTTAGCTAGTACCAATCTACCACGATCCACACGATCCTTACTAATTCACACAATCAACACACTTAACTCGATCTACCCGATCTACCCTTGATCCACTTGATCAACACACAAGCCCACAAGCTACAAGAGATCTCCAAGATCTCAACAAGGTCACAACGATCTACTCTCACAAACTACACAAAAGAAATCAACTTGGTATATGCTCTAGTATACAACAAGTATGTAACAAGTGTTACAAGTGCACTAACTATAACTACAACACTTTGTATCTTCTTTGATACTTTGTTTTCTTCTCTTGCACTAGTAGAGGAATGAAGGTGATCACTTGGTTGGATGATTGGATCACTCTTTAAACAAAAGAAAACTAAACTAAATGATCAAAGGAGAGAAAATGTGATAAGAGTTTTAAAATCAAAAGTTATGTGTGAAAAAGGATACACAAAAACTGTGAAGATGGCTGGTATTTATAGGCAGAAGAAATTTGCCCGTTATAAGGACACAGTACCACTAAATACCACACGGTACCACTAAATTTAGTGGTATCGTGGTACCGTGCCAGACAAGGACTCTCCAATTTTTGTTTTTAGTGGTGAAAGTTTATTTGGGGAAGTTTGGAGCTGATTTTGGGGGGAAAAATAGCTGTTATGATTTTTAAATTTATTTTTCCAATAAAACATTTCTTTATAATTCAAAAATTACTTGTAAGGTATATTTTTGAAAAAATGTTTTGTCACATTAAAAATGTGAAGTTTGAAACACAAATTCACTTCTTTGATCATTTGTTGTAGGATATTCACAATCAAAGAAACACTTGTTTGGAGCGAGATTATGGATCGAATAGAATATGTAGAGAGAGAAAGAGATAGAACCTCTTAGAGAGAGAAACTAGTGATATATTAGATTAAGTGTGAAATGAGGTCCAACCCTTCCCTTGTGAGGGAAGGGGTATTTATACTTACTACATATTGTGCCCCTAGTGGGCTGTGGAGCGAGCTGACAGTGGGTAAAGACCCGACCCACTCCACAATACTAATAATAACTAATCTACTAATAATATTACTGATAAACCTACGAGCTATGATGTGCTAATAAGTACTCGGGGTGACCGAGTATTCAATTGAATATTTATATTCCTAACAATCTCCCCCTAAGGGAGGTCACCCCGGAAGTGATGTTCTGAATTCTAGCACTTCATCCTTGGATCTTGTCTTCATAGCTCGTAACCTTTGATTCTTCAATATCATTACATCTTTGTACATTCAGCAGTGATCTTTTGATGACCGTTCTTTTGTCTTGGGTGATGTTTGGTGATTCTTTGATGTCATCATCCCACGTATGTCTCCAGGTCATCTTTTCAGCGGAATGTCTTCATGTGATGAGGTATTCTTTAAACCGACGTGTTCACTCTATTTTGGGTCATGACATTCAGCATTAGAGTTTGTAGCAGCAGTGTTGAAGGTCTTTTAGTTTGTCATGACTTCTTTGAGTAAGATGATGGTGTAGAGTAAACACGTGGTAAAGAATTGTGTTTGTTGTGTCGACATGCTCACACTTTTCTGGATCATGATCTTCAGCCTCAGAGTTGCGGAAGCAGTGTTGAAGGTCTTTTAGATATCATGATTTCCTTAATTATGGTGATGACGAAGTGTGAACATGTGGTGATGGATTGGCATCTTGTACAGCAGTCTGCTACAACTTTATCAGCTGCAACAGCAATCAGCTACAACCGCCAGGTGTTCCTGCATACGACAGTTAGCAATAAAACGTCCGGTACTTACAGGTTTGGACTTTGAGATTGTTAACAGCATAGTGTGAAAACTCTCTCTAATCCTTACCAAGACCGTTCCTAATCGAAAACCCATAGAGGGCCTTTTAAGATCTTACCGTAGTAAATCAACGATTAGGTGAGTCGCTGGAGATCACTCCACGACTGTAGACCGCTTGAAACCGCTGTGATCACGAAGCGTAATCCCCAGGGAATTACCGAAGTGACCTGCTTTCAGCGCTGCTTGATGTTGACCCTGGCAGGAATTTCCATTCAATCATTGAGAATTACATTTGTAAATTCTCTCATAAATGTTCTGGCAGATTGCTAAGATCTGCGTAGGACTCATAAGTTTACAACTGGTGTCCTTAATGTTGAAAAACCAGTGTAGAAATAATTTCGTGTCCCTATGAGATCTTATTATGCATCTCGTGGCTCTAGACTCAATAGTGCGTTTTGATTTAGTGAGCGGAGGCTGGAGAGAACTGCCACCTTTTCAATATCATCTAACTCGGAGTGAGAGAGACGATAGAAATGTATTGAACTCCATGACAATTGAAACAAGAATCCTTTGAGGGACCTTGAGTGGCTAGGGAGGGTTGTGCAGCGTATCACTGGGTCCATGATACTTTGTCTTCAATGTCAGCAATCAACCAAGTGATTCTGACAGCATATGAATTGACCCGGTTTCTGCCTAAAGTGTAAGGAGGGCTTCTTTCTTTTCACCCTTTATCTTTACATTTCTTTTTCATTCTTCAACCCCTTCAGCGCTTACCGAGACTTCCTTACTAGTACCTTGTTGGGTTTGTTCCAGTACTAGCTCCATCTCAGTCGGCACTCTTCCCTTATTCACTTTTCTCCTTTTTTAATCATACCTAAGGACTTCTACACTAACTAGTGGATTGTCCCTGGGTAGATCCCTCCGGCTCTGGCGGGATCGTGGGAACTTGAGCCTAACCTAACCATCCTTATAACTCCATGCATTCATTAAAATGGTCAGTCTTTGGTATTCTTCCACGATTGCCATAAAACCAAATCCTTGAAAAATCTCTCAAAGTGTTCATTATTCTGAAAACACATTTTTGCTAACACTTGAGAGTTTTATATTTTTCAAATGCTCCCCCTCAACATGTGCTCAAATGATTGTTTTATAAATTTGCACATGTCAGGTGAAGCTCGCACTTTTGAATTGATTGATTTTCCAAGAACATGATCATCGCGAGACACGCTTACATCACTAGTAAACTAGCTTGAAATTATTACCCGTCCAGATCACATTCAAGGAAAATCGCTCGAAATCGGTACATTTTACTCAGACACGTCCTTTGCAAGACACGCTTACATCACCAGATAAACTGGCTTGAAATTATTACCCGTCTAGGACATGTCCTTTCGACTACTGACTTTAGCTATCGTCAATTCATTTGTCAAGTCTGAGTCACGATCGCTTGCGAGGCCAAATCCTTTTTGTCCATTTGCTCCCCCTCAATATGTGCATCGATATACGAAAGAGTTTAGCACATATGGGAGAGCCTAACGTTTAAGTCCAAAACATCACATTTTCATCAGGTTTCATATTTAAATCACATTCTCTCCCCCGATCAAAAATTTCAAACCTTTTGAGATTTGTGATCCCAATTGATTTAAATAATTTAGAAAACATGGGAGAAAATGTGGTCAGGTTTAACATGTTCTGATGATGAAACATACTTTGCTCCCCCTTAATCTAAGAGGGAGATGATGTGATCACTGCTTCTCTGAAGGGAGTCATTGGTCAACATCGATTATCCATCCACCAACAAGAACGTCCAAGTATTGTAGATCCCCACTTGGCGAGATCGGAACAAATATTGCTTTGTTTCACTGAAGGTGGTGGTGGTGATGACGGTGTTGTTGTTGTTGTTGTTGCCGCCAATGTTGTTGTCGTGGTGAATTCTGAGCCAATCAATAGAGTTTGAACGTCTGATCAAATGGTTAGAGCGGGAACTGGCACATTCATTTTGGCTATGGAATCTGCATAAGAATATCAACACAGATATACATACATACAGATACACTATTCCTTAATAGCTACCCTTCAACAGCTTGCCACATTATAATACCAAGTTCATCTTATAATCAAACCACAATCAGGAAATACGTCAAACCACTATCTAGCATGAAGAGCAATTAGCAATCATGAGCATGGCAATTCACACAGATTTCAATATTCAATTCAGGATCTTAGGAACAAGATTCTAACACGATAGATATATACCTAAGGATATCCTGAGAACATATGCACTATTTCAACAACAATTATGCAGCAATCGACTAACAGAAGTTAGACAACATTTGAAACTCATTCATTCAGATCATACAAATGTCATAGGAGTATTCAAGAATATCAAACACAACTGGTTTTCTTACTTCTTTTAGGTTTTGAGTTTCGATTTATCTAGGGGATTAAATGAGGATACCAAAGTAACACAAATGAACCTTCTAGATACATAAAGCTAGGAAACTATAAGCAAATTGCACATAATGTCCTAAACTTTCTAGCAACTAACACCTTTGGCCATTTGATATAAAGTTTTAGCAAGATCCTCTTCAACTAATACCCCATTAACTACAAAACCATTTCTAACAAGTATGAGTTAACCAAGAAATCCGTTTGATGATATAAAATTTGAATTCACTCTCCCCCTCAATCAATGACCCGTATTCTGGTTAAATATTTGTAGTCGTTGATTGAGTGACAAATTTTATGCACAATCCAAGTATAAAAGAATTTCAAGCAACACATAATCACCAAGTGTCTCACAAATAATTTTCAGAAGAATCTTAGAATGAAAACTATTTGTATGCAAAGAAGACTTCTCTTCTTATACAAGAAATGATGCACTGAAATGTACATCAGATCGGGAAACACATGGATATAAAGTAATCCATGCCCGGGTGAACATCACCTAGTTGGAGGAACAGCCGTCTTTTTGGCGACGTGCTTTCCCCATTTTGAGGTGCGGGTTGCAGTATGAAGTAACTGCAAGCCATTTAGACATGTTTTAGCTAATTAGTATAACTTCTGCTCGAGCTTCATTTAAAGACCCGTGTCATTATTGAATGACATTTCTAGGTCTGTAAATGTTATCGATAAACAGAAGACATGCCTAGGTGAAACTATTTTTGGTATTTTCTATTTTTCTGATTTTTATGGTTTTTCTTGGTTTTAATATTTTTCTATATACAATTTTCTGGTTCTATAATTTTCTATTTACAGTATGTTTTAAGATATGTACAAACTATATTATTCAGTTTAAGACGATGATGAAATGAATACCGAAATGTGGATACGTTCAGTATGTTGTAGAAATCTGTGGTCAATCATCTCTTAAACTTTCACCACCAAAGCTTTCGAGGCTCCTGAACAATCGATGGAACTTGAGCCTTCCCAATGTACAGCTTTGATAGCTTCCCCCCAAACCGACAATCTTCATACTGAGCAGATTCTAAGCTCTCTTTCAAGCTTACATAAGGTAAGTGTACAGCGGAAACCGTAGCAAACCACATCAAGTATTGCTGCTCCTTTTTAAGAATAATCATCGTGATTCTCAGTTCGGGGATCCTCAAATAGATCAGCAACGAATCATCTCACATTTGAATAATTCTTCTCACATTTCTTTCCGCTGAAGACTGAAGAAATGCCTACTAAAAGTATCCAGAGACCACTTCCCCCCAAGTAGTTGAAGAGATTCAAATAGTCTCATTGTATGAAGCCCGAAAACCCGAAGTACACACTCAATCCCATTAATGAAGTCGAAAACGTAACATCAAGACCTAGAAATCCCCTTGATGAGTGCCTAAATACTCATCATTTCTGTCACATTTAGACTGCAAAAACATTTAAAAACATGCAGATATGCTTCAAAATACAAAAAATATCATTTGATTGTGTTTTTATGTGTTTCATGTGCAAAAGGATTAAAAACAGTTGAAAAACGAACATAGTTTGCATAATTGTCAATTTTAGTCCTTTAACTTTTAGAAATTGGCAAAAATAGTCCCTGGTGTTAAAAATATCATTCAAGGTCCCTAAGCTATTTAACTTTTACAATATTGGTCCTTGGATGAAAGTTTTAAAGAAATGGCAGTTTTGGTCCTTCAACTTTTTAAAAATGACATAAAAGGTCCCTAGAGGTTTAAAAAGTGGAAAATTACATTTATGGTCCTTGGGTTATTCACATATGGCAATTATGGTCCTTGTGATAATTTTGGAAACTTGCCACATCAGGTCCCTGAACTTTGCATCTTTACACTTTTGGTCTTTGTGGTATTTTAATACAAAACCAAACGGACCATGTTATATTTACTAAACCCATTTACAATAACCCAACCCAGCCCTTATTATAAACCCCAAGCCCAAAACCCATTACCCACAGCCCACCTACCCCGTATTTTAAATAAACCCAGACCACCCCAGGTTTGACTTCGGTCAAACCTCCTTTCCCCTACCTCTAAATCGCCAAAACCAATACTACCCCTTACCCATTGTTTTCTCTGCTATATCCCATCAGCCCCCCTCCTGCTACACTCCACCTTACCTAACAAACCAAAACGCATTCAATGCATCTTCCCCATCACCTCTTCACAGTCCTAGTGGTGTTTCCCACTATATTACTTTTGGCGCAAAAAATCCAAACCAACAGCTGAGATCAAGTCAAAGCCATCCAAGGGTGTAGAAAGACTCAGAAAGAGATAAGAAGACAATCCCACTTTATTTTTGTATATATAGATAGCAATGTAAGCCTTAAATGGTAAGTAGTTAACCTAGTGTAATCGTATTTCATTATTAGTGATCTTAGTTTGTAATTTCTCACTTTTAGTTGTAATTCATGTTAAATGCAATCAAGATAATTTTATCTCAATCACTTATGTTCTAAATTTCAAGTATGCTAAGATTTCAAGTTTTCTGTAACACCCCCAAATTACCGCAGCGGAACAGTAGAGTCAAGGGGGTATTACTTCATAATACAGATCAAGGTATAGAAAACGACCTCTAAATGAGACGTTTTGAAAAGTTATCATTCGAATTATTAAAATCAGAGTTATGACAATAAGTTCTAGAGTTAAGATACATAAAAGTTTTCAAAGTGTATCGAATGATAAAGATAGATATGAGTCTTCAAGTATGCAAATGACTCTAGAATCCATGCATCCACTATCGCCTTATAACCTGAGATAAACATGCTAAAAAGTGTCAACCAACGGTTGGTGAGTTCATAGAGTTTAGTTTAAAAGTAAAGTATTTGAATAAAGATTTCCCAGCAAAGGCCTTGTAAATCCACTCAGTCCTAAGTCCCGTCCATACAAGACTTGCAACCTGTGTGTTTACAACCCACTGCTAACATAGTATAGAACAAGTATAAATGTGTATAGAAATACGTATTATAAAATGATTAGGACTAAGACTAGAACTAGAACAGATATAGATGTATATAGAAATACGTATCACAGTATAAATAGGTCAAGTACTGATGTGTATAGAAATACGTATCAGGATAAATGGGTCAAGTACTGATGTGTATAGAAATACGTATCAATGTATGAACATGACAGATGTGTATATGAATACGTATCAATGTCATAAATGCGTTAAGTAATTCAAATATGTCAACAATGCATAATGTATAAGCGAACAGATATGTATATAAATACGAATCATGTAACAAATATTTTGCAAAAGTAAATAAGTATAGTTTGAGCATGTATCTCCCCCAAAGAGTTGTTCAAAACGTATAAAAGTAGGGGCTATGAAACTCACCTTGGTGATATAGTAGACAAGTAGTAATCAAGTGATGAAAATGAGTGGCTCCGGCTCGCAACCTAGAGCAATATGTCAAGTGTTTAGATTCGTTGTTTTTGGGCTCGATGTGAATATTGATGTGTGTTTAGATTATCGATGCTTGTGTGATAAACTTAAAATGCCTAAAGTTCAAAAATATAATTTTTGAAGTATTATTCATGCTGTGTGGGTCTTATAACCGTTGGAATATTCGTCAGGGATTTTTATATTTGTTACGGGATAATATCGATATATAAATATGTGTCAATTTTGTTGTATTTATATAAAAAAAAGAATTTGATATACTTAGTTGAAATTATAAGTTTTTGACAAAATAGTAAATTTACAATTTTCACCCTTAATTCACATAAAAGTTTCAGTCTTAAAAATATTCACAATTTTAGTCCAAAACATCTAATTTACACTTTTTACCCCTGTCTTCCGTTATTTACAATTTTATTCCAAAGTAAAATAAGTGAAAGTCTCTTTTATCCTTGTGTTTATTACAACACAAGCCATTATAATTTACTTCACATGATCTGATTATTTTGAAAAGTATTCAAGAGGCCAGTGGCTTTCAAGGCCCATTTATGGTGCGCTTCATTTTAAAAGATCAAGGCCATTAGTTGTAAAAAAAAAAATAGATTCCAAATGTGACCATGCCTAGATTCGAGCATGGGTCACACCATTCACAGAACACGCACAAAACCAACTGAGCTAGTGTTGATCTTGTGCTACTCTTTTCGTTTAGATGCATGTAAGGGTTTCGCAACAGTTTATGGCTTGTTATATTTTCCTTCTCGAAATGTAGTGTTGCATGTATATCGTGTAACCATTATTAAAAATGACCATTTTGAGTGACAAAATTATTAATGTGGACGTATATATATCTAGGCCGTTGAGGTTGTGATCATATCATGATGTTGTGAGTGTATATCAAACGTATATATTCCTTCTCATTTATGTCAAGCTACAAGTTAACGTGTTTGTGAGTTTTAATCTTTACGAAACATGAAAGTAAATATGGAGAGTGTGTGCGATATAATACGTATATCATAATCACTTAGTTCTTTTGGCTACGTCTAGGTTTATGTAAGTGTGTTTGTGAGATTACGGATTAACGAGACATAGAAATAAATATAGAGAGCTTGATGATACGAACGGGTAGCAAAACGAATGAAGGATCAAAATATAAACTAAGAGTTTGAAGTGTGACTTACAACACCTATAAAGGTGGGTCGTTTCGACTGTTCGAACGAGGAAGGGGGGGGGGGGGAAATGAGAACCTTGTAGCTTGTTGTTAGTACGCACAAGAGACTTGAAAGAGACTTGAAATGACTTGGTCCCGTCTTGATCGCTTAGTCTTCTCGTACAGAAAATAGTGAACAAGAGGAAGACTTGTGTGTTTATGCTTGAGTGTTTGAGAGAGTTTTTGAGGGTGATATGTTAAATGA
This sequence comes from Artemisia tridentata subsp. tridentata, assembly GCA_021014915.2. Taxonomy (NCBI): domain Eukaryota; kingdom Viridiplantae; phylum Streptophyta; class Magnoliopsida; order Asterales; family Asteraceae; genus Artemisia; species Artemisia tridentata. Next base: position 217,804,558 of record CP139506.1, read on the forward strand.
GAATGTATGAGTGTGTGTTAATGTATTTATAGAAAGATTGTATGGAAAATGTATTCTGTTGAGTACATATCCTATTTGTATTGCATGATTGTTGAGGCAGTGGAGGAATATGATTTTTACCTATACGTGTACATGTATATGTGGTGTTATTGTATTTCAAAGTGTCAGTAATAATTCGAATGGGATGGGGTCAGACGCATGTGGTTCGAATTAAAGAGATAGAATGCATTATTGAGCAAGTTGAAGTTGTCATGTGGGTTGTCAGAATGCATGTTACTAGTCTTATCTTTTAAAATGCAAGTTGATATGATGTCAGATATTATTCGAATGTTATTGGTAGAATTCGGATTTTGCATGTGCAATATATTTCCAAAGTTATAGATAAGATAAAGATTTGATTTAGTATATATATAATATATTTTAAAAGAAAAGTTGCATAGGTTATGTAATATACGTGCTCGAGTAAGGTTTACTTTAGGTCTCGTTCATAAACCCAAACGTTAAAAATAAAATGTGAGATTTATCACTCTGGAGTCTTGGGCGTATAGAAAATCGAGTTATGTAAAAATAAATAATATCTCGCGTGTCGAAATTTGATTTAAAAGGCGCCAAGTGAATGAGATTTGTGTCGAAAGGAATAAAAGAAAGAAAATGAAATGGGCTGAAATTTTATATGGGCTTGAATAGTAATAGACCAAAAATATAATTAAAGGTCCGTTTGGTGTTTATTGAATATGTTTGATCTATCGTGGTCCGCGTGTGAGCTCGTTCCATCATATCGCAACGATGTTTATTTAGAAATGTAATAAACAAAAAGTTTAAATTTGCCCGTAAAAATGGTGATTAAAATAATGATGGAGATTACTATATAATTAAACGTCATAGATTATAGTAAATTTTTGCAGTTTGCTACAGTACCCACTCCTTATTTTTGAATCTCGTCCCGAGATTCAGTCTGCGTTATCTCTTAAAAGATGCTAACGGATAGTCGATATGTAAAGTTTAAGGTAGTAAGGCAAAAACTTACGAATCTAGGGTAGAATATGACTTAACTAGGGAAAACGTACCCATTATTTGTTGGCTGCATCCAAGTCACCCAAGTAGTAAGCTCTACCACGAGCTGGACCAAGATTGGCTAATGGGTTTGGGTTATTTTCTTCAATAGCTAAAGCTAGATTTCCTTGTCCAGGTGCTCTATTCAACCTAGGACACGTATTCTTGAGGTGATCCGGGCTGTTACATTCATAGCAAGTCCTCTGATTATTCCTTATGTTGCCTGCATTCCTTGGCGCTTTACACTGATTCGTAAAATGACTTGACTGATTGCAGTTCGTACACTCACGGCAGGGCGTAGACCCAAGGTGATGATAAGCGCATTTAGCACACTTAGGGAGTGGACCTGAATATCCTTTCTGACCAGACCCAGTGGCCATAAAACTTCTTGCTCTCTTGTTGTCCATCATGGGGACCATTTGCTTGTCTGACTCAGTTGTTCCTTTCCTCTTGTCACCGTTCCTTAAAACTCCATTCCTAACCATCTCATCTGTTAGAGTCCCCGCCTTCAATATGGCACTTTGAATTGTAGCTGGCTCAGTTGCTTTCACAGTTCCACAAATTTCGGGAACAAGACCATAGATGTACCTCTCAATCCTCTTTGATTCAGGAGTAACCAGATAAGGAACTAATCTTGCTAATTCGTGAAATCGATCTGTGTAGGCTGCATGATCAGCTCCTATCATAGAGTGATGATAGAGTTCATTTTCCAGCTTCTGCATTTCATTATCCGGACAATATTCTTCTTTCAGCAGCGCCTTGAAGTCGTCCCACGTCATTCCCACAGCTGCCTCTCTGCCTCTAGCTTGGATCTGCGTGTTCCACCATGTTAACGCCTTTCCTGACAGGGAGCATGCCGAATACTTCACCTTCTGATGCGCTCCACAGTTACTGATGTCGATCACTGACTCCATCTTTTCGATCCATCGGGTATACTCCAATGCACCTCCTTTACCATCAAACTCCATTGGCTTACATGCCGTAAATTCCTTATATGTGCATCCAGTTGCGCGGGTGGTAGTCTCATTCACACCCACACCATTGGTATCGTCATTTATGCTTCCGTGGTTTCCCGAGTTGTTGATGTGATTGCCGAGTTGGGTGATAATAGTGGGTAGCAAGGTTTGAAGTTGTTGAGCGATGATGGCGGAGAAATCAGGGTTTCCACCGTCGTTGTTGTCATTGTTACTAATGCCGCGGCCACCTCCTCGACCTCCACGTCCACTAGTCCTTCCACCTCTTAGTGTGGCATTTCCTCGGCTAGCGTTGCGAGCTGATCTCCTTGTTGCCATTGCCTCTCTGCAATAAAGGACATTTAGCGAACGTCAGAGATGAGGTAGGAGTCGTTTGAGTTATCGGTTTATACTTAACGTTCTCACAAAATCCCTTACTAGCTGTTATCCTAAAGGGATCAATGCCGATTAACGTACGCAGGGTTACATATGTCCACGTGTGTTGTGACGCACTTATAATTATGTTGGCCACCATAATTATAACTGCCTCCTTTCATACGTGTACATATCACCAAGCACACATATCTCGACGTTACTTAAATGGTGAAAGAGTCGGGTGATTATCACCCAAAATCCTCGAGTGAACTCATCAAATTTCTGCGGCCAAGTGATAACCTTTATTTAACTTAATCACATGTCTCATCAAACAAGAACTGTCACAAGACCAAGTTAAATAGCCAGTTATCACTGAGCTCCACTCTTTTGATGTCTCGAACAAGTTCTGAGATTTTCCCTATCAGCACCAATACTCTAACATCCAACAGCGTGGGTAATAAAGGAAAAGTTCTACTTATGCAAGGCGATAGGGATGAGAGTCTCAATATATATAGTGGTTATAGTCTAGGCTCCTAAATGCAACCTAGTTCTCTATAACCTAGGCTCTGATACCATTCTGTAACACCCCCAAATTACCGCAGCGGAACAGTAGAGTCAAGGGGGTATTACTTCATAATACAGATCAAGGTATAGAAAACGACCTCTAAATGAGACGTTTTAAGAAAAGTTATCATTCGAATTATTAAAATCAGAGTTATGACAATAAGTTCTAGAGTTAAGATACATAAAAGTTTTCAAAGTGTATCGAATGATAAAGATAGATATGAGTCTTCAAGTATGCAAATGACTCTAGAATCCATGCATCCACTATCGCCTTATAACCTGAGATAAACATGCTAAAAAGTGTCAACCAACGGTTGGTGAGTTCATAGAGTTTAGTTTAAAAGTAAAGTATTTGAATAAAGATTTTCCAGCAAAGGCCTTGTAAATCCACTCAGTCCCAAGTCCCGTCCATACAAGACTTGCAACCTGTGTGTTTACAACCCACTGCTAACATAGTATAGAACAAGTATAAATGTGTATAGAAATACGTATTATAAAATGATTAGGACTAAGACTAGAACTAGAACAGATATAGATGTGTATAGAAATACGTATCACAGGATAAATAGGTCAAGTACTGATGTGTATAGAAATACGTATCAGGATAAATGGGTCAAGTACTGATGTGTATAGAAATACGTATCAATGTATGAACATGACAGATGTGTATATGAATACGTATCAATGTCATAAATGCGTTAAGTAATTCAAATATGTCAACAATGCATAATGTATGAGCGAACAGATATGTATATAAATACGAATCATGTAACCAATGTTTTGCAAAAGTAAATAAGTATAGTTTGAGCATGTATCTCCCCCAAAGAGTTGTTCAAAACGTATAAAAGTAGGGGCTATGAAACTCACCTTGGTGATATAGTAGACAAGTAGTAATCAAGTGATGAAAATGAGTGGCTCCGGCTCGCAACCTAGAGCAATATGTCAAGTGTTTAGATTCGTTGTTTTTGGGCTCGATGTGAATATTGATGTGTGTTTAGATTATCGATGCTTGTGTGATAAAACGCTTAAAGTTCAAAAATATAATTTTTGAAGTATTATTCATGCTGTGTGGGTTTTATAACCGTTGGAATATTCGTCAGGGATTTTGTTGACATAAATAAATGCCTAAAAACATTATCAATATTTATTCATATCTCTATGTTTTGATGATCACAAAATGTAAACTCATTAAAACATAAACTTATAAATTAAACAAGTACTTAGTTGTAAATATTCACTTCTACAACTAAAATCACTTAAGGTATGAATGAACTAATGCTTCATGCATTATATGATCAAAGGAACATTTTCTTAAAAACTAGATTTTTTATAAAACATCAAAAACATTTTATATATTTTTGAAAAACATTTTTGGCATTAAATAAAAATGTTTAATCTTTTATAAAAATATGAAATCAAATTTTTAACCAAAATCAGTTAAAATGTTCCAGAAAAACCTTCCCCACAAAAGGACAAAATTGGCCAACGTTCAGTAGGGGCGGCCCCCTTAATTTTACTAGGCGGCCCCCTTAATAATTAAGGGGACCGCCCCCTATTTAAGGGGACCGCCCCGCTCCAGTAGGCTCCAGCTGTCCAGATTTTTCCCTATAAATACAAGCCTTCTCCTGGATTTTTTCTCAACCCTTTTGCACTAAAACTTTCTGTTGTAGATCTCATTTCATATCTAAACAAAAACCTTTGATCATGTAATCTTAAGCATTGGTTTCCAAGTGATCCAAGCTTCCACCATCCAAGTGCAAAAGAAGAATACTTCTATCAATCAAGATTAGAAGTATTACAACTTAGTTTCATCTTGTTACTTAAGTTGTGTGTTTAACAAAGTTTGTAAATCATTCATTCATTTGTATGTAAGGTGTGTGTTGTGTGTAAGTAGTGAAGATGTTGTATAAGTAGTTGTGGTATAGAAGTTGTGAGGTCAAAGTGTAGAAGTCGTGAAGCCATTGTGTAGAAGTCGTGAACCCGTGGTGTTGAAGTCGTGAAGCCATAGCATAGAAGCTGTGAAGCGGTCATGTTAAAGTTGTGAAGTCCTAGTCGTGAAGTTCTTGTGTAGAAGTCGTGAAGCCATTGTGTAGAAGTCGTGAACCCGTGGTGTTGAAGTCGTGAAGCCGTAGCATAGAAGTTGTGTAGCGGTCGTGTTGAAGCCGTGAAGTCCTAGTCGTGAAGTCGTGAAGCCGTAGCATAGAGGTTGTGTAGCGGTCATGTTGAAGTCGTGAAGTCTTAGTCATGAAGACATAGTGTTGAAGTCGTGAAGCCGCATCATAGAGGTTGTGTAGCGGTCGTGTTGAAGTCGTGAAGAAGTCGTGAAGAAGTCGTGAAGCCGTTGTGAAGTAGTCGTGAATAAGTTGTGTTGTGAAGTTGTGAGATTGGTTCTAGCTACTATTAGAACTCGACATTTAGCTTTGTGTCGTTAAACCCGTGTAAGCCAAAGTTGTGTACGGTTTTCTCCGCCATAAGGGAGCTTATTGAAGTTGTGAAGAAAACTCTCGAGCAAGGTGTGCTCGGGGAGTGGAGTAGGGCAAGGAAGGTGTCCTTGTAGCCGAACCACTATAAATCTCTCGTGTCTCGGTTAGATCTTTCCATACCTTATTTATTTCTTTACTTACATCGTCATTACTTTCATACACATAGGTTTATATAATTGCTAGTATTAATTAGAGGTCGACTTCACATAAAGATCAATTTGAAAATCCATTCAAGAAACTAAAACTTTTACAATCAATTTAAAAGAATACTTATATAACTAATAATAAGGTTCAAGTTTTATTTTTCATAATAAACTTGAATCTAAGTTTTTAAAAGTAAACAAAGGTTTTATAATAAATTAAAAAGACGTAAAACTATTCAACCCCCCCTTCTAGTTTTCTGTAACACCCCAATTTCATGATATGCAGCGGAATTCAAATTGGGTGTTACTTCATGGCACAACAGTTGAATAGTAGAAAACGATCACCAATTTAGTCGTTTTAAAAGATTTATCATTCGAATATCAGAGTTTCCAAAATAAGGTCCCAGTGGTTTCAAAGTTTATTAAATAGGTTTTCGAATGATAGTAAAATTTATAGCCTTCATAAGTATCCGTGCTTCTCTGTGCCATCCCGGCTCATTATGGACCTGAGATAAATACATGCTAAAGGTGTCAACACAAAGGTTGGTGAGTTCATAGAGTTTGTAAGTAAAAACTGTTGATTTCCAAAATCAAAGAGTTTGTGAGTCCATAACAGTTGTAAATAAACAGTTGATTAACGAAGTCAAAGAGTGAGTAATACCCTAGTATTTATAGTTAAACCAGTTGCTTGTCAAAAATCAAGGTGTGAGTGAATCCATAGAGTTTGCATAAAATCAGTTGATTTTCAATAGTTCCAAGTTTAGGTAATAATTGTAACAAATACAATTATTAATAAAATAGGCGGTGGGTTACGATATTATACACCCATAGTTGGTTTGTTATAAAATAAGTGGTGAGTTAAGTTGTTATACACCCATAGTTGGTTGGTTAGCCCTAACCGGGTCAACACAAAATAGTTGTTGTTTACCAAGTAGTGATTTTCTGCTATATAGTGAATACAAGTTCAAGTTTAATAAAATAGTGGCAATACTGTATCATGACTACAGTATCGTTTCTATTGCTCTAAGTCTCATGACACTCAACGTTTAACAGGCATCAAGAATGATGTAAAGTATATAGGCCCTCGGGATAGGTATTTGCCAATAACCTATAAGTTTGTTTAAATAAGGTGCGCTTGGGTGGCTCATCCTAGCAGACCCAAACGGGGATTGTCAGTCCCAAATAGATCTATTCACAATTATTTACGTTCACTCGCAAGTGATTAAGGTTCATGATATGAGGGACTTCGAACATGGCAATAAAGGTAAACTTAAGCAATAGTGAATCAGGTATAGCATACAGTTGAAAATCATTCGTGTTCATGTTTATAGCAGGTATCTCTCCATGAGATATAAAATTGTATAAAAGAGGATTTATAAGTTCATGGTAATTCGTTAAAGTTTATAGTGCCTTAGAAAGTAAAAGCAAGTGTTATGTTTCAATAACAAGTAGAGTGGTTTATCAAATGAGTATAATGTTTAAGGTAAACTAGTAAAGTTTATATGAAATACAAGCATGTATTTCCACCATAAGTAATTCAAAATAGGTAAAAGAGTGGTTTATGGAACTCACAGTAATGTGTAAATAGTTAAGAGTACTTGTAAAAATATGAAGCATGTAGTGAGTATGTATCTCCCCCAAAGCATTTATAAAACAATTATAACGAGTAGAAGTGGGGCGATAACTCACAGTAGTATGTAAAAGTTAAGAGTACTTGTGAAAGTAAAAGCAAGTAGTTGAGCATGTATCTCCCCCAAAAGTAGTTCAAAACATTTAAAAGTAGGGGCTATGAAACTCACCTTGGAACGTAGTGATGTAAGTAACGCAACGGTGCCAAAGAGTGTGGCGGAATAGAGTAACATAAGTGATGTCAAGAGTTAGAGCACGATGATATGAAATTCGGCACGACCTAACGAATATGAAACTCATCTTAACGTATATTCCAAAGCGTAATAGTATTAACTATTCCCATTCCCAAAGTATTATTTCAATCTTGTTTTCAAAAGATTTGCGTTATATCCGTCTCATAGTGTTTGGTATCATCATACGTATAGTGGTTTGAATGTCAAGACTCGAAACTCACGCCAAGATATAAAACATATAGCTCAAGTATAAGAAGAAATTAAACATGTAAAGATCATGTAGCAAAGTATAGAGCATATTGAACATGTACGAGAAGAAAGTAAATACGTAAGAATCAAGTAGCATGTAAGTGCTAAAATAAGTGAATGATTAAGTTCTAGTCAAATTAACTAAAGCTATTCCGGTTAAATAGTTTACCAAATGGTTTAAGTTTTAATCCATTTTAACTAAAGTTTATCCGGTTAGTTAATTTACCGAATAATATATGTCATCGAGTTCTACATGTTACCGAGTAGTTTACGAGTAGTTTATATGTTCCAACTAGTTAAGTAATCGAGTAGTTTAGTTTACCATTTTTATACATTATCGAGTTCTATATGTCATCAAGTTTTAATACTAAGTTATCTATAACAAATAAATTCTAATTATTCAGTTCGTTAAGTTGATCGATAATGCGAGTCTCAAGTCCATATTCATATATCAATGTTCGATAATTAGTCATATTCCGTATTCAAATTCAATTGTCCGCTAAATATCTATATTGTCTAAAATATTAATCGAAACATACCGATATGTTAGGCTCAATTCATTAGAAATCAAATAATACGAGTAGTAGTAAGTTTAAGTTTGCTCAACTTATTCAACAAGTTTAATAAGTTCAAAAGTGTGGACCTAAGCTGATAGGCAGTTAAGCAGTTAACAACATAACAACAGCAACCAACAACAATACCGAAATATTATTGCCGAGACACTTAAGTGTCTCGGCTTTCCTTTCCCCGTCGACAACACAAACCAAACGGACTCTATTTGGAGTCTCGGCTACAACAACAAATCACAACAACCGTTTACCACAACAATTTTGTAACTTTATCAGGCCGAAACCAAAAGGGTCTCGGCTTCGAACCATGGTACGGCAGCAGCCAACCAAACGGACCAATAATTATTTACTACAACAATCAAAAATACGTTGCCGAGACCACGAGAGTCTCGGATCTTACTCATTCGATGCCAAACGAACTTTAATTATTTACCAAGACCACTAAGGTCTCGGCCTCACCTTCTCGGCATCAACACCACAAAACGTACCCCATGTGGTCTCCCACTTCTCGGCTGATAACAACAAGCAAACCCCGTGGGTTTGTGGTTAAACTGAGAGCAACAAACACCCTCTTGGGTGTTCCGTTTGGACCGCAACGCAACTAACACCACAATCAAGCATATTCAATAAATCAAGAATCAAAATAATGAAATAGCACGTATACCGTGAGCTTAAGCTCACGGTTCAATTATCTCGACCAACCAAACAAACCTTTTTGATACCAAACGATTTGTTACCGATTTTTATTCATTAAAACATTAGAAACCCGTTTGATTAAACCCAAATAATAAGATTGAAACCGAGTTTGACTTGTATACGAGTCAACTCACGCGTGAAAACGCGTTATCTTACCGTTTCTCTTCAAGATCTACATGTTTTAGAGACAAGGAGTGGTGGTGGTAGGTTCTTGGTGGCGGCGGTGAGCAAAATACGAGATGGGGAGGAGCTTTTGGTGGCGCGTGGATTACACAAGATGAAAGAGGAGGATGTGGGAAACATTTTGGTGGTGGTGGTGAGGCTAGCAAGGTGGCGGTGGTGGTGGTTTTTGTGGCGCCGGCGGCGACAGAAGAAAGGAGAGGGTGAGGGAGGAAGAAGAGACTCTCTCTCTTGTTTTGGAGTGTGTGTGTGTGTGCTGGTATGTATAGACCAAAGAGAAGAGGAAATGCAAGTTGCAATTGATTTTTATTTGGAGGTTAGTTTATGTATTCATATGGTTGTTTTGTAGTAGCGTGAGAGGTAGAGTGTGAATAAGTAAGATTACTTGTTTCAGTGGTTCAAATGATTACTCATTATAGTAGCGTGTGTGAGTAGTGAACCTGCACTTGAATTGTGTAAGAAGTGAATGACAGTTGCTTGTGAAATGTTTAGCCGACGCTATGGATCAAAAGCAAGAAGACAAATGGATTTGATGCTGGCTTTTGTTGTGTTAGTCGGTATAAATAACCAAGGGGAAGAGACAAATAAACTTTGATATTAATAATTGTAGAGATAGATGATGAGACAGATCTTAATATGAAGATAGATAATGGGTTGCGTACAAGTAATCTAAAACAAAGGAGTTGAGTGTTGGCAAATGTGGCAGTGAGATTCTAGGAGACAAGAAGTAGGGAACAAATGAGTCTTTAAGCATATTGTCCTTGTTATGTATCCAAAAGAATGTATCCAAAAGAAAGAAGACGAAAAACGAAATCATGGTTGGTTGTTGAAATGAATCGTCCTTGTGGTGTTTAGCCAAGAAGAAAAGAACAAAAATAATCATTTTCGTTTGTCATGGCTTGTTCGATGTATTCAAAAGTTAACAATATCTCAAGATATTTTGATGGAGTGTGGCAGTAGTCATTGCATGATAGGCAATGATGGTTTCTTGTGGTTGTGTTTGTTTATATGATCCAAGGGGTCAAGAAATTTTTATTATGGTTATTCGTTGTTATTTGTTTGGTGACATCAGAAGGTCAATTCCTTTTAAATCTTGGTTGATATTATTTGAGTATACAAATTACCAAAATGATGGAAGGAATTTTAACACAATCGTATCGTTTAGTAATAATGTTGAATAAAAGCAAAAATTTAGTCCGTAAAAATGGTTAATTAAATCATGACGATAGATTACTCTTGTTAATCATTTATAATTATGTGGGAAATTTTACGGGATATTACATTTTCCACAATTGGTATCAAGAGCCACGTCAATCAAGATCTTTAAAATATACTGTATTTTAAAACTTGAATCGGTCTATGGAATTCGAAAAATATCTAGAAGGGGAATCTTTGCTAAAACCACCACTATTTGAAAACTATACTTTTCTTGAATGGAAAAATAAATTTGAAACTTATGTGAAATCAATTGATCTAGATCTTTGGCATGTCATTTCGATTGGTGATTTTCAACCAACAAAAACGTATTTTGAAAGTCAAACAAAAACGGATTTTGAAACTCAAAATGATTATTTAAAAACAAAGAATAACAAAAATAATGAAGCTAAAATAATTATTTACAAAACCTTGCCGAAAGTTGAATATGAAAGAATATCTTTCTGTAAAACGGCAAATGATATTTGGAAAAATCTCTTAAACTTTCATCAAGAAAAATGTCAAGCCAAAGATGAGGATTTTGATCTTGTACATGAATTAGTTATCTTAGAAAATTTAATAGATAAACATTTAGATAAAATAGATACATGTGCTACTAGTTCAAATGTTGTTAATGTAGGTATTAACGACGAAGACTACATGAATCAACTCCAAAGTGAACTCAATCCAAAATCATGGAGTGACACAGACGAAGGAGAAGATCATGTTCGGGTCAAGCCACTTCGGTTTAAATAAGTCAATCATCATCTAAGATATTACGAAGAAAAGATAGGACGTGAGGTAAGTTCTCTTTTTAAATTTCATAAGTAATTACTTCATGCATATAATCTTATTAATGCCTTAGGATACGCTTAGTCTGATAGGTTGCTTTGCCTTTACACTTTAGTTATATTCATTCTGTGGCTTAATGAACTAGAAACCCTTTAGTTAGCCCCCTAAGTATTAGTAAACCAAGCAATCTTCATATTTGGTACTCTCCGATAGGTAAATTTAGGAACTTAATTTCTTCTAAAAGGAGAATGACTACTGGAGAATCTATTGACTAGAAACTCAATTTGACCTAACGGTTGAATTGCTTCTATGTGAGAAGTTGGGTGTGTGTAACCCGTAAAAAACGGTCGTGTTTAGCCTGAATTGAGCACCACTAGTAATAGTCTCATACTCATTCTCCAACTTGAATACATTATTCTTCCTAAATATACCTAACGATAGTTTACTGTTATGAACTTTGCTTTTCACTAGAGCTTTTCATTCCTAGATGTATGTCATCCTGCATATATAAAATTTCTAGATGTTTACTTGCTCCTATGTGATTTGACTGCATGCCTTCGTAATTATTTGTTTAGTTGTTGAATGCATTGTCATTATAATAGCTTTTGTTTTTCTAACTACTCTGACATGATGTATTTTTGTATTTAGTCATAATACATGCGTAAATGTCATAGGATATGTAGAAAGAGGTAGCATGTGACAATAGACTTGAGCATGAGATCTTTTATAAACCATTATTTTTTTAAACCTATAATTAATGGGACTTATTTTTAAATTTGCAAAAACTTCACATTTTGGAAAAATAATTTTTCAAAAGATTATGACACATTTCTATTTTACATGTTTCACCATCCTACATTTCTTCCAAACTTGTGTCCATAATTACGTGTTTATCAAAACCAAAGATTGGAAAAATATGTTTTCTTTTCTCATAAAAACATTTTGAAATAAAACCAAAACTATTTCATTAAAATATTTTTCACATCCACATAAAAACCCACTTTCAAACATTGTTGAATAATGCCAAAAATATTTCTTTAAATCATGCATGGTGATCTCATATCTGTCATCTATATTTATGTATGTGACATTTATAAGTGAACTAAATTTGAAAATAACCATAATTTATTCACTAAGACCTCACTTGGTACAAGTCTAGAAGTCCATGCTATCACAACTCTACATTCCCATGCACATAGATATTTATTAGGATTATTTAACTAGCTTATTAATCTTCCTAAATATGATACGATGAATTACTTGGTGCTATGTAGTGTTTTCTTGTCTAACATATATATGTTACATTCTAAATGAGTTGTTTGCATGCTAGATAATAATGTCTAATGAATATGCTTAGCATACATAAGTTATTAAATCCTAAATTGCCTCAAAAGAAGTTGGACTTGCTTGAAACTAAACCCAAAAACACAACCCTTTCAACAATTTTCAGCCAAAAACCCATTTCCAGTAACCTGTAAATCAGCAGATGAGCGGCCCCCTTAATTCATTAGGCGGCCCCCTTAATATTTAAGGGGACCGGCACCTTAATTAAGGGGACCGGCCATCTGATGGTCGAAGGTGCTACTTCCTTTTTCTATTCTTAAGCCCATTTTATCCTATACCTCCCAAAATTCACAAACACATTTTGTCACAAACCACCCTCCAAAATTTACCTTCCACAATCACATCATCACTACACCATAAATACCCATTTGGAGGAGGAAGCTTGACATTTGCCATAACCTAAGAAATGATGTTGTTCAAACTCAACCAACACCTAAACCTTATCCTAATGAACCCTTTCACACACATAACCAATCATCCATATGTCCACCTTCATTCACTCATAATTACCCAAGTTCACAAATGTCTCCACCACCAAAAGTGTCACCACCACTTCCACCAAATAACAACCACTCTCCATCATCATCACCTTTCACTCAACACTTGAAGTTCATTGAAGAACTCAAGGAAGCCCATGAGCTTAATGCTCTCCTTGCTTTGCACCTTGCTCAAAGCAACTTAAACCCATCACCATCCATATCACCATCACTACCATCATCACCACATCACTTGAGTCAAACTGAGAAACATGTCAACAATTGTCCTTGTTGCATCTTTCTCCAAAATCAAACCATCATTACCATCATCCCCATCCATCTCACCATCATTACCATCATCACCACATCACTTGAGTCAAATTGAGAAACATGTCAACAATAGTCCTTGTTGCATCTTTCTCCAAAATCAAACCATCACCTTAAATGAGCGTCTCACTTGGATTGAGTATCTTCTCACTAGATCTAATCCAACACCACCACTTGAACAACATCAAAAACCCTCATTCAACATGGTCAAGTCCAAGCTCTCCACCTCCAATTCCTCTATCAACACTCTCTCCAACATCCTTACACCCAAACTTACAACCCCATTGATCCAACATTTTTACCACCTCTTTACCATCATCCATCCAAAATAATCCAAGTTTTTATGTCTCAAACAAGTCCAATGGATCTCTTAGGCAATTTAAAATTTTCTACTTATTGCATGCTGTAAGCAAAATATGTGTTGTATCAATAATTATGTTTTTAACATAATTATTTTCAACTAATGAATGCTTTATTTCTTGTCTTTAATATATGATTGTTATGCTTATTGCTTGTATACTTGATATCATGATATATATACATGCTTGATGATTAATAACATGCTTATTCCATAATATGTTTTAAATGTATGCATGCGTAATTAACATGTTTATGTCACTATTTAATCATTCTTGATGTACATGATTCAAATGGAGCTTGCTGCAAAAACACCCTAAAAATGACCCTTTTCTGGAAAATTTTCAAATTTGGTCGCCTGGGAAAACACCAGATGGGCGGCCCCCTTAATTCCCTAGGCGGTCCCCTTAATTTTAAGGGGGCCGGCCTACAATTAAGGGGACCGGCCATCTGGCAGTAAAATTTACTGTTTTCTTTTGCATCTTGCGACCCCTTTTATCTAGCCCAAACCTTACCTAAATCAACCATCACCTCCATCAAACACCCATTTTCATTCACCATGCTATCACCAAAATCATCTCTAAGACACCAAAACTCCATCACCACCACCTCAATGTTAATCCCCAAGTGCACCAAATGCACCATCAAAAACACCCTTTCATCCATCAATAACCACATCAACTCACACCTTTCATCACCACCATCAAGAGCATCAACTCCACCTCCTTCTCAAGAACCTCCATTCACCCAACTTGTCATTTCCATATCACCAATAACACCTCTTGATGCTCATTTCTCATCATCACCAATACCACCACATCCACAACCAAACCATCATCTTTGGTCTTAGAGATGAGATACACTACATGTTTTCATCCCTTGAACACATGCTTAACAACCAACCTCCACCACAACCTCCATCATTTTCACCCACTACACTACCACCACCTTCATTCTCACCAAATTAAGCATATGCAATGCTTAATCAAAAATAATTTTTCAAACCATTTTGTGTGCAAGCCCCATGGAAGATCATGTACTCCTAGAATGATTATGTAGATTGCATTACTTACTAGCTAATGTATGATTGAATATAATTTTGGATGGTTGTGTATTTATACACAACATTTTTAATGAATGTCTTTATATGCATGCTTATTTTTGCTATATATATGCTTGTGCTTCTAATATTTTTCTTGCAAGTATTCCATATATCGATTCCTTGGTGCCCTCAAACGAGGGGGAGCACACATCAAGGGGGAGTTCTCGTCCCGGCAAATTTTGTCTCAAAAACTTGTCGGCATAACCTTTTTGATTCTACAAAAAGGGGGAGAAGTGAATATAAACTCACTAAATACTTGTCCAAAAATAACTTTTTGGATTTAATGAGTTTAGGTTTTGTAATCATCAAAAAGGGGGAGATTGTTGACATAAATAAATGCCTAAAAACATTATCAATATTTATTCATATCTCTATGTTTTGATGATCACAAAATGTAAACTCATTAAAACATAAACTTATAAATTAAACAAGTACTTAGTTGTAAATATTCACTTCTACAACTAAAATCACTTAAGGTATGAATGAACTAATGCTTCATGCATTATATGATCAAAGGAACATTTTCTTAAAAACTAGATTTTTTATAAAACATCAAAAACATTTTATATATTTTTGAAAAACATTTTTGGCATTAAATAAAAATGTTTAATCTTTTATAAAAATATGAATTCAAATTTTTAACCAAAATCAGTTAAAATGTTCCAGAAAAACCTTCCCCACAAAAGGACAAAATTGGCCAACGTTCAGTAGGGGCGGCCCCCTTAATTTTACTAGGCGGCCCCCTTAATAATTAAGGGGACCGCCCCCTATTTAAGGGGACCGCCCCCGCTCCAGTAGGATCCAGCTGTCCAGATTTTTCCCTATAAATACAAGCCTTCTCCTGGATTTTTTCTCAACCCTTTTGCACTAAAACTTTCTGTTGTAGATCTCATTTCATATCTAAACAAAAACCTTTGATCATGTAATCTTAAGCATTGGTTTCCAAGTGATCCAAGCTTCCACCATCCAAGTGCAAAAGAAGAATACTTCTATCAATCAAGATTAGAAGTATTACAACTTAGTTTCATCTTGTTACTTAAGTTGTGTGTTTAACAAAGTTTGTAAATCATTCATTCATTTGTATGTAAGGTGTGTGTTGTGTGTAAGTAGTGAAGATGTTGTATAAGTAGTTGTGAGGTCAAAGTGTAGAAGTCGTGAAGCCATTGTGTAGAAGTCGTGAACCCGTGGTGTTGAAGTCGTGAAGCCGTAGCATAGAAGCTGTGAAGCGGTCGTGTTAAAGTTGTGAAGTCCTAGTCGTGAAGTTCTTGTGTTGAAGTAGTGAAGCCATTGTGTAGAAGTCGTGAACCCGTGGTGTTGAAGTCGTGAAGCCGTAGCATAGAAGTTGTGTAGCGGTCGTGTTGAAGCCGTGAAGTCCTAGTCGTGAAGTCGTGAAGCCGTAGCATAGAGGTTGTGTAGCGGTCTTGTTGAAGTCGTGAAGTCTTAGTCATGAAGATATGGTGTTGAAGTCGTGAAGCCGCATCATAGAGGTTGTGTAGCGGTCGTGTTGAAGTCGTGAAGAAGTCGTGAAGCAGTCGTGAAGCCGTTGTGAAGTAGTCGTGAATAAGTTGTGTTGTGAAGTTGTGAGATTGGTTCTAGCTACTATTAGAACTCGACATTTAGCTTTGTCTCGTTAAACCCGTGTAAGCCAAAGTTGTGTACGGTTTTCTCCGCCATAAGGGAGCTTATTGAAGTTGTGAAGAAAACTCTCGAGCAAGGTGTGCTCGGGGAGTGGAGTAGGGCAAGGAAGGTGTCCTTGTAGCCGAACCAATATAAATCTCTCGTGTCTCGGTTAGATATTTCCATACCTTATTTATTTCTTTACTTACATCGTCATTACTTTCATACACATAGGTTTATATAATTGCTAGTATTAATTAGAGGTCGACTTCACATAAAGATCAATTTGAAAATCCATTCAAGAAACTAAAACTTTTACAATCAATTTAAAAGAATACTTATATAACTAATAATAAGGTTCAAGTTTTATTTTTCATAATAAACAACTTGAATCTAAGTTTTTAAAAGTAAACAAAGGTTTTATAATAAATTAAAAAGACGTAAAACTATTCAACCCCCCTTCTAGTTTTCCACAATTGGTATCAAGAGCCACGTCAATCAAGATCTTTAAAATATACTGTATTTTAAAACTTGAATCGGTCTATGGAATTCGAAAAATATCTAGAAGGGGAATCTTTGCTAAAACCACCACTATTTGAAAACTATACTTTTCTTGAATGGAAAAATAAATTTGAAACTTATGTGAAATCAATTGATCTAGATCTTTGGCATGTCATTTCGATTGGTGATTTTCAACCAACAAAAACGTATTTTGAAAGTCAAACAAAAACGGATTTTGAAACTCAAAATGATTATTTAAAAACAAAGAATAACAAAAATAATGAAGCTAAAATAATTATTTACCAAACCTTGCCGAAAGTTGAATATGAAAGAATATCTTTCTGTAAAACGGCAAATGATATTTGGAAAAATCTCTTAAACTTTCATCAAGAAAAATGTCAAGCCAAAGATGAGGATTTTGATCTTGTACATGAATTAGTTATCTTAGAAAATTTAATAGATAAACATTTAGATAAAATCGATACATGTGCTACTAGTTCAAATGTTGTTAATGTAGGTATTAACGACGAAGACTACATGAATCAACTCCAAAGTGAACTCAATCCAAAATCATGGAGTGACACAGACGAAGGTGAAGATCATGTTCGGGTCAAGCCACTTCGGTTTAAATAAGTCAATCATCATCTAAGATATTACGAAGAAAAGCTAGGACGTAAGGTAAGTTCTCTTTTTAAATTTCATAAGTAATTACTTCATGCATATAATCTTATTAATGCCTTAGGATACGCTTAGTCTGATAGGTTGCTTTGCCTTTACACTTTAGTTATATTCATTCTGTGGCTTAATGAACTAGAAACCCTTTAGTTAGCCCCCCTAAGTATTAGTAAACCAAGCAATCTTCATATTTGGTACTCTCCGATAGGTAAATTTAGGAACTTAATTTCTTCTAAAAGGAGAATGACTACTGGAGAATCTATTGACTAGAAACTCAATTTGACCTAACGGTTGAATTGCTTCTATGTGAGAAGTTAGGTGTGTGTAACCCGTAAAAATGGTCGTGTTTAGCCTGAATTGAGCACCACTAGTAATAGTCTCATACTCATTCTCCAACTTGAATACATTATTCTTCCTAAATATACCTAACGATAGTTTACTGTTATGAACTTTGCTTTTCACTAGAGCTTTTCATTCCTAGATGTATGTCATCCTGCATATATAAAATTTCTAGATGTTTACTTGCTCCTATGTGATTTGACTGCATGCCTTCGTAATTATTTGTTTAGTTGTTGAATGCATTGTCATTATAATAGCTTTTGTTTTTCTAACTACTCTGACATGATGTATTTTTGTATTTAGTCATAATACATGCGTAAATGTCATAGGATATGTAGAAAGAGGTAGCATGTGACAATAGACTTGAGCATGAGATCTTTTATAAACCATTATTTTTTAAACCTATAATTAATGGGACTTATTTTTAAATTTGCAAAAACTTCACATTTTGGAAAAATAATTTTTCAAAAGATTATGACACATTTCTATTTTACATGTTTCACCATCCTACATTTCTTCCAAACTTGTGTCCATAATTACGTGTTTATCAAAACCAAAGATTGGAAAAATATGTTTTCTTTTCTCATAAAAACATTTTGAAATAAAACCAAAACTATTTCATTAAAATATTTTTCACATCCACATAAAAACCCACTTTCAAACATTGTTGAATAATGCCAAAAACATTTCTTTAAATCATGCATGGTGATCTCATATCTGTCATCTATATTTATGTATGTGACATT
This sequence comes from Artemisia tridentata subsp. tridentata, assembly GCA_021014915.2. Classification (NCBI taxonomy): domain Eukaryota; kingdom Viridiplantae; phylum Streptophyta; class Magnoliopsida; order Asterales; family Asteraceae; genus Artemisia; species Artemisia tridentata. The sequence continues at coordinate 217,823,155 of CP139506.1, forward strand.
TATAAGTGAACTAAATTTGAAAATAACCATAATTTATTCACTAAGACCTCACTTGGTACAAGTCTAGAAGTCCATGCTATCACAACTCTACATTCCCATGCACATAGATATTTATTAGGATTATTTAACTAGCTTATTAATCTTCCTAAATATGATACGATGAATTACTTGGTGCTATGTAGTGTTTTCTTGTCTAACATATATATGTTACATTCTAAATGAGTTGTTTGCATGCTAGATAATAATGTCTAATGAATATGCTTAGCATACATAAGTTATTAAATCCTAAATTGCCTCAAAAGAAGTTGGACTTGCTTGAAACTAAACCCAAAAACACAACCCTTTCAACAATTTTCTGCCAAAAACCCATTTCCAGTAACCTGGAAATCAGCAGATGGGCGGCCCCCTTAATTCATTAGGCGGCCCCCTTAATATTTAAGGGGACCGGCCCCTTAATTAAAGGGACCGGCCATCTGATGGTCGAAGGTGCTACTTCCTTTTTCTATTCTTAAGCCCATTTTATCCTATACCTCCCAAAATTCACAAACACATTTTGTCACAAACCACCCTCCAAAATTTACCTTCCACAATCACATCATCACTACACCATAAATACCCATTTGGAGGAGGAAGCTTGACATTTGCCATAACCTAAGAAATGATGTTGTTCAAACTCAACCAACACCTAAACCTTATCCTAATGAACCCTTTCACACACATAACCAATCATCCATATGTCCACCTTCATTCACTCATAATTACCCAAGTTCACAAATGTCTCCACCACCAAAAGTGTCACCACCACTTCCACCAAATAACAACCACTCTCCATCATCATCACCTTTCACTCAACACTTGAAGTTCATTGAAGAACTCAAGGAAGCCCATGAGCTTAATGCTCTCCTTGCTTTGCACCTTGCTCAAAGCAACTTAAACCCATCACCATCCATATCACCATCACTACCATCATCACCACATCACTTGAGTCAAACTGAGAAACATGTCAACAATTGTCCTTGTTGCATCTTTCTCCAAAATCAAACCATCATTACCATCATCCCCATCCATCTCACCATCATTACCATCATCACCACATCACTTGAGTCAAATTGAGAAACATGTCAACAATAGTCCTTGTTGCATCTTTCTCCAAAATCAAACCATCACCTTAAATGAGCGTCTCACTTGGATTGAGTATCTTCTCACTAGATCTAATCCAACACCACCACTTGAACAACATCAAAACCCTCATTCAACATGGTCAAGTCCAAGCTCTCCACCTCCAATTCCTCTATCAACACTCTCTCCAACATCCTTACACCCAAACTTACAACCCCATTGATCCAACATTTTTTACCGCCTCTTTACCATCATCCATCCAAAATAATCCAAGTTTTTATGTCTCAAACAAGTCCAATGGATCTCTTAGGCAATTTAAAATTTTCTACTTATTGCATGCTGTAAGCAAAATATGTGTTGTATCAATAATTATGTTTTTAACATAATTATTTTCAACTAATGAATGCTTTATTTCTTGTCTTTAATATATGATTGTTATGCTTATTGCTTGTATACTTGATATCATGATATATATACATGCTTGATGATTAATAACATGCTTATTCCATAATATGTTTTAAATGTATGCATGCGTAATTAACATGTTTATGTCACTATTTAATCATTCTTGATGTACATGATTCAAATGGAGCTTGCTGCAAAAACACCCTAAAAATGACCCTTTTCTGGAAAATTTTCAAATTTGGTCGCCTGGGAAAACACCAGATGGGCGGCCCCCTTAATTCCCTAGGCGGTCCCCTTAATTTTAAGGGGGCCGGCCTACAATTAAGGGGACCGGCCATCTGGCAGTAAAATTTATTGTTTTCTTTTGCATCTTGCGACCCCTTTTATCTAGCCCAAACCTTACCTAAATCAACCATCACCTCCATCAAACACCCATTTTCATTCACCATGCTATCACCAAAATCATCTCTAAGACACCAAAACTCCATCACCACCACCTCAATGTTAATCCCCAAGTGCACCAAATGCACCATCAAAAACACCCTTTCATCCATCAATAACCACATCAACTCACACCTTTCATCACCACCATCAAGAGCATCAACTCCACCTCCTTCTCAAGAACCTCCATTCACCCAACTTGTCATTTCCATATCACCAATAACACCTCTTGATGCTCATTTCTCATCATCACCAATACCACCACATCCACAACCAAACCATCATCTTTGGTCTTAGAGATGAGATACACTACATGTTTTCATCCCTTGAACACATGCTTAACAACCAACCTCCACCACAACCTCCATCATTTTCACCCACTACACTACCACCACCTTCATTCTCACCAAATTAAGCATATGCAATGCTTAATCAAAAATAATTTTTCAAACCATTTTGTGTGCAAGCCCCATGGAAGATCATGTACTCCTAGAATGATTATGTAGATTGCATTACTTACTAGCTAATGTAGGATTGAATATAATTTTGGATGGTTGTGTATTTATACACAACATTTTTAATGAATGTCTTTATATGCATGCTTATTTTTGCTATATATATGCTTGTGCTTCTAATATTTTTCTTGCAAGTATTCCATATATCGATTCCTTGGTGCCCTCAAACGAGGGGGAGCACACATCAAGGGGGAGTTCTCGTCCCGGCAAATTTTGTCTCAAAAACTTGTCGGCATAACCTTTTTGATTCTACAAAAAGGGGGAGAAGTGAATATAAACTCACTAAATACTTGTCCAAAAATAACTTTTTGGATTTAATGAGTTTAGGTTTTGTAATCATCAAAAAGGGGGAGATTGTTGACATAAATAAATGCCTAAAAACATTATCAATATTTATTCATATCTCTATGTTTTGATGATCACAAAATGTAAACTCATTAAAACATAAACTTATAAATTAAACAAGTACTTAGTTGTAAATATTCACTTCTACAACTAAAATCACTTAAGGTATGAATGAACTAATGCTTCATGCATTATATGATCAAAGGAACATTTTCTTAAAAACTAGATTTTTTATAAAACATCAAAAACATTTTATATATTTTTGAAAAACATTTTTGGCATTAAATAAAAATGTTTAATCTTTTATAAAAATATGAATTCAAATTTTTAACCAAAATCAGTTAAAATGTTCCAGAAAAACCTTCCCCACAAAAGGACAAAATTGGCCAACGTTCAGTAGGGGCGGCCCCCTTAATTTTACTAGGCGGCCCCCTTAATAATTAAGGGGACCGCCCCCGCTCCAGTAGGCTCCAGCTGTCCAGATTTTTCCCTATAAATACAAGCCTTCTCCTGGATTTTTTCTCAACCCTTTTGCACTAAAACTTTCTGTTGTAGATCTCATTTCATATCTAAACAAAAACCTTTGATCATGTAATCATAAGCATTGGTTTCCAAGTGATCCAAGCTTCCACCATCCAAGTGCAAAAGAAGAATACTTCTATCAATCAAGATTAGAAGTATTACAACTTAGTATCATCTTGTTACTTAAGTTGTGTGTTTAACAAAGTTTGTAAATCATTCATTCATTTGTATGTAAGGTGTGTGTTGTGTGTAAGTAGTGAAGATGTTGTATAAGTAGTTGTGGTATAGAAGTTGTGAGGTCAAAGTGTAGAAGTCGTGAAGCCATTGTGTAGAAGTCGTGAACCCGTGGTGTTGAAGTCGTGAAGCCGTAGCATAGAAGCTGTGAAGCGGTCGTGTTAAAGTTGTGAAGTCCTAGTCGTGAAGTTCTTGTGTAGAAGTCGTGAAGCCATTGTGTAGAAGTCGTGAACCCGTGGTGTTGAAGTCGTGAAGCCGTAGCATAGAAGTTGTGTAGCGGTCGTGTTGAAGCCGTGAAGTCCTGGTCGTGAAGTCGTGAAGCCGTAGCATAGAGGTTGTGTAGCGGTCTTGTTGAAGTCGTGAAGTCTTAGTCATGAAGACATGGTGTTGAAGTCGTGAAGCCGCATCATAGAGGTTGTGTAGCGGTCGTGTTGAAGTCGTGAAGAAGTCGTGAAGAAGTCGTGAAGCAGTCGTGAAGCCGTTGTGAAGTAGTCGTGAATAAGTTGTGTTGTGAAGTTGTGAGATTGGTTCTAGCTACTATTAGAACTCGACATTTAGCTTTGTGTCGTTAAACCCGTGTAAGCCAAAGTTGTGTACGGTTTTCTCCGCCATAAGGGAGCTTATTGAAGTTGTGAAGAAAACTCTCGAGCAAGGTGTGCTCGGGGAGTGGAGTAGGGCAAGGAAGGTGTCCTTGTAGCCGAACTACTATAAATCTCTCGTGTCTCGGTTAGATCTTTCCATACCTTATTTATTTCTTTACTTACATCGTCATTACTTTCATACACATAGGTTTATATAATTGCTAGTATTAATTAGAGGCCGACTTCACATAAAGATCAAATTGAAAATCCATTCAAGAAACTAAAACTTTTACAATCAATTTAAAAGAATACTTATATAACTAATAATAAGGTTCAAGTTTTATTTTTCATAATAAACTTGAATCTAAGTTTTTAAAAGTAAACAAAGGTTTTATAATAAATTAAAAAGACGTAAAACTATTCAACCCCCCCTTCTAGTTTTCCACAGATTTTTATATTTGTTACGGGATAATTTCGATATATAAATATGTGTCAATTTTGTTGTATTTATAAAAAAAAAGAACTTGATATACTTAGTTGAAATTATAAGTTTTTGACAAAATAGTAAATTTACAATTTTCACCCTTAATTCACATAAAAGTTTCAGTCTTAAAAATATTCGAAATTTTAGTCCAAAACATCTAATTTACACTTTTTACCCCTGTCTTCTGTTATTTACAGTTTTATTCCAAAGTAAAATAAGTGAAAGTCTCTTTTATCCTTGTGTTTATTACAACACAAGTCATTATAATTTACTTCACATGATCTGATTATCTTGAAAAGTATACAAGAGGCCAGTGGGCTTTCAAGGCCCATTTATGGTGCGCTTCATTTAAAAAGATCAAGGCCATTAGTTGTAAAAAAAAATGGATTCCAAATGTGACCATGCCTAGATTCGAGCATGGGTCACACCATTCACAGAACACGCACTAAACCAACGGAGCTAGTGTTGATCTTGTGCTACTCTTTTCGTTTAGATGCATATAAGGGTTTCGCAACAGTTTATGTCTTGTTATATTTTCCTTCTCGGAATGTAGTGTTGCATGTATATCGTGTAACCATTATTAAAAATGACCATTTGGAGTGACAAAATTATTAATGTGAACGTATATATATCTAGGCCGTTGAGGTTGTGATCATATCAACATGATGTCGTGAGTGTATATCAAACGTATATATTCCTTCTCATTTATGTCAAGCTACAAGTTAACGTGTTTGTGAGTTTTAATCTTTACGAAACATGAAAGTAAATATGGAGAGTGTGTGCGATATAATACGTATATCATAATCACTTAGTTCTTTCGGCTACGTCTAGGTTTATGTAAGTGTGTTTGTGAGATTACGGATTAACGAGACATAGAAATAAATATAGAGAGCTTGGTGATACGAACGGGTAGCAAAACGAATGAAGGATCAAAATATAAACTAAGAGTTTGAAGTGTGACTTACAACACCTATAAAGGTGGGTCGTTTCGACTGTTCGAACGAGGAGGGGGGGGGGGAAATGAGAACCTTGTAGCTTGTTGTTAGTACGCACAAGAGACTTGAAAGAGACTTGAAATGACTTGGTCCCGTCTTGATCGCCTAGAAATTGGCTTAGTCTTCTCGTACAGAAAATAGTGAACAAGAGGAAGACTTGTGTGTTTAGCTTGAGTGTTTGAGAGAGTTTTTGAGGGTGATATGTTAAATGAGAATGTATGAGTGTGTGTTAATGTATTTATAGAAAGATTGTATGGAAAATGTATTCTGTTGAGTACATATCCTATTTGTATTGCATGATTGTTGAGGCAGTGGAGGAATATGATTTTTACCTATACGTGTACATGTATATGTGGTGTTATTGTATTTCAAAGTGTCAGTAATAATTCGAATGGGATGGGGTCAGACGCATGTGGTTCGAATTAAAGAGATAGAATGCATTATTGAGCAAGTTGAAGTTGTCATGTGGGTTGTCAGAATGCATGTTACTAGTCTTATCTTTTAAAATGCAAGTTGATATGATGTCAGATATTATTCGAATGTTATTGGTAGAATTCGGATTTTGCATGTGCAATATATTTCCAAAGTTATAGATAAGATACATATTTGATTTAGTAGTATACGTGCTCGAGTAAGGTTTACTTTAGGTCTCGTTCATAAACCCAAACGTTAAAAATAAAATGTGAGATTTATCACTCTGGAGTCTTGGGCGTATAGAAAATCGAGTTATGTAAAAATAAATAATATCTCGCGTGTCGAAATTTGATTTAAAAGGCGCCAAGTGAATGAGATTTGTGTCGAAAGGAATAAAAGAAAGAAAATGAAATGGGCTGAAATTTTATATGGGCTTGAATAGTAATAGACCAAAAATATAATTAAAGGTCCGTTTGGTGTTTATTGAATATGTTTGATCTGTCGTGGTCCGCGTGTGAGCTCGTTTCATCATATCGCAACGATGTTTATTTAGAAATGTAATAAACAAAAATTTTAAATTTGCCCGTAAAAATGGTGATTAAAATAATGATGGAGATTACTATATAATTAAACGTCATAGATTATAGTAAATTTTTGCAGTATGCTACATCAAGTTTTCTGTTAAGCTAAGTAATCTCATAACCTGTTCAAACATAATCATAAGCCTCCACACCCTTGCTATAAGCTTATACAAGCTTATATTAGCTTTCTGTAAGCTTATATAGTTATTAATAGTTTTAAAACTCAAATTATGAAGAAAGTCAAAGAAAGTCAACATAAGCTCCAATAAGCTATTCTGAAGGTAAAAGCTATTCAGGAAGGATTTTCTGGGTTTCTAGCTTGTTCATAACAAGCTAGGATTGGTTCTGATCTAGTTCTTGCTATCCCAACAGCCCCCTTTTCAGTTGTAAGAAATTTCTAAGTTCATTTAAAATTCAAAGTTACTGTACCATAGCTTATTAGTAGCTTATTATTGTTGTTTCATGCTTTTTACTTGTTCTTAAGTATATTTAATCAGTTTTTGTCAGTCTTAAATAGTCTTTCTTTCATTTTGCTTAAAAACACTAAAAAGCCAAAAAATAGCCATAAGTAGCATAGCTTATCATACTGCTTAATTCTGTTTTAAAAGTTGTTAATTAGTACTTAATTAAGATAGTTAATCAGTAAAATCAGATCTTTTAAGTTTAAAATATTGTGTTTCACTTGGAAAATCATCACAGACACCAATAAGGGGTGTTTGGCTGTTGTTAGTCAAATGAGTGATTAGGGGTGTTACTGTACATTGACCATATCACCAACTTTGTACCAGCTTATTTTGACCATAATAAGTTATTTCCATGTCCTGATTAGCCAACTAGATAGAAAATCTAGTTTTTCATGGTCTGTGGTCATATCAGACCTCAAAAAGGCCAAATAAGCTAGAATAAGCCATGACCTCATTTTGGCCTTTTTCTTTGCTTCTCTGAGTCCCTTGTAAACCATTTAGTGAATAAACAAGAGTTGGTTAGGTGTCTAATAGAGTTGTGCACTTCTGCACAACTTCTGCACACAGCAGACTCAGTGTATACTGAGTGGCCATAGCTGCTTTTCTCAGCTTGTTATTAGCTTATTCTTTTAAGCTGAGACTTTGAATTTTGGTTTGCAAGTAGTTTACCTAGTAGACTTTAAGATTCTGTGCTTAGATTCCATTTCATAGCTTATTTAATAGCTTAAAATAGGCTTGCAAATTCCCCCATTTTCCTGCCCTGAGCCTGCACTTAGCTTAATCAGTGTTTCATCATCTGAACTAGGGGTTAATTGGAGTTCAATTGGTCAGTTTGAGATGGGGCTTTTTGGTTTTTAGGATAGCCAGTAGTACTAGCTAACTTTTGCCCCCTTAATATTCCACTTATCTGCTTATTTGAATTGCTTAATCTGCTCTACAAGTTTGCTATTTTCCTGAGTTTTCTGCATAAATTTTGCAACTGCTCAAGTGCTTAATTGGCTTAATTTGTGGGATTAGCTGTTTGATTTAAGTTGATTTGTGCTTATATAAGTTGTTTAAACTTGTCCTGAGCCTTTGGTAAATTTTTGTGCTTATTAGCTTATTTTTGGGCTTATTCCCAAACTGCTTATCTGCCCATCTGCTTATTAGGGTTTAGTAGACTTTTGATTTTAATTTTCCTATATTAAGAATATTAATTTAGACTTATCCTGAATTTTTCAGATTTTTCTTAAGTCAATTGATATTTTTAATCTTTTTAATTAGTTTATATTAGTAATTAAATCATAATAAATAGAATAATAATCAGAAAAATATAATTTTAATTTTCAAAATTTTCTTTTATTAAGTAGATTCTAGGAAAAATATAATAATCTCTGTAGACCTTAAGAAAAATAAAATATAAAATAAGTGATAGTTTCTATTTAATAGATTTTATCTTTTTAAATCTTTAATTAAGCACTTTTCATTTTTATAATTTTCTTAGCTTCTTTTCACTTCATAATATTTATAGAAAAAGTTTTAGATTTTTCTTTGTTCATTTAGTATTTATTATAAATTAAAATAGTTTAAAAAAGTAATTAAATAATAAATAATTAATAATAATTAGTTAATAAGTGTTTAAATTTCTTTTGTATATTTGTTTTTCATATATCAATTAGAATTAATCAAAAAGCAAAAAATCCATATCCTAATTATCAGTCACTCTAATCCAAACTTTCCACAGTTTGCCCATTCATACCTCGTTGGGAAACGATCCGGGTAATCACTTACCTGGTTTCACACTACACACGAACGTGAGTTTTTGCAAGTATCCTTTTTCACAAAGAGGTGATTTGTATTTATTCACGTGTATCCGTCGTTGCATAATATTTATATATACGTTTTAGCATGGATCACCCCTTTTCTCCCTTCAGGAAATTGCAGATGAGAATTGTTACACCAAAGTCAACTAAGTCCCGTGTGTAAGCAATTTATCCCGTTGTGTAGTCGAAATGATAAAACCAAGACAGTATCTTCCCCCACGTAGTTGGAATAATACATCAAGACTCACGAGTTAAAACACTGATTTTCTCTGCGGTTATGACATTTGTCTTCCCGGAATAACTTCATTTAAGAAGAAGTATAAAGTTCATCATGTGTACTCGTTGTGCGTTCAGATGTATGTCTCCTTCCCCCTTGCTGGTTTTGATACCTCAGAATCAGCAACACATTTTACGCACAAATACTTGAAATCTTGTGAGAAGAACAAAATTAGCTCAAATGTATCAAGTGAGAATCAACCGCTACCGAAGCACTTTCTGACTATCTTTACCAACCCTTAAGTAGGCCATCTGAATTGATAACTGATGAAGCAAACCCGATATACCAAACTTGAAACTGAATTAGAATTCCCCATTCTCGTGACTTGAACTTGCACTGATGTTGGAAGAACGGTGTAGAGAATTAGTGCTCCAAGCAAATCTCTAAGTACTCAATACCTAACCAAGGTATGAGACATTAACACCTCTTACGATTATCCACAACGTCATCGGCGTGTGACACTGAGTACTACATCGTAACTCCTTTAAGTGATAGTTACCCCGACTGCTGGTAACTAGATAACCTAAGTCTTCAACTTAAATCTTAAGCACGAGCAAGTTATCATTGAAGGTCATGCATCCAACCAACCCCGACTTCAAGATAGAGTAAGACCACGCCTTTGAGAAAGTCAACTTCAACCCCAAATAAGTGAAACCTGATCCATTCCGTAGTCACAATTAGATGACCAACAAGTGATTGTTTGTTCGCTCACTTGTTCACACTTCTCCCCCTCAAAAATTGCATATGAGGATGCCATTTTTGATTGAACAAGTGCATATGAGGTTGATCCACTATTCACACTTCTCCCCCTCAAAAATTGCATTCGAAATTGCATCTGATGGAAGTAGATCCACTTGATGTCTGAATGCGCATGGAGCAAGTATGAAGCCTTTAGATAAGAGTAGTCAGAAACAAGAATATTCGTATGACCATTTCTCAACTCTCAATCACCATGTAGTTTATTCACCCTTCTCCCCCTCAAAAATTTATGACGACCAACTGCCATTTTTGATAGACCAAGTGAATAAGAATATACTCCAATGTACGTTTATCCCCTTTGGTGACTGAATGAGCATTTGAAGAACATGAAGCTTGATGAGAATGGTCATAAATAAGAAGATTCCTCTTCTTCCGAAGATAAAGCGCACTCAAGCGTACGCCTTTCTTTTCTTTAATGAACGGGGCCTGAAGAGATGTCAGCAGACGCCATTGTCATTGAAGAGCGAGGCCTGAACTGATGTATTCAGACGTCATAATGTTGAAGAACGAGGCCTGCACTGATGTGTACAGACGTCATTGTCATTTCCCTTCATATGTTGTGAGCAGTCTGTGTCCAAATGTCAAAGGACGATCCGTACGACCTGCATTTGAAAACAGACAAAAGAAGAGAGTTTGGAGTGCCGGATCCCCAATTTAGGTTGGGTTCCAGTTGGTTAGTGCAAACAATCTTTGGAGCTGCTGGAACCATAGGTGCCTTGGTTTTAACAATAGGGGCAACACTAGTAGTTGCAATGGACCTAGTTAAAGGGCATTGTTCTCCTACAGGGAATTTCCTTCCAGTTGGCTTCCATTGACGTACAAGCACTACTTTAGGCTTAGTTATCCTAGTTAAAGGGCACTGTTTTCCTAAAGTGAATTTCCTTCCAGTGGGCTTCCATTGGTAACCAACATTAGCAAACATATTTCCTGTTGCTTTCCAAGTTTGCTTAATTTTTCTAGCTCTCCAAACTTTCTTGACTGGGGCTTTGTTGGATGACTTCAAGAATTTCTCAACACATTTATCATGATTATCCGAAATTAAACATTCATTACATGTTTTGCAAAGTGAATTAGGATTTGAGTTATGATTCTTTTTGTTCAAATCTGACTCGTTGTTTCTCATGTGGTCTTCTACTTTCTTTTTGGAAACACTTTTAGGTGGTGACTCACTAGCTTTAGTGTCTCTGTTAATTCTTGTAGACGGACTGATGAGAATCTTATCTTTTTTCACTTCTGGTTGCTTAACATGTTTTGATGTGCTGGGATCTGAAGTTTCCAAAGGTACCTTCTCAAAGGTTACATGCTTGTTTTTAATATTGGATGATGATGCACCTAATCTATCTCTTTGTTTGCTAGACTTAGGGCCCGTGCCAATGGCATATTCTAACTGTTCCTGAATCCTTTTTGTGAGGACGCAGGCATACCCAGTTGCCCTATCGCGTGGCTTTTCTATTCTGATCTCTTCTACAACCTCACGAAGTGTGTCAAGGCCATCCCTAAGGTGATTGAGATATGTTTGATGGGCAAGACTATTATTCCTAAGGGAAAACGGAATAACACGTGGTACATCAACATCATACTTTTTAATAGCATAAACCTTTGGTGCATCACAGTGACAAGTGGTACTTGGCATTTTTCCTTTCACCTGTGCCTTAAGATTCTCAATTTCATTTGAAAAAGAGGTTATTTGATCATTATGATTGTTTCTTGTAACCTTGATCGAGTCATATAACTCTTTGTAATGCTGTTTAATCTTAGAATTTTCTGCTCGAAAACACTCATTTTCATAATGTTACTTATTTATGGTGTCTTGATATTGAAAATTCTAAGAATCTGAAGATGAAGGTTTATTGGTGCCATACACATCACACTTGTTGGATTTCAATTGGGCAATTTGGGCCCTCAACATTCGAATCGTGTTTGTGTGAGCTTGTATCTTTTCATCTCGTTTGTTTAATTCAAAATATGTATCAAACTCAGGAGCATCCAAGGATGTCTTTTCATTTGATATTTTGCATTTTTCTTCTAGATGTTGATATTTAAGTTGCAGTTTCTGAAAGTCAACCTCTAGTTTTGAAAAACATTTAACCATGTTATCATGGTCATCATTTTGAATTTTTTCAAGCAATTTCAAATTCTCCCCCTCAAGCTCAACAACACGATTCTGGGTAACATTTAAAGCAATAGAATACTCATGAAATTTACAAGCAGATAATGCAGCATCAGTAGCAGTATAAAAGACATCTTGTGCAATGCATCTAGCAATCAAATTCTCATTGGCGATGAGTATGTTTTTTCTTTCAATCTCACGACTCTTAAGTTCTATTGCATATTCATTCACCTCATTTTCCATGTCTTTAAACACTACTTTCATTTCTTTTATTTCAGTGTTGAGGGCAGTTTGCAACCCTTCAAAATGTTCTTTAAGTAGTTTAAAGAATGGCATGACCTCAGTTAAGTAACACCCTTTTGCATGTTCAAAACACCTTTCCCCCTCAGTAATGCCGGTTGGTGTGATTCTCTTCTTACATGTTTTATCGAAATCAGCAAACAGTTGCCAAAGCACATATAAGCTAATTAAGGTTTTGCATTCAGTGGGAAGAGACAAAGGCACCAAATTCCTAGGTGTATTGGGAGGATACACCGTTATGGACGCAACTTTTCTAATGAGAGGGGTGTTGGCCTTAAGTTTTTCATTATCTTGTTTCCAGAATATCTGTTCAGGTGTTAACTTCTTTTGAGGAGCAAACACAGTCAAACGATTTTCCTCACTATAGTCATGGGGCTTGACTATTATTCGTCTGGCTATGCACTCGGGATCCCTCATTTTCTCATTCATTCTTTCCCTTGTTCTCTCACTTATCTCATCCTCCTCTTTAGTGTAGATATGCTCAGGCGGGTCATGATTAGGCATAAACATCACATTGGAATCATTTAATGCAGGTTGGGCTATCTTAGCAATCTCATGAATAGCTAATTTAGATTTACCTACATTGCTTTCACTATGCTTGTCACTTAACTTTCTGTGCTTATACATCATTTGGGCAGTCTGTCTGGTTTGGTCTTGTGTGTACAACTTATCCTCAAGCTTATTCTTTAAGGTTTTGAGTCTAGAAAAATCATTTAAGAGTTCCTTTTCTTTTTCTTTGAATTCTAGCTTAAGTGTAGTTATACACTTTTGTACTTCCTGTTTCTGTTTGACAGACTGTTCTAGCTGATTTTTCAAAGAATTCAACTCTTGTTTTAATGTTTCTTCTCTTACTCTAGACTCTTTAATAAGTGTACTCATTTGACCTTCTAATTTCTGCTCACGTTCATTAAGTTCAAACTTAGCACGCTGTTCATACATGGCCACTTGTTCTTTATATATGTTAAGTTTAGTGGTCAAGGTATCATCAGGGACAAACACAGAGTTCTCATGCAGCACATAATCATCATTTAGAACAGAAGATGCACAACTAGGTACAACAGACGCTTCGTTGTGATTCACATATTGTTCATATGGGATAACATCGCTATTTCCCATATTAGCAATATCTGACTCAACAATGTTGTCTGTTGTACTTTGACGGGAATCTTTTGTTCATGCAACACATTATCATTATTAATGACAGAAGATACCCCATTAGGTTCAGTCGACGCTTCGTTGTGTTTCTCATGTTGCACGTTGTTCCTAGCAGTATCTGACTCAACAACGTTTGTCTGTGGCTGATGAAGCTTGTTTTCTTGAGAATTCGGGCACACAAAGTCTCTATTGGCACCAACATAGTCAAACACGTTTATCTGTCGAACATCTTTGGGAATCTTTTGTTTGTCAATCATGTTGTACAATCTGAGTATCTCTGATATAGCAGAATCTGAAGTATTTGACATGATATTAACGTGCACGGGATTTTACAATTCTATGATTTAAACCGAGAAATAGATTCTTTCGCGGGGTTTTACAAAATCAAGAATAAACCGTGAAATGATGCTTGATATGTGTTATGATGAAGGTCTGGTAGACTTGTTGATCTGTTTGGTATGGTTGTTGCAAGTTATTATGGCGAAATTTTGGTCTGAAAAACTTAAAACCTCAATAACTTCTTTCCGGAAGGGATTTGGGCCTCGAAAAATTCGTTTCATGACTTCGTGGTGAAACCTCACAATATTCAGGCTGTTCCGGTCGTTTTGACAGGTGTTTCGCTAAAAACAGAGTTACGGTTCAAAAGTTATGGCCGTTTGAAGTTTTGACGTAAAAAAGTCAACTTTGGTCAAATATGACAAATCGCTACAATGAGCAGATAAACAAAACGCTACAGCGATCAAAGAGACAAAATGCTACAATGAGCAGATAGACAAAACGCTACTCTAACGGACACAAAACGCTACCCACAAATCGCTACTTTCGGAAACTGGACAAGTCGCTACTTTGACACAAGTCGCCAGACACAAAATGCTAACTTTTGAAATTGGTCAAATCGCCACCTTGACTAACACAAATCGCTAACTTTTGATACTGGACAAATCGCTAGGTCACAAAAAGACAGAACTGTCACTATCTTAGGACAAAACGCCAGTCACAAAACGCCAAACAAGTCGCTATCGTAGCTGTTTGTCGTTTTTTCCAAATCCGGTAAAGGGACAAATAGCTAACTCGAGAAAGACACAAATCGCTACTTTTCTTTCCCAGCCAGACACAAATCTCCACGAAGAACTTTTTACCGTGAGACAAACCTCCACCACGAACAACCTTTTAATCTTCCAAAAACCACCACACAACGCCTAGATCTGTGATTCTAAACACCAAACACTACTCCTATGTAATCCCTAAGCTAGAAAGTACAAGATTTAACAACTTTTAACCTCTAAACAAAGCGTAAAATGGATTTTTAGGAGCAAACTATTTGAACCAAAAACTACCCCAATCTACACAAATCCGTGAATATCAACACACATGGACCTAACCATGGCTCTTGATACCAATTGTAGGATATTCACAATCAAAGAAACACTTGTTTGGAGCTAGATTATGGATCGAATAGAATATGTAGAGAGAGAAAGAGATGGAACGTTGATTGGATAGCAACCCTAAAAAGTTTCTCTCTCTAGGGGCGATCTCCAGCCTCCACAACCCAAAAAATCTGGTCTAATTCTTCCTATCAAATTCGTTTTTTCTTTAATCTTTCATTGGGGTTAATGAATTAATGATCTAGAATCAGATTTGTTTGTGTTGTGGGGTGTTATTCGATTATTATCCTTCAATACCTGCTGGTTTTCCGAAACTCTAACATCCTTTATTTTCTTGATTCGCTGGTTTTCCTTTAATTCGTCCATAGTTCTTATGATTCTTGTCGTTTTTTTGGAGTCGGCTGTTTTTTTAGGGTTTTGGATATCGCACCTTTTATTTAGCTGCCATACTATCCTTTACTATCTTATTTATACCCATTCATCAGTCGCCTCTCTACCCTATGGTATGCAATCGATTGGTTAATGGGGTATTCTTTATGATTACATGGCGGTTTTGATGTTCTTTGTGCGTTCTGGAATTAATGTTAACGAAACCCTAAGTTTTAGGGTTTTTATTATTAACGCGTTTTGGTGGTGATCTGGTCTTAATTGCTTAAGCGAATCCTTTACTAGGGTTCGTGGTTTACTTATTGGGTTTGAGATCGTGGCGTGTTCTTGCTTAATTCTAGTCGGTTTATTTTTTAGATCGATTATAATAACATGGTGCGACCTGTTTGTGACTTGCTGTACTTACTGGTTTACGTTCCCTATCTTTAGGGTTCGTATATTATTGATCTGCTGGAAGTCAACCTTTGCAAGGGGTTGTTTGTTATGTGTTTGTTCTTATCAAGATGGTTGTGATATGTTAGTGGGTTTTAGAGAGATGGATGTTGGTTCGACATGTAAGTTTAATATGATTGGATGCATAGGATCGATTATGGCTGATGTTCTGCATATTAGTGTTCCTTTTTAGCCGATGTTGATCGTTCTTGCTGTAATTAAGTTTTGTGTGGATTGAATTGCTTTGGGTGCTGTTCATCGCTATTGTAAGTTTCAAATTCGATTTGCTACGGTTTGCACTCTTATTAGGTTATTAGATTATGCATATGCATAATACTAATAGAAGACGCAAATGAATTTGATTTGGGATGTTGCATTGTGACTTGATCTTTGTATGTCTTCATGTGTGTTCACTCGTATTTGTTGGAAGATTGGTTCAAGTTCGGATATGCTGGAAGGTTGGGTCACTTAGACCATGTTTATGCTTCAAGTTCGATTTGCTACGGAAGTCACTCTTATTAGGTTATTAGATTATGCTTTTTGCATAATACTAATAGAAGACGCAATTGGTTGAAGCTGGAAGTTTGAACTACTATGACGATTTGAAGATTCAAGGATTTGTTTAATTGAATTGCATTTAATTTGTGTTATTTTTATAGTCGTAGTTTATGTTCAATGTAAGTTTATTTTCAATGTAAGTTATAAGAATGGCGTGTCATTCTTATATGAGAGTCTGTAAGTGTCCTAAGGGACTGAGATGAGGGAAGTCACCCTCATCCTATGTACTTCAACGCTTTTTGGTGTAATGAATTTTACCGGCGTGAATTAACCCTTTTACCCAAAAAAAAAGAAAGAGATGGAACCTCTTAGAGAGAGAAACTAGTGATATATTAGATTAAGTGTGAAATAAGGTCCAACCCTTCCCTTGTGAGGGAAGGGGTATTTATACTTACTACATATTGTGCCCCTAGTGGGCTGTGGAGCGAGCTGACAGTGGGTAAAGACCCGACCCACTCCACAATACTAATAATAACTAATCTACTAATAATATTACTGATAAACCTACGAGCTATGATGTGCTAATAAGTACTCGGGGTGACCGAGTCTTCAACTGAATATTTATATTCCTAACATTTGTCAAGTTGTAAATTTGTTTGTTCATACCTAGAGTGATTTACGTAGAAACGGGATCTTTCGACTAAAAACTTGTTTACGTTAATTTTGACGTAAAGTGTTTTCACATTTTGTTATCATCAAAACGTGGAGTTATCGAAAGATATAAATAACGTTTTTAGAACATTAGTTGCATCAACAATCTCCCCCTTTTTGATGATGACAAAACATAAACTCATTTTAAGTTAAAGATTAATTTTAACAAGTTTTTAGCATGAGTTTATATCCCATTTCTCCCCCTTTTTGTCGAAGCAAAAAGATCGCTAAGGCTCCCCCTTGATTTATACTCCCCCTCGTTTGGAGGACACTAAGGAATCGAGCAATGGTTCTTGCTATAAAACAAAGTTAGATGACACACATACAATATCTAACATGTAGCAACCAAGAAAAATATCCAACCATAAACTAAGAAAATGGCAAAGAAGCCAAAAACCATAAAAGATAAAACAACCACACAATAAGCCCATCAATTCATAAGGAGAAATGTCATACATAAAGTATGACTACAACATAAACATAAAAAGAAACTACAAGAAGCACATATAAATCTTTAGTGACAAGAGGCCCTAAGATTTGCTTCAATTCCAAAAGGGATCCTAAATGTTTATTTTTGGAAACTAAACATGAAAATGTTTAGTTGGTTGGGCTATTGGTTGGTGGAGGAGGTGGTATGATGGGTCCTTGTGGTGGTGTTAGGAGGTGTTCAAGGTAGGAGAACATGAAGTGCAATTCTTCCCTAAGGTTAAAGATGAGGGTTCGGTTGTGATGACAACATGCACAACTTAGGCTATGTGGTTCTAGAGGATAGAGAATGGGGTGACCCATTAGTGGTTGTGGTGATGGAGAGGCGGAAGATGATGATGTGTTGGACCCAAGCTCAAAAGGAGTTGTTGGTGATAGAGTGAATGTTAGTGCCAATGGTTGAGGAGGACTAGGTGGAAGTAAGGGTGTGGTAGTCCTAATTGTGGAAGAGGATGACGAGGTTGGCCTAGTTGAAGTGGCTTTGAAAGGAGCCAAAGGTGTAGAAATTGATGAGGTTGAATTGGTTGAGGGTAATGGTGTATGAATGTCTTCATCATCTTCTAGTGTAAGATCAATGAGAAGTATTTCCTTGGGTGGTTTTATGTGAGGTGGTAGCAATAGTGGAAAACATGGTGAGTTTATGATGAATGTGGGATGGTGAGGAAGATGAATGCATGATAAGAGCTTAAATAGCCAAATCAAAGGCATGCATGGATTGGTAGGATGGTGAGTTTAGGGAATTGGGAGTGTTGGAATCAGCACATGTTTGCAGAATCTAAGGGAAAGAAAGTCAAAAAGTGAAAGCAAACAGTTAAAAACGTATTCCTAGAGGACGGTACCACTAAGTCACCCACGGTACCACTAAATTTAGTGGTGATGTGCCCTATTTAGTGGTGCCGTGACCTGCAGTTGACGTTTTTACCAGTTCTGCAGGATTTGGGCAACCTAAATGGGTAATTCTATGGGTACTATTTGCAACAAATCCTATTGCCTCAATTTACTAAAGAATAATCACATAGTTTTCATAACATTAGCCACAACTAGCAACAAACAAAAACATGTGATTATCTAAATTTAGGCTACTATTAAGCATGCAATCTATCAAGTAATATAATCATCTAGAGCATGCAAGAGAAAAATGTAAAAAGATAAAATAAAAGATAAGAACTAAATAAAGCTTATATAACCAAGAATTAAACTTTATTAAGTGCCCAAAGCAACTAATGCCAAGTTAATAATCCTAAGTTAAGCCAAACTTGTTAATGTCAAATGGCCATAGCCAATACCCCATGAGAGATAGCTTAATAATACCTAAGTTAATAATACTAATTAAGTTAGTGGTTTAAAGCATTGTTTAATCTCTCGTTCTCCCCAACTTCTTGATCTTGTTGTCGATGCCCTTGAGTGCCTTCCCAGTTGACTTGAACCCCCTGATGGTTTGCTCATGCATGGACACTTGCTGATTGTACATCTTTGTTTGCCTTCTCATTACCGCACTTAAATTGCTGTTGTTGTAAGGAAGGTCGATTGTTGGTGTGAAGGTTGACGTGTCAAGATTGCGAATGCATGTGTCGGGTGAAGGAGTACGAGCATGAGAGGTTCCTTCTTCATTCACTTCAACATCATCCTCATCCATAGGTTGAGATGATGATCCATGATGAAAGGAGGAGGAAGAGAAAGTAGCATTGGAAGTGGACTTACGAGCACATTTAGACCCTTTGTCACTACGTTGCTTTTTGCGACGTTGTGGTCCACCAAGGGGTTTCATAATGGGATCAACAAGGAAGTAGTTAACGTTATTGAGATGTGGGTAATTAGCCATAACCCAACAAAATAGACGAGTAAGCAACATACCGTATGGCATGAGCTTATCGGACCGACTATGAATCTTAGCCATTCTTTTTGCCATATAGTATGCGAGTTTGTATGGCTCCTCGTTACTAAGGCAATAGAGCATGTGGGCTAGACTTGCCGGAACATGATCCCGGTTACCCGCAAGACACAAGACGTTTTTACGCAGAAGGAGTTCCCAATTTTTGAGATAGGGAAGAATTTCTTTTAGATAGATTCGGTTTGGGTCGAGGTAGACTATTGAACCATCACGTTTTTTATACGTGTTGGCGACACGAGGGATTTGAATATGGTGCTTTATGCTTTGAAGATCGGGAATTTCGGTTAGATATGGACCTTCACTTTCAAGATGATAGTAAAGGGACTCTAAGGAATGGTCTTCTGTGTTGGCACATTGACCATAGGAAGGAACACCTAGAATGTTACCAAGCTCGGTGATGGACAAAACGATGTTTTGATTTTGAATCCAAAAATCTAGGAAGACATTACCCTCAAGATCATTGAAGGTACGAACACGACTATAGAACTCAAGGATGAAGCGAGGACGGATTTGATCATTTATTTTATATAAACAATCAAAATCGATTGTTGGAAAGCATATGTTTATGCCATTCAATGGAGCAAAGTAAGCATCGACTACACGACCTTCGTGTATGTATCGATGTTGGACTTTATGACGATAAGCTTTTTGCTCATCAGGAATGTTTGGATCATCGATTAGTGAAGGGATATAGGATTTGGTGTCTTAATAATCGTTACGAGGCATTGTTACCTACAAAAATATATAAGTATGTATATGTTAACTTTTGTATTTTGATGATCACATTTCTAGTGTGTGTGCCTATATGCAAACAATGTGGAGGTGCGGTAATCTCGACTCTAAAACAAAAATAATGAGATTACCCAACCACTCCTAACTTCACTTTTGCTTAATCAAATATGTCGAAGAATACATATTAGTTATGTAATTCAATCAATATTTGTGAGATCATGTATGCATGCAAAAACGTTTTAGTTTGCATAAACAATGCACGAAAAATGTTTCATGATCCTAGATGTGTGATATTTTTTGAAAACAATGGAATTGGGGTGTTTGGAAAATGTGAAAAATTTGGCGCCAAAAATCTTAAAGTTGAAAAGCTTGAATGTTAATGACTCCTAATCCAATTTTAAGTATCCTAGACATGATTCCACTAAAAATATTTAATCTTATTCCGATTTAAATAGTGAATTTCGGACTAAGGTATATAATGTAAATGGGTTTATGCAAATCCTATGTTTAGGGAATCATGTAAGTTATACATTGTCTAATCCTAGTCCTAATTGCATAAAAATTCAATCAAAATTGAAAATCCCCAATTCAATTTTATGTATATGAACAAACCCTAGACTCAAATTAGAAAGAAATTAAAGTTAATTTACTTACAATTGATGTTGGGTAAGATGTAGTGATTAATAATCTTTAAATGCAATGCCTCGATCTTGATTGACAAGAGTGTAATTGGATTAGGGTGTGATATTCGGTTTTGACAGCAAAAAGGGAAGATGGTATGTTGTTTTGAATGAGTAAACAGAGGGAAAGATGAAGAAAAACGGGGTTATTAGATGCACGGTACCACTAATGTTTAGTGGTGCTGTAACACCCCAACCCGACAAGGGTAAAGACATCACAATAATGGTTTCATATCAGATCAAAACAAAGCATACATCTATAGTAATACAAGAATTCTCAAAGGTTACAAATGAAATACAGATACCACATGATTACAAAAGAACTTCCAATAAATGCTAATTCTGAAATAATGATAACTTCTAGTCATTCCTAAATCCAGAATAGCTATCAAGTCTTCTAAGTCCAAGGTACTCTCCACTCATTCCCAGCTTCCTACTAAAAACCTGCCGCAGGAAAAGAAATGCGGCTGAGCTACGAGAGCTCAGTGAACAGATATAACGATAACAAACAGTAATAGAGAATAGTACAGAGTAACAGAAATAAAAGTCATGCAGATATAATATGGTTTAAAGGATAAGTAAATGAATAAGTATAAAGGAAAGAGAGAAAGGGATAGTAATCCACCACGAGCCCAGAAACAGATCATATCATATCGTAACCATAAATCTTCAAATCATATAGAGGGGAGACCTCTCAGATAATCAGATAATATGAGGGGTGTCCTCATTCTTCAAATGGAGTAGCTAGCTCCCAGATATATGTGAAAGGCGTGTATTGCACACAAGCACCAGTCACCAGACAATAATAAATCATATATAGATAATCCACTAAACAGAACAGATCTAGGATGCATCCATACGCCCCCGCAGACAAATAGTGGCCAAAATAATACAATGCGCATATCAGATAATAGATAAGGGGACGGTGTGTAACATCACTCAAACACACTAGAGTCATGCCAGTGGTGCATCACAGACATGGACATGGAACCCCCATGCCTAGGGTCACAGATTTTGGCTCGGGTATCAAACTAAGAGTCAGATATCATATCAAATCAGAATGTCATAACAGATGGCTCATAACAGATAGTTCATAACAGATGGTTTATATCAAATATCATCAGAAGTAGTACCAAAAGTCCAAATCAGAGTTTATCAGATCAAGGTTCATATTAAATAATCAAGTCAAGGTTCAGATCAAAAGTTCATTTCAAAAATTTCCATCAAAAGTCCATTTTAAACAATCCTTTATTCATGATTTCATAAAACATCCTTTAAAGTGGTTTTCATAAAAATAATCTTTCAAAACGTTTTTATAAAGATTGTCTTCAAATATAGTATTCATAAAAGTTAGTAACATTTTATAAAAGTAGTTTCGCATCATTTATAAACATCTTTTTAAAATGGTTTTTCTCAAAACATTTCCATGGTATAATTCAAAAGGTTTTCATAACATAAGTTCATAACAGAGGTCATATCAAATGGGATCAACAGAGAAGGTTCAAGCAAAGGGAATCATAGCAATGGCATCAGTTCAGAAACTAACGGATCAGAAAATGAAAGAGATCATGAGAAACCTTATAAGAAAGGTCAGAATATCTGTACCTTATACCGCAAATGAAAACACAACAGAAAATATCAAAGTCGGAAGCAAACTCCATCTTCAGCGAATCTACACGAATACATGGTCGTCTTATTATTAATATCTTCTTCAAATCAGATTTCTCATTTTAGTCGGCTTTCCATTTTTAGTAACTTTTCAATTATAGTAACTTTCCTCATTTAGAAACTTTAATTATCAACATTCCCGTTTATCAAATCAAAGTACTAAAGATGACCATATTCATAGTTTAATGTTCATAATGTCATTTACATAAGTTTAGGGTTCATAATGTAGTTTTCATAATTTTAGGGTTCAATATGTAATTATCACAAGTTTAGGGTTTAAAGTGACATTATGATAAGATTAGGGTCTAAAGTGTAAATATATTCAAGTTACAGGTTTTTACAAGTTAAGTCCTTTAGTTTTAGAAAAATAACCATTTACACCCTTTAGTTTATAAAATAAACACATAACACTCTTTTAACAACTTTTACACTTCTCACAGATTTTACACTCAATTTAGTACTGTTTTCCCCGATTTTTAATCCTTATAAGAACTTAGAGATAAAGTTCTCAAAAATTCATACAGATACCCAGATGTCTTGAGAATTTACCCTAATTTTTCCAGAATTTATTATTAAGTATAACTATAGTTCAAAAATCCTTTATTCCAAGTCGTCCAGATTTCTAATCAGTTTTAACATACGAAAAGTTTGAAATTCTTTACCCCTTCAGAAAAATTTATAAAAATCTATAAAAATTCCAGTAATTACCTAACATATTGAATATTACTCAGTTCAAAGGGAATCTTCTAATTCGACACGGTTTGCAAAGTAAAATTCATAAACACGAACTAATTTTCCAGACATACGAATTGGATTAGACACTTAATTTTCCAAAAATCAAAAAGTAACCTTCCAGGCCTCTAAAAATTACAAGATTAATTTTCCCAGATATCTATTTCTTTGAACTTAGTTTTAGACTCTTAAAACACCCAAAAACACATTCACATCATTTAGTTACATTCGATTTAAGTTGGACCTTTTTCCAGATCAGTAGCAGTTTTTATCATATTATGTAATCTTATAAGGTTTTCCATTCAAATAGATTACCAATTGGTACAAAACATCTATGGTTGGCCTAGAACAGATCCTTGGTCGATTCTTATAAGATTTTAACATGAACATAACAAACTCGAATCCAATTATCAATATGTCGATTACATATTAGGGTTTCATAATCATCATTTTATGTGAACTTCTTATAATTTCATGTGACACTTAATCGTATAAATGATGAAGGTTCTAGCTGATTCATTACTAGATTATTGGTGACATGACACACTTATAGGGAGGATCAAAGTAGAGGAAACAAAAACGAGAAGGTAAGCGTTACCCTTGATAAGATCGAATGGAGAGAACAAGGATCATGGAGCTAATGAACCCACGACCTTACTACCATTTGGGGCTGCTGAAATACCACGACCAAGTCACCATGAATGGCCTCACGAATCTCCTCTTGCTGTTGTGCTAGCACCGAACAGGAATGAAGAAGAGTAGCAGCAGTCGCATGGGGTGGGATGAGGTTTTTTTAGGGTTTCTTATCTCCCCTTTTTTTGTACCGTAATGTGATGGAGGGAGTTAGGGTCCTTTTTGGAATCCTCGGTTATGATATTTGAGGAGGAAACCGAGAGTTTGTGATTGACATAAGTAAGGAATGGATCAATCTCATTATGGGCCTAATCAATTAGAATTAATTGCATGATCATCTCTTTTATTTTCTTTGGGCCCAAAATATGTAAGTGTAACACATAGAAATCGACTAACATAATTAGATGCACAGGATTTTTATTTTGTGACTTTTAAATGTACAATGTAAAGTCTATTTTAAATTAATTCGTTAGGTAACTTAGGATATAATCATTTTAGGTTAAGTACACTTAATGTTACTTATGTGTTTTTCATAAGTTCCCTAAATTTTAAAATTAAGGGCATTTTTGTCATTTCAGATTGTTTTAAATTTTGGGGTTTTACAGGTGCCGTGCCACTTTAGTGGAGCCGTGCACTGCTGAAACTAATTTTTTGCCCCATTTTGATTTTTGACGAATTAATCTTACTTAATTAGTAAGACTTTTTGACGCGAGGGGAGAGTTTATACCTAATAAACTCTTTTAACAGAAACGACTAGGCTAGACGACAAGAGACGACTTTAATATTTCCGAGGAAATACATAGGTAGTCATTAGAGCGATACGAGGTATGACTTTAATATTTCCAATGAAATAGATAGTCATAAACTCTTTTACGAGATGAGTCCATTGGGATTTGAACGTTGAAGCTAGACGTGAAAGGATGACTTTGATATTTCCAAGGAAATACGTAAATAGTCATTTGGAGGGATGTGAAGAATGACTTAATATTTCGAGTGAAATATTTAAAAAGTCATGAGACAAGACATAAGAGATGACTTCAATATTTCCAGTGAAATATTCAAGTAGTCATAAGAGGGATGTGAAGGATGACTTAATATTTCCAGCAAAATATTTAAAAAGTCATGAGACAAGACATAAGGAATGACTTCAATATTTCCCGTGAAATATTCAGGTAGTCATAAGAGGAATGTGAGGGATGACTTATTATTTCCAGTGAAATATTTAAAAAGTAATGAAACGAGACATAAGAAATGACTTCAATATTTCCAGTGAAATATTCAAGTAGTCATAAGAGGGATTTAAAGGATGACTATATTTACAATGGAATTTTAAAAGTCACGAGATGGCGATCATTAGATAGACATGAGAGATGACTTCTAATATTTCCAGTGAAATATTCAAGTAGTCATAAGAGGGATTTAAAGAACGTATTTGAACACATGGGAATTGTGAAAATCACGAAATGTGTTCGATCATTCCTAGACCTAGACGAAGATAGTTAGAGGATTCTCGTTTGAGAGGTTTGGTTAGGATATCGACGATGTTGTCCTTTGAGGGAAACTTTTCGATAGAAATGTTTTCTCTTTGGGCATTATCGCGACGGAGGAGATGACGTACTTCGATGTACTTCATACATGAGCATTCCACGGCGTTCTTGGTCAAGTCAATTTGAACCTCGGTTGTCGCACTTCATAGGAATGTCGTTGAGATGGATGTCGCAGTTGATTAGAGCTTGTTTCATCCATAATGCTTGTTGTCATGCCTTTCCAGCGCTTACATATTCGGCTTCGGTCGTGGAGATAGCAAGAGTCATTTGTTTCTTGGAAAACCAAGAAGTTTGACAACAACCCATGAAGGTACAAACATCACTCTTACTTTTTTGATCCACATTATCTCCCACATTATCAGAGTTGGTATTGACAATAGTTTCTACACCAATCCCCTTGAGATAGTACAATCCCAAGTGTATAGTGCCTTTAATGCATCGAAAGATACACTTAACCGCTTCAAGGTAAGAAGTTTTGGGATCCTTCTTAGAAGCGAGCACAAGGGCAGACACTAGACATGATATCAGGCCTACTTGCCGTTAGGTAGAGTAAATTACCTATCATGCCCCCAAACTTAGTACTATCCGCTTATTCACCTTCATCGTCTCTTGTGAGATTCATCTCCGTGGACATAGGCGTTTATATCGATTAAGATTGTTTTAAGTTAAATTTCTTATATATATATATATATATATATATAATATATATATATATATATATATATATATATATATATAATATATATATATATATATATATATATATATTATATATATTAGTATACTTAGATTTAAGAAGATACTATCTTCAAATGATATTATATGAGGACTAGGGAAGAAACTTGATTCACTCATCATGCTCATCTCAAACTTGTCACGCATGATTTTTGAACGATCATCGTACATTTCTGGACAAGTTGAGCCTAATATAATTGTCGTCGACAAATATTTGAGCAATGATGGGCTGTGAATTTCGTTTCTTAGTGAAAAGTGTGTTGTCAACCATTTTCATGGTATATTCATGTTTAAGTAAGAAAGCATTTAATATGTCGTACCAAGCTTTGGAGGCTTGTTTAAGATCATAGAGTGCTTTCTTAAGTTTATAAACATGATATGGTTTTTATGGATCAAGAAATACCAGAGATTGTACTACATATACCTCCTTGTTGATAAAACCATTTAGGGATTCACTTTTCACGTCCATTGTGTTAGTGCTCACTAAGTTAGATTCTAAAAACTCTACATGCTTAACATTTCTAATAATGAGGAAGTTTTGAGAAAGCGTACCTTAGCCTGAGGTGTTGCCTTTTAAACTAGAAGACGTGACTACCTTTGTTGTAAGCTAAGTAGGATGAGACTAGACTTGATTTTCCGTCATGAGAGTAGTGCACTCACTAATCATAACCCATTCGTCGGACTCCAAGTAGATTCTCAATCATAAATATCTAGGAAGACAGAAACTCAAACATTTGGTCCCCAATATCTCATGGGTAAAAAGTTGTTAGTGTTAAACATCCCATGAATTTCTTGCATTTGGTTTGGATGTTGGAATGGAGGACAAATTTCCCATGGTAAGTAACTTTGTAGCTGACGGTTATTCCAAGTTACGGGATAGTTACTTGGATAACTTTGTCTTCTAAATTTACCTCTCGATAGAGGAGTTCTTGACCGAGGTTTAGGAACATTTGTTTTTCTAGGTGGAGGAGTCTTTGATCTAGTATCGGGTTTTACAAATCCAAGCCCGGGGTTTGACAAAGGTTTGTAAAAACTATTGACTTCCTTTTTACTAACAATAGGTACTTCAACATTATTAACAACTATGTGACTTGGTTTAGGACTTAAGTTATTTTTTAAGATCGACCCTGTTCTGACTTTAGCACCAGACGGTACCACGGTACCACTAATTTTAGTGGTGCCGTCTGTACCTTTAATGGTACCGTCCTCTGCTATTTCAGATTCTCCAGATTTTACAAATTTTACTTGTTTACTTTCACTTGTAGAAGCTTTATTTGGGTCAAATCCTAAGCCCGCTCCGACATGTTCAATATACCTAACATTTTCAAGCATGTCATTAAGTGTTTTTGTTCCTTTTTCAAACTTAATGATCTTTAAAGCATTTTCTTTGAGTTTTTCATTCTCTACTCGAAGACATATGCATGACCTACATCCAATATCTATTTCTTTATTTTTTTCAAGTCTTTTTACTTGTTCTTTTAGTTCTAAAATTTGCACTTCGAGTTCATGCAATGTTGCTTTTAGTGTTTTGTTTCTACTTATGATTTTAGAACTTACTTCACATAGTTTATTATATTCAGCATATAGTCTATTATCATCTATTGACGAATTATCATCACTATAGTAAGAAGAGTCGGAATGTACCTCATTTGACACTTGAGCCATAAGACATGTTTCGTCGTTGGGCTTCTTCTCTTCTTCTTCACCGCTATCACTCCAAGAGCCTCCTACGAAAGCTCTTTGGTTGTTGGTTCTCGGTGGTTTGGGATATTCTCCTATAAGATGATCAGGATCTCCGCATCTAAAACATTTCCTATCACTCTTTCCTTTCTTCTCATCTCGGTTCTTTTGTGATGACTTCTTTTCATCATGAGGTTGTCTAACGAACCTACCTCTTCTCCTAAAGAACTTCTTAAAATCTCTAACGGCTAGTGCATATTCTTCGTCTTCACTATAGGAATCCGAACTTTCCTCATCACTAGACTCTTTTTTGGCTTTCAATGCTAGAGATCCAACTCTCTTGCTTTTGCCTTTGACTATGTCATAGTCTTTCTTGATTATCATTTCATGAACCTTCAAGTTTCCTATTAGTTCATCAAGTGATAATGTCGCCAAGTTCTTTGACTCTTCAATGGCGGTGACCTTTGCTCTCCATTTGGGATGTAGAGCCCTAAGAAACTTCCTAACATAATTCTTGCTAGAATAACCTTCATTAAGAGCTTTAAGACTAGTAATGATAGTATTAAATCTAGCAAAAACATTATCAATAAATTCATCTTCCGGAATGGAAAATTGTTCATATTGTTGCACAAGAAGATCTATCTTGTTCTCTTTGACTTGATTATTACCTTGATGAGTGACTAACAAAGTTTTCCAAATTTCTTTTGCCGTGTTACACATAAATTTTTTTTCAAATTCCTTTTTCGGCAAAGCATTATAAATCATCATTTTAGCCTCATCATTTTTGGCTAGTTTTCTTTTAAGGTTATCACTTTGTTTATTATAAGGAACTATTTCATCCCTTTTAGTTTCCGGATTCCTTTCAATCAGTTGAAAGTCACCCTCGGTAATAGTATTCCAAAGATCAATGTCTTTTGATTTCACATACGTTTCGAATCTTGTTTTTCAATATATAAAACAATCGGTTTCAAAAAGTGGTGGTCTTTGCATATATTGCCCTTCTTGATATTTGTCGAAATTCATTGATCGACTCAAGTTTTAAAATACAATTTATTTTAAAATCTTACCTGACGTGGCTCTGGTACCAATTATGGAAAACTAAAAGGGGGGGGGGGGGTTGAATAGTTTTACCGGTTTTTAAAACTTTATAAAACTTTACTTGTGAAAAACTTTGATTCGATTCTTTTGTGAAATCAATCAACACCAATATGGACACTAAACTATACTATCTAATATTAACAATAAATATAAAGAAATGAGATGGAAAGATCAAACCGGGACAAAGAGATTTATAGTGGTTCGGTCACGAAGCTCTTCTTCGCCCTACTCCACTCCCCGAGTACCAAACTCGAGAGTGCTAAGAACTATGTCAACAAAGCTCCCTTCAGGCGGAGAAAACCGTACAATGTCGCTTATCCTTATTTCCGACACTAAGCTAAATTTCGATTACTAATCTTAGCTAGTACCAATCTACCACGATCCACACGATCCTTACTAATTCACACAATCTACCCGATCTACCCTTGATCCACTTGATCAACACACAAGCCCACAAGCTACAAGAGATCTCCAAGATCTCAACAAGATCACAATGATCTACTCTCACAAACTACACCAAAGAAAATCAACTTGGTGTATGCTAGGATACAAAAAGTATGTAACAAGTGTTACAAGTGCACTAACTATAACTACAACACTTTGTATCTTCTTTGATACTTTGTGTTCTTCTCTTGCACTAGTAGAGGAATGAAGGTGATCACTTGGTTGGATGATTGAATCACTCTTTAAACAAAAGAAAACTAAACTAAATGATCAAAGGAGAGAAAATGTGATAAGAGTTTTAAACTCAGAAAGTTGTTTGTGAAAAAGGATACACAAAAACTGTGAAGATGGCTGGTATTTATAGGCAGAAGAAATTTGCTCGTTATAGGGACACGGTACCACTAAATTTAGTGGTACCGTGGTACCATGCCAGACAAGGACGCTCCAATTTTTGTTTTTAGTGGTGAAAGTTTATTTGGGGAAGTTTGGAGCTGATTTTGGGGGGAAAAATAGCTGTTATGATTTTTAAACTTATTTTTCCAATAAAATATTTTATTAACTTGTAAGGTATATTTTTGAAAAAATATTTTGTCACATTAAAAATGTGAAGTTTGAAACACAAATTCACTTCTTTGATCATTTGTCAAGTTGTAAATTTGTTTGTTCATACCTAGAGTAATTTACGTAGAAACGGGATCTTTCGACTAAAAACTTGTTTACGTTAATTTTGACGTAAGGTGTTTCACATTTTGTTATCATCAAAACATGGAGTTATCGAAAGATATAAATAACGTTTTTAGAACATTATTTACATCAACACACATAACACAAAATATGATAAACTCAATATAATCTCTTATTATAGTCAAATTACTTACCTTGCATCCAAGCTAAATTACCAAGAAAAACATCATCATCAAACACTTGTGTTGGGACGACATTAATTAGGTCTCTTTATGTTTTAATGATGACAAATAAACCTTCGCAACACATAAAATCACAAACGTTAGCTAAAAACCAAATGACCCAATAGCTGGGTCTGGCACGCTGCTGGCGCTCCGACGCGCTAGCCCACTGTTTGTTTCAGGATGGTTTTTGAAAGTTGGTTTTCCCTTTACCTGAAAAATATGAATCTTTCAATACAGTTATGTATATGATATTTGCTTCATTAGGAACAGTCGAAACGGGTTTTAGAATTTGAGGGATCCAAAATCACAACCTCCCATTTTTGACAAAACGCCAACTCAAGTATTTTGTTAAACGCCTCTATCTAAGGCTTTTCTAAACCTAGGAGACTCATATATTTCACATGACATCAAGTGAAAGTATTCGTATGACCATAATCCGTGTTTACGTCTTCTCTAATCACGTAACGGTTTTACTCCCTTATTGGTCAAACAAAGTCAAAGGTCCCTTTGCGTAAACGCATCCTTTCCCATTATGGGATATGCTTTACAATGATGCAAAGCACTTAGATTGTTTGCATCAAGATTGTGGAAAACTAGAAGGGGGTTGAATAGTTTTACCGTTTTTAATTTCTTTTTCTTAGTTATCTTTGTGTGAAATGACTTAATGTATGCAAACAAAATAGTAATAAGTGAGATAATTTGATCCTATTATGAGTGAATATCAGTAAAAAGTATCCTAGTAACAAAAATGAGTGATCTAGAGTGCGAGATTAAACGAAAATATAAAAAAAATTAAAAAAATTTAGCTGTTGGCTGGCGGAACCAAACGATTGAACGGGCGGAACCCTGGTTTTGGTTCCGCCTAATCCGTCATATGAAATTTGGAGGCACCAAATTTGTGGACGGTTTTGGTTCCGTCCCATCCGCCAGACCAAAAAAGTTAACAGAGGGCAAATTTGGCCCCCGAACCCCGTTCAAATCTCAAAATGTTTTCTAAAACATGTGTAATTAATTAGTTATGATTAGAAAATAACAATAAAACAAGTATTAACACATGTAAGGGTATTGATCAAGTAGGGGCTAATAATTTCACTAATAATGTGAAACAAAATGAAAAATGATAACATCAAGATGTTATCTACCTGCAAGACATGGTTTGTTCACATAATCATCAAATATCAAGTTATTATCCTAGAAGTAGACAAATACATCAAACATGATTGTTTTAGAGATATTGTACCAAACACTTATAAAAACATCTCATTGTCTGTCCAATTGCTTGTTAATCTTGGTTAGGAACCTTCAAATGCACTTGAACATTCCTCTTGTTTGATTGAACTCTTCTGATTGGTTCTCAATTACCGGAAGTTGTCAGAAGTAGTCAAGAGGAGGAAGCTTTGAGTTAGGAATTCCATCCTCGGAGCTATTTGTTGACGATGATGAGGAAGTTGGAGGATGAGGACGTTTCCCTTGAGTCTTTGGTACTCTCTTATCACTTAATGGAACCATGATGTGGTTGACAAGAGAGTAGTCAAGACAAAACCCTTTAGCATTGGGTGGAATGGGTGCAAAGGCTCTGTAGAGACGGGTGAGAAGCATCCCGTAGGGAAGAGCGGTGGTTCCTAGCATGGGTATGTTGGCCATCCTTTTGGCAACATAGTAGGCTAAGTTGAAAGGTTGGCGGGTTGACAAACTATAAAGCATGTAACAAAGACAAGCATTGATGTGATCACGATTACCTATGGTACACAAGACATTTGCCCTAAGGACTTCTTCCCAATTTTTGAATTGAGGCTTGAGTTCATTAAGTTCCATGCCAAATGGATCTCGGTCAATTTCATTACCCGAACGGGTTGTTCTGGTGGTTGAAGTTCTTGGAAGGAAAAGATGTTCTCGGATTATTTCTTTGTCAACTAGAGGAGTGTCATATGGAGGCATACGATCAACGATTGAGTCAAGGATTGAAAGGGACCATCTATCCGAGTAAAGGCATGTACCTTCACATGGAATTCCAAGGACTTTCGCAAATTGATGGAGAGGTATGTTGAAGTCATTTTGGTTTACTTTGAATTGAATTGACATGAGTCCATAATCATTGGTTGTGAGAATTACGCTAGCATAGAATTCGAGGACAAATCTAGGACAAATTTGTTCGTTAATTTCTAAGAGACCATCAAAGTGAATGGTTGCTAGTTGTTGACAAATGTTTGTGCCTTCTAGAAAGGATGGGTCAATGGTTCTACCCTCATGGAAGTAACGTTTTTCTAGAGCTTTGAAGATTTTGACTTGTGCGGGAGTAAGGCCCTTAGTCTTATGGTGTTTGGGAATGTAGTTGAGAGTGTCTTTGTGGTCATAGTGAGTTGCGGGAGGCATGATTGATCCTAGATACAAAAATTACACACTTTAGTCGAAACTAACGAAAATTTTGATATAATGTTCTAGTGTGTGCCTATATGAGGACAATGTGGAGGTGCGGTTATCTCGACTCTTTTTAATGCATAAAAAGAATTTCTATAGCAATTTTGTAACAAAACGAGAGATAACCCAAATGCTCCTAATTCAATGTAGCTTCGATTGAATGTACCCGAAAATACATATTAGTTATGTACTTCCTTTAGCATTCAAGAGAAATTATGCAAGTGATGATTTAAACATAACGTTTCTATTTGTCTGAACAATGTGAAAAATTGTTTGTCCTAATCGTGAGAAGCTTTTTACAAAAATTTGACATGGGGTTTTTATCAAATCGTGATAATGTATTACAAGATGCAATTCCTAACTAAGGGAAACATGATTAGTTATGTAATTTACAAATGTACTTCATGATCTACCTAAGAAAATGCATAATCCCCAAGTTTGGTTTCGTGCATAAATTAGAAGCCCTAGACTCAGAATTGAGAGAAGAAAAGTAGTAAGAAAGCTTACAATGTTGATTTGAGCTGAGATTAGTTGAAGAAGATGCCTTAATTTTGAGTGTGATATGTTATGTGATGAGTTTGAGTCATTTGTGTGTTTTGGTTATGTGCAAAGGAGTGTTTGTTTAAGTTATTTAATTTCTGGCCCTAGGAATCCACGGATGGGACGGAACCAAATTCAGGGTTCCGTTCGTTATGTCGAAGGGTTCCTTGGGACCAGAACATGTTTTGTCAGTTTTGTCATTTTGAGCAAACGAAGGTTTAAGCTAAGATTAAAACTACAAATTTGGTTCCATTAGTCCTAGTCCAAGTCTAAGGAGATTGAATGGTTCTCGTTTAAGAGGTTTAGTTAGACTATCGGCAATGTTATCTTCTGAGGATACTTTCTCGATTGAGATGTTTCCTTTTTGAACATTGTCCCGAAGGAAATGATGACGGATTTCAATGTGTTTAGTTCGAGCATGTTGAACTGGATTTTTACTGAGGTCGATAGCTCATTTGTTGTCGCAAAGGATAGAGATGTCGTTAAGTTGAATTCCGTAGTCGACAAGAGGTTTCTTCATCCATAGAGCTTGTTGACATGCTTTTCCTGCTGATACGTATTCGGCTTCAGTTGTTGAGATGGCAAGAGCAATTTGTTTCTTTGAAAACCATGAGGTGAGACAATGTCCAACAAAAGTACAAATACAACTTGTACTTTTTCTATCAACATAGTCACCGGCATGATCTGAGTCGGCATACACTATGGTTTCAACTCCTGTTCTTTTGGGATACCATAATCCTAGGTGTGTGGTGCGTTTTATGTATCTAAAAATTCGTTTTACGGATTCAAGATGTGATGTTTTAGGATCTTATTGAAAGCGAGCACATAGACAAACACTAAACATAATGTCGGGTCTACTAGCCGTGAGATAGAGTAGACTGCCAATCATTCCTCTATATTTAGTGTTATCTACGGATTCGCCTTATTCATCCTTGGTGAGTTTGGTTTCCGAAGACATAGGCGTTTTAATGGGTTTAGAGTATTCAAGACCAAATTTCTTAAGCATGTCTTTTATGTATTTAGATTGGTTAAAGAATATTCCATCTTCTAATTGTTTGATTTGAAGTCATAAGAAAAAGTTTAGTTCTCCCATCATACTCATTTCAAACTCGTCATGCATGATTTTTGAAAAATCATTACATAGCTCTTGACAAATTAATCCGAATATGATGTCATCCACATATATTTAAACAATGATAATATATGAATCCTTTTTCTTGGTGAAGAGAGTGTTGTCTACTAAACCTATGGTGTACTTATGTTCAATTAAGAATGTTTTAAGTCGATCATAACATGCTTTTGGTGCTTGCTTAAGTCCTTATAAAGCCTTTTTAAGTTTATAGGCGTGCTTAGGTTTTTCAAAATCGATGAAACCCAGAGGTTGTGCGACATATACTTCTTCATTTATAAATCCATTTAGAAATACACTTTTGACATCCATTTGAAAAAGTTCGAAATCATGTGCACATGCATATGCAAGTAAAATTCTAATAGACTCGAGCCTAGCAACCGGAGCAAAAGTTTCATCGTAGTCAATGCCTTCTTATTGATTATAACCTTGTGCTACTAGCCTAGCTTTGTTTCTAGACACTACACCATTTTCATCCATTTTATTTTGAAAGACCTATTTTGTTCCAATAATTGTTTGACTTTTTGGTTGAGGAACTAATGTCCAAACATCATTTCTAATGAATTGATTTAATTCTTCTTGCATTGCTATGACCCAAGATTCATATTTTATAGCTTCATTTATATTTTTGGGTTCAAACGTTGATACAAAACAAAAGAAGTTGCTTTGATTTTGGACTTGTGATCTTAAGGTTCTTTCATTTATTTTTCCTATAATAGTATCTAATGGATGACCTTTAGGTTCTTTGATATTGACAATTTCTTTGTTTAATAGTTCATCTTACTTGTCATTATTTATATTCTCTTTGTTTTCAACAAGTTGACTTTCAACTAAGTCATCATCTACCAAAGTTGATGTCTTAGAGGGAGGTGGACTTTCGTCAAATGTTACATTCAACGATTTCTCGACTCTCAAGGTTTCTTTGTTTAAAACAATATAAGCTTTGCTATTTTGAGAATATCCAAGAAATATACCTTCATAAGACTTTGGGTCAAATTTGGTGAGGTAATCCTTAGTGTTTAAAATAAAACATTTACTTTCAAACACTTTAAAGTATCCTAGCGCAGGCTTTTTACCTTTATATAGTTCATATGGTGTTTTGTTCAAAAATGGTCGAATTAATACTCTATTTAAAATATAGGTTGAAGTGTCAACGGTGTTACACAAAAACTTTTGTGGTATGTTTTGTTCATTAAGCATTGTTCTACTTATCTCTTGAAGAGTTTGGTTTTTACGTTCTATTACATCATTTGACTGAGGAGTACGAGGAGCCGAAACATTATGTGATGTCTCGTTGGCATAACAAAACTTTCCAAATTGTATTTCATTATCAAATTCACGACCCTGATCCGTTCTTATTGACACAATACAACTATCTAGTTGGTTTTGAATTTTCTTACTAAGAATTTCAAATTGATCAAAAGCTTCGTTTTTACTTTTCAAAAACTTTGTCCAAGTGCATCTTGAATAATCATCTACTATGACCAAAGTGTAGAAGTTGCCTCCATAACTTTGTATAGCGGATGGACCAAATAAATCCATATGCAAAAGTTCTAGACACCTAGATGTAGACACCATATTTTTAGCCTTATGGCTACTATGAACTTGTTTTTCAATTTTGCAAGCATCACAAAAGTGTTGGTCGTATTTCAACTTGGGTAAGTTCATAACGAGATCTTTTGAGGATAGAGATTGGATAAGTCTCATATTAGCGTGCCCTAAGCGTTTATGCCAAAGATTTGAGGAATCATCTAACAAAGTTAAACAAAGTTTATCTCTAGAAGTTTTATCAATTTTCATGACGTATACGTTGTTTTTCAAAACTCCTTTTGCTATGGTTATTCCATCTTTTAGTATTTTACTTTCGTTTTCACTAAATAGAACATTATACTTTTTACGACATAGTTGACTAATACTAAGTAGGTTGAATCCTAGATTATCAACATGAGCAACATTATCAATAGAGAGAGAGAGAGAGTCAAGAGAGATAGTACCTTTTCCGATGATTTTGCTCTTCAATTTGCTACCAAAAGTGACATTACCTCCATCATATTCTTGGTAGGTTGAGAAAAGGCTCTTGTTTCCCGTCATATGCCTTGAACAACCGCTATCTTTTATCCACTCATCCGGTTCCAATCCGACTTTCAAGCATACCTAAGTTATATAAAAACTCAAGCATTTGGTCCCTAATATCTCATGGGTCCATTTTGGTTAAACATCCCATTAACTTGATTCATGTATGGAAACGGTGGATATGAGTTTCATGGCATGTAGTTAGGAGCTTGATAATGTCTGGAGAAGTTTTGATTCCAACCATTATGATGATAGTTGGGTTGTGCATTGTAGTTACTTTTTGGAAAGGGGCATTTGGGAATAGGTGTTTTAGACCTTTGTTGAGTAGTTTTGGATCTATGCTCATTTTTAGCAAGTCTCAATCCTAATGTAACATGTGGAAACTGTAGGGGGGGGAAATACGTTTCTATTTAAAAACTTAAAAACTTTTTGTATCAAACACCCGATCAAGTTCAACATGATCATACAATATCTAGAGATGCTATAAAGTAAACTACAACACAAACACAATCAAACCATGACACAAACATAATCTACATAATATAAGCAACAAGCCACACAAACATAAACGCAATGCAAATATAAATATAAAGCGATAAAGACTAAAATAAAAGTAAAGAGATAAGTAAAGAATGCGCAAACCGGACACGATGATTTATAGTGGTTCGGTCACAAAGCTCTTCTTCGCCCTACTCCACTCCCCGAGTACCCAACTCGAGAGTTACTTCACTAATCAACAAGCTCCCTTCTTGGCGGAGAAAACCATACAACGTCGCTTACAATATTTTTCGACACTAAGCAAGATGTCGAGTTCTTCTTCGGGTGCAACCAAACCCGTTATGTTTTATGGCCCAACATAACAAACCTTGCATTTTGAGGCCTACACACATAAACCGCGTCGCTTACATTATTTTCCGACATTAAGCTAAATGTCGAGTACTAATCTAGCTAGTACCAATCTCACTCACGATCTACCCGATCCTCACATATCACACAAGCTACAAGATCCACATGATCTACACTCGATATACCCGATCTACTCACGATCCACCCGATCTACTCATGATCTACCCGATCTACCCGATAACAACACAAGCTACACAAGATCTCCCCGATCTCTACAAGATCACAATGATCCATGCAAACTAACTAAACAAGATGATAGACAACTTGATGTATAGCAAGATACAACAAGCGCGTAACAAATGTTACGAGTGCACTAGACTAACACTATAACACTTTTTATCTTTGTGATACTATGTGTTCTTCTTTTGCACTAGTAGAGGAATGAAGGTGATCTCTTGGTTGGATGAAAGGATCACTCTTAAACAAACTAAGACTCTCTAAATGATCAAAGAAAGTGATCTAAATAAGAAGGGATTAGAACAGAGAAAACTAACTGGAAAAATCAAGTTGGAAGTGTAAAATGGTCCACTATGTATAGGCAAAGAAAATTTGACCGTTACCGAGGGACGGTACCATTAAATATATCATGGTACCACTAAATTTACTGGTACCGTGCCAGACAAAAACGCTCCCATTTTTATTTTTAGTTGTGAAAGTTTATTTGGGGAAGTTTGGAGCTGTTTTGGGGAGAAAATAGCTGTTGGGATTTTTAAACTTGTTTTTCTAATTAAAACATTTCTTTTTAATTCAAAAATAATTTGTAAAATGTATTTTTGAAAAATGTTTTGTCACATTAAAAATGTGAAGTTTAGAACAAAAAAAAAAAAAAAAAAAAAAAAAAAAATCTTTGATCATCCGTCAAGTTTAAATTTGTTTGTTCATACCTTGAGTGATTTACGTCGGGATGAGAATCTACGACTCTGTTGAGGCATACTTGATACGTCGAGAGATGTTGATGTAAGTATGCATTGATGATTTGTGTTTACAAGTAACTTGCGCATTTTACGTTATGCATTACATGTTACATGTTTGTCATTATTAAAACCAAAGAAACCGTTTAGTTTAAATATCGTAATATTTGCACTAACAATCTCCCCCTTTTTGATGATGACAAACATGTAAACTGTAACACATAGTAAAATGTAAAAGTTACCTGTTTACACTCCCTTCTCCCCCTTTTGTTGAATCAAAAAGGTAGTTGAGCTTTCCCTTGAACTCACTCCCTACTCCCCCTTATTACACTGCTTTCCTTTCTCCCTAGAAAGGCGAGCTTGCATCATCTCAGTGAAGTCTTCTATCACCACTGTTAAGACGACTCCATGCTATGTATTCAAATACTTCCGAGCTCCCCCTAGCTCAATGCTCCCCTATGGTGATTGAGTCCCCTTGTTTATTTACCTTAGTATCTAGCAGATCCATGGATCAAATTCTTTCAAAGACTTTTCCTACATCAAGGGTTAGCTCCGTGCAACATAATATATAAAAGAATAGGAGCAACATTATAAGGATATAATACTTTTAGCAAGACATGAAAAGATTAAACTAAGTTAAAGTGTAGCTAAAAAAAATGAGTTTGATGAGGTAGGTGAGCATATCAAAGTATGCTAGAGGTTAAACACGTGATGAAAGTGTGCTAAAAGGATAAAAGCAAAGAAGAAAGCCCAAGAAAGTTGAGCGACCAAAAAAAATGAATGCATATTGCAATTCAAAGACACTTGAATGTCACAACCCGACCGAAAACCTAAGGTGTAATTGTTCAATCAATCACACTAACAAGAACGAGATTCGTTCATTGACTGACACACAAAATCACTTCTTCCAAGTTGTCATTGGGAAGGCGAGTTCTAACAAACCTTTTGAATGACATAATCATCTACCTAAGATGATTGGTGTTAAGGATAGTTTGTTGATAAGACATACTCTTTTCTTGTGTATGACCACTCGCTCTTCAAGCGACGAGTTGAGCACACCATTGTCTAACCCCGAAAGTTTATTTTGCAAAAAGAGAACTCCATTCGTTCCACCCGATCAAAGAATTCCGAGAACCAAAAACCCTCCGTTTGAAAACCTTTCCGAAGTTCATCCAATCGTTAATCTTTTTCAAGAATTACCATTTCCAATGGCCGACGATCAACCTATGTGGGATGCCAATAGGGTTGTAGCTCCTACACCCGCAGCCGCAATTGTTCCCGTTAATCTTGGAGAAAACTTTACTATCAAAGGTCATCATCTTTCGATGATTAAAGACAACCAATTTGATGGTAGAGCTAAATCCGATCCACACAAACATATCGCCGATTTCCTAGAAATTTGTGACATGTTTCGTTATGGAACTACCGATGCAAATTCAATCCGTCTTAAACTTTTTCCATCGTCTCTCACCGGAGAAGCGAAAATTTGGTATAATGAATTAAGCCCCGGAGTGATCACAACTTGGGACCAAATGAGAAGAGCGTTTGTCGGACGTTTCTTTCCACCAGCCATGTTTGATCGTCTCTTAGGTGAAATTCGTAGCTTTACTCAAAAAGAAGGAGAAAATCTTGTCGAAGCTTGGCTTCGAATGAAAAACATGCTCCGAAGTTGTCATGGGCATGGATTGTCTCGTGGTAATATCATCCAAATCTTTTACCATGGTCTCGATGACGCAACTCAAGGCATACTTGATGCCGGAGGAATTTTTCTTTATAAGACCCCTAACGAAGCTTACAACTTACTAGAAGACCGTGTACTTCTTAAGCTTGATTGGTCTAAAGACTCCAAAATCAAACCTCAACGAAAATCGGTTGCATTCGCTGAAGCGACAAATGAAAATTCAAAAATCATGGATATGATGAAAGATTTTACATCTAAAATTGATTCCAAATTCGAAAGTATCCAAAAAGAAATCAAAGAAATGCGTGAGGGATGTACTCATTGTGGTGGAAATCACTCCTCATCCGAGTGATGATAAACCCATGGGAGGTCCCGAAGCAGAAGCCAATTATGTTTCTGGAGGATATCGAGGAGGAGGATATCGTGGAAACTACTACGGTAGGAACTCTCGAGATTGGCAAGATCGTCCACCAAGGGATGATAATCGTTCCCAAACTCGTGACGAAAACCGTCAAACATCTTCCCATGATGATAACCGATCACCAACACAATCTCGTGAAACGAAAAACGAAGAATCTGAATTCGAAAAAACCATGCGTGAATTTGTGCATGCTCAAAAACAAACGAACGAATTCATGAAAAATCAATTCTTCATGCTCAAAAGCAAAGTCGAACAAGGTCAAAAGAATCATCAAGCTTCTATCCAAGATCTTGAAACCAAATTTGGTCGTCTTTCTGATCAACTCGCTGCAAGACCATCTGGTACCTTGCCAAGCAATACTCAAACCAACCCAAAACCACCATCATCTGGAAATTATCGTCCACCTTCAAACGAGAAATGAGCATGTGAATGCTGTATATACTCGTAGTGGCCTATCTTATGATCCACCACCCAACCCAACCCAAACAACCACTATTGTCCAAGATGATAGTGAGGATGAAGTAGAAGAAGCACCTAAAGAAAATGAACAAATTTCTAGACCAGTTGTTAAACCTACTCCAAAACTCAAACCATATAAACCAAGAATTCCATACCCTCAACGTTTGAGGAAAGAAAAGATGGAAGAGCAATATGGCAAGTTTATTGATTTACTAAAAGAAGTTAGAATCAACATTCCTCTTGTTGATGTCTTAGCTGGTATGCCCAATTATGGGAAGTTTTTGAAAGAACTTGTGAGTAATAAAAGTAAAATGGAAAACATTTCCGCTACCTTCTTGAATGAAGATTGCTCAGCCATTATTGAAAATAATTACCGAAAAAATCGGTGATCCTGGAAGCTTTCTTATTCCATGTACTTTGGGAAATTCAATCACTTGTGATGCTTTAGCCGACCTCGGTGCAAGTATCAATCTTATGCCATACTCCTTGTATGCGAAACTCTCAATCAATACATTGAAACCAACGAGAATGAGTATACGATTAGCCAATCATACTATCCAATATCCTGTTGGAATAGCTGAAAATATGCTTGTTCAAGTTGGGCAATTTGTTTTTCCTGTTGATTTTGTGATCCTTGAGATGGAGGAAGATAGCAAAGTTCCATTAATTCTAGGAAGACCTTTCCTAAATACAGCAGATGCTATCATTCGAGTGAAAAATAAAGAACTCAACCTTGGAGTTGGGGACGAAAGAATTTCTTTTTCGATAAATCAAGCAATGAAGTATTCTCATGCGAATGATGACACTTGTTATAGCATTGATGCTATCGATGATATAACAGAGGAAACATTTGATGAGTTGCTTGATGAAAGAATTAAGACTCATAAAACATCTGGACAAATCAGTGATGAAGATCTCGACCGAGAATTCGCTGAATTTATGTAGATGGACACTGAAGAAATCTCCGAGGAAGAAAATAACAACTTTGAAGAGTTGGAATTCAATGATGATATGAGAATCAAAACCTCAATTGAAGATCCACCGGTAGATCTAGTGTTGAAGCCTCTTCCTGATCATCTAGAATATGCATTCTTGGAAGAAAATTCTCTTCTTCCAGTTGTCATATCTTCAGAACTCAAACAAAATGAAAAAGAACGACTTGTTTCTATACTCAAAAAGCATAAAGAAGCTTTTGCTTGGAAAACTTCTGATATTCCTGGAATAAGTCCAAACTTTTGCAAACATAAAATAAATATTGAAAATGATTCTAAACCAGTTGTTTAAAGACAACGAAGACTCAATCCTAAATATGAAAGAAGTTGTTAAGAAAGAAATAATCAAACTTCTTGACGCTGGAATTATTTATCCCATTGAGGATAGTTCATGGGTGAGTCCTGTTCATTGTGTTCCTAAGAAAGGAGGAACAACTATCGTAACTAATGAACGTAATGAACTTGTTCCTACAAGAACTATCACTGGTTGGCGTGTATACATTGATTATAGAAAATTAAATGATGCCACCAAAAAAGATCATTTTTCATTACCGTTCATGGATCAAATGTTGGAAAGACTTGCGGGGAACAAATACTTTTGTTTTCTCGAAGGATTTTCTGGTTACTTTCAAATTCCAATTGATCCAGCTGATCAAGAAAAGACCACATTCACGTGTCCGTTCGGCACATATGCGTATAGGCGTATGCCTTTTGGTCTTTGTAACGCACCAGCAACATTTCAAAGATGCATGATTGCTATTTTTCAAGATATGCTTGAAACCTCCATGGAAGTCTTCATGGATGATTTCTCAGTATTTGGAGATTCATTCGAGTCATGCCTTTCCAATCTTGATAAAATGCTTGAAAGATGCAAAACTTCTCATCTCGTGCTTAATTGGAAAAAATGTCATTTTATGGTAACGGAAGGCATTGTGCCTGGTCACAAGATTTCGAGCAAGGGAATCGAAGTTGACAAAGCAAAAATAGATACTATTGCTAAATTACCACCCCCAACTAACGTTAAAGGCGTTAGGAGTTTTTTGGGACATGCGGGATTTTACCGCCGATTTATCAAAGATTTTTCAAAAATATCTCGTCCAATGACGAAGTTGCTTGAAAAAGATTCAGTATTTGATTTCAATGAAGAGTGCATCAAGGCATTCGAAACGCTAAAAAATAAGTTAACAAATGCACCAATTATGATTTCACCAAATTGGTCGCTGCCGTTTGAGCTTATGTGCGATGCAAGTGATTATGCTGTTGGAGCAGTATTAGGACAACGAGATGGTAAACATTTTCGTCCTATATACTTTGCTAGCAAAACTTTGAATAGTGCCCAACAAAACTACACAGTGACTGAAAAAGAACTATTAGCTGTAGTTTTTGCATTTGACAAATTCCGTTCTTATCTTGTTTTATCAAAGACAATTGTATTCACCGATCATTCAGCCCTGAAATATCTGTTTGCCAAACAAGATGCAAAACCACGTCTTATCCGATGGATTTTATTGCTTCAAGAATTTGACATAGAAATCCAGAATAAAAAAGGTGCAGAAAATGTTGCAGCAGATCATTTGTCTAGATTAGAAAATCCTAATTTAGAGGAACTCGGTGAAGACGAAATTGATGATAACTTTCCCGATGAAACTCTTATGGGAATCGACAATGAAGAAGTTCCCTGGTTTGCTGATTATGCAAATTATTTAGCTGGAGGAATATTACAAAAAGGTCTATCTCACGCTGAGCGTAGTAAATTTTTCGCAAATTAAAAATACTACTTTTGGAATGAACCGTATCTATTCAAAATGTGTCCCGATGGCATAATAAGAAGATGCGTATATGGTTCAGAAACCCAAAAAATTCTTGATGAATGTCATCATGGTCCAACCGGAGGACATTACGGTCCATCCACGACCGCTAAAAAAGTTTTTGATGCGGGATTTTATTGGCCAACAATTTTTAAAGAAGCGCATACACTTGTGAAGAATTGTGATGCATGCCAAAAATCTGGTAGGCTTTCTCATAGAGACGAAATGCCACAAAAGGGCATCCAAGTTTCTGAAATATTTGATATTTCGGGAATTGACTTCATGGGTCCTTTTCCTAAATCTCATAAATTCGAATACATACTCGTTGCAATTGATTATGTATCTAAATAGGCAGAAGCAGAGGCTTTACCCACAAACGATGCACGAGTAGTTGTGAATTTTCTGAAAAAGCTTTTCTCTCGATTCGGAATTCCAAAAGCTTTGATAAGCGACAGAGGAACTCATTTCTGTAACCATCAAATGGAGAAAGCTATGAAACGATATGGGGTCCACCATCGTTTCTCAATAGCATACCACCCTCAAACAAGTGGTCAAGTCGAAAACACCAATAGAGCCTTTAAAAGAATACTTGAAAAAACGGTCAAGGATAATCCTTCTGTTTGGTCAAGAAAACTTGATGATGCTTTATGGGCGTTTAGAACGGCATATAAAACTCCAATTGGTACAACCCCGTACAGACTCATATATGGAAAAACTTGTCATTTGCCGTTTGAAA
The DNA here is from genome assembly GCA_021014915.2 of Artemisia tridentata subsp. tridentata. Lineage (NCBI taxonomy): Eukaryota > Viridiplantae > Streptophyta > Magnoliopsida > Asterales > Asteraceae > Artemisia > Artemisia tridentata. Next base: position 217,867,379 of record CP139506.1, read on the forward strand.
TAGAACATCGTGCTTACTGGGCATTGAGGCAATGTAATCCTGATCTAAAAATCGCTGGAGAAAAACGATTACTGCAATTGCATGAACTCGATGAATTAAGACCCCAAGTGTATGAAAATTCAAAATTATACAAAGCCCGAACAAAAGCTTATCATGATAGAAAGTTAAGGATTCGAAAAGAATTCAAGGCCAGAGACAAAGTTCTTTTGTTCAATTCAAAGTATAAATTCAAAGCTCCTAAACTTAGAACCAAATGGTTTGGTCCATTCGTGGTAAAACATGGCTTTCTATCCGGATACGTTGAATTGTATGATAAGAACGGTGGAACTTTCATTGTTAATGGACATTGAATCAAACTATACCATGATGAGGAGCAATTGAATGAAATGTCAAGTGAGGAAATTCCACTTGAACTGCTTGATAAAAAGAAATATACTGCTATTCCATTTATGCCACCTTTTCGAGCTGATTATAAAAAGGTAATACCATGGGCAGCTGAAACTGGTTACATATGGGATGTTCTCCCTAGAACTTGCAATACCGCGAAGTTACATGATATTGATAAAACTGGAAAAGGAATAGTAAAAAGAAATGTGGTGTATATTCCAAAGAAATCAGGAAAGAATCCTAAAGATAAACCACCAAAGAAATAAAAAAGATTGAGTCGGGCTGATGACTTGTTAATAAATTTAGCGCTTCTCGGGAGGCAACCCGTGTGTTTTCAAAATTATTTTTATACCCCGATGGTTTCACCATAAGTGTGGGGGCCTTACTGTAATGAAATACAAATATATATATATATATATATATATATATATATATATATATATATATATATATATATATATATTTTGCATTTTTTTGTGTGTTTTTGTTTTGATGATTATGCAGGTTAAGATGCTTGATCTTGAAATATGGAATCATCCTATCTCCAAAGCTCAGGCAATTTCATTTCTTCTATGTTCCATTTCCCTATTTTTATGATTCATCGTTCTTTACATTGAGGACAATGTCAAACTTAAGTGTGGGGGGAGGAAATAGGAAAATGAACCGGATTTTAATATTTTCTATATTTTTGAGCCTATTTTTAACTTGTTTGCCCCTATGATCTAGTTGTTTTCGCACATTTAGGATAATTTATATTAGAAGAACTAGATAATCCACTAATAAAACATGTAATTTTTGAAAATTCGAGATGTGTCCTGATTGACATTGCGATTCATTTTCGGATTGATAACATTGATAGCACAACTATAGCCCATTCCACTAAATTGTGAGGATTTAAGCCTATTTCATATAGCATACATCTTTTATGCTTGGATCTTTTTGCTATGAGTGTGCCGGTGATCTATTTATTCTAGAACTTGTACATGCAAATCATTACCAGACCGCAGTGAGATCACCTCGTGTGATATAAGTGTATTCGTGTGATAAGAGGCAACCTTAGGAATTAAACCAAATGGCCTTCCATTTTTCATCTAATGATATATTAGCTAGCCACATTGGTTAGTTAACCACTTATTTGAACCCATTTGTTAGCACTCATTTTTAGTGCTAGATTCCATTAGTACACCCTCTGAGCCATCCTTTTCATTTCGTTACACCAGTAAAAAATATAAAAATATTCTTCACCTCTAGCCTTAACTTTACCCATAGTCAAGTCTTGGTTGGTTACTAGCTACTTGAAAAGATGGTTGATATGTGGGAATCCTTGAAAATGAGAAAGTTGCGAACTCTATGATAATCTCAAGGAAGATCTATTGGTATCTTGTGTGAAAAAAAAAATAATAAAAAAAATAATAAAGAGAAATAGACTAAGTAATCATCATTGTTTGGTGACATGGATAGCCAATGAGCTATGAAAGTATGATATCAATCAAGGAAGAATCTCAAGTTTGAAGGAAAGTGGTTGATGTAGCTAGTAGCACTTGGTTGTACACTTTGGCTATTTGTAAAGTTTTTATTTTTAAACCAATTTCATAAATATATCCCATGCCTTATCCTTACCCTTGCGGCTTTGTGAAATTTTCAAGTGTATTGACATGTAGTGACCATCCGATTTCTTGAGGAATTAGATAACGTTGTTAGCGATCTAAGGTTATCCTTAGTGACCATCCGTTATTTGGTAATTCAAGGATTCGTTGTTAGCGAGCTATTATGTTTTACATGAGATAGTTGCACATCAGTCTTATATAACCCTTAAAGCCTTAAAACCTGAATAAAAGTCCTCTTAGATGTTTACACTTGGTGCTTACGCCACGTCGGTGGAGTTTTGTCTCTTATACAAGCTTATGGTAATATTTAGATCATATCTGAGCAATGAGTGTTAATTTCTTATATACTCACCCACTAAACAAATGAGTGTTGAGTGAATTATACTTCATTTCCTTTTCGTGAGGTGTTTTAATGTGTTATCAAGCAAGAGAATCATTTAAGGTATTGTCAAACATCTCGACTTTTCACAACCAAAGCTTAAAAAGATGGATCCTACCTTGTACTTGTACTAGATGGATTTGCATCCCATTTTTAGAATCATTATAATTTATATCACGTGGATTTATTTCTTAAAGCTAGATTTGCTTGGGGGCAAGCAAAATGTAAGTGTGGGGGATTTGATAACGCTCATTTTGAACATGTTTTAGTTGCGTTATTTCTATGTTTATGCATTATATTTGGTTGTATTTGTGAACATATTATGCTTAAAAGGTGCAAAAGATGTATTTTAGTTCAGGTACGATCAAGTTCAAGGAAAAAGCTAAAAAGATGAGGAAAAGTTGTCAAATTAAGAGCTTATGCACAAATGAAGGATTCGTCTCACAATAAAAGCTTTTGGAGGATTGATAAAGATAAAGAATCAAGATTACAATGATTTTCAAGCTCAAGAAAAGATCATGAAATGATGAAATGAATGTTGGAGGTTTATATCCCGAACCCAAAGTTTCTATCTCAAACCCAAGGTTGAGTAGTTATTTCCAGACCCAAGGTCCTAGGTCCAAACCCTGGGTCCAGCCTTTTAAAGTCTTCTATAGTTGCATTAAAGAGAAGAGTTAAAGTGCCATCACTCTAAAGTCTTATCACCTACTTCCATTAATTCATCTTTCCTTCAACTTTATGACACTTGGAGCCCAAGAATTATGCTAGATGACCAAGGAGAATTATCTTATATATGTATGCAAGGAGACATCAAGGAGGGAGAGAAAAAAAGAAGATCAATCTATAATCATATACATCATATATCATACAAAAAATTTGTCACCATTCTCTCAAGAAGGGCGACAAAGAGGAGAAACACAGGAAAAGGAGGAGCTTATATTCACCAATCATCAATTCAATTATTCAAGGATCATTGTTGATCATTTCACAAGTGTTCCTCATTACTTGTAATCATCATTACAACTTTTGTAAGACCTATCTAATCATGTTTTCTAGTGATAAATTTCTTGTGATTATTACTTTGTTTACCATGAGTGGCTAAGTGCCTTGTGCACTTGCCTAGATGATGTTTGCTCCATGATTTATTTGATTGATTATGACTTAATGGTTCTAATATAAAAGAAAAGTTAACACTAATAACGAATTGTGCTATTTAGAGATTTCTCCACCAAAGAGTTGTCAAGTTTGGGTAATTTCTAATAATGAATTGGGTTGAAAAAGACATTGTTAGTAAATTAGTTGTAAACCTTTGTCTATGAGGGTTTTACCTGATGTATTGACCATTTCATAAGTAACTTGGTGTAACTTGGAAAACTAAATAGTGTGGTTGTCAATTATTTGTGAAACGAAAGCGAATCAAATAATTGAGTTGAGTTAATCTTGGATTGATCAATTCTTTAATATTGTTTTTATAATCTTAAAATCTTGACGAGGATTGAAAGTGTTGGAAACAATAGAGTTAGTACACCCACTAATCGAATTAGAACACCATCTAATTTGTTGATCATAATTAAATGGAACCATTGTCGTAATCATGTCAAAGGAATTGTGCAAAATAGTCTAGGCAAGTGTAGTCTTTAAAATTATTGAATTTATATCATCTTTATTTGCTTGCGAATTAGAATCGATAAGTTGGCTTGATTTTATATACAAAAAAAGATTCACATCGTACAAACAAAACAAATCCTAGTGAACGACCTCGGCTTACCTTAATTATCTCTTACTACACACGGACGAGTATACTTGCTCGTATGTGTTTCGTTTGAATCATTGGTAAATCGTGTTATAAATTTAAAACTTGTACTCATAACGGGTATATCCCTTGAAACACATCAGATGATGAAGAAGTAAGAGTCAGTGCACTGATGGCACTTTCAGAAAATGACAAGCTGGCTGTTGGAAAAAGCCATGCAAGAAATGGAGAGTGGGTTAACATCACCATGAAGAAGGTAAACATCTTACAATCTATGGATGATGATTCTGACTGACAATCTTACTTGAATTATATAAATGTTGTGATCTTAAGTTTGTTGAAGAGCAAAGACTTAATTTGTTTGCAAAATACAATAAACTTGTTCTAGAATTAAATAAGTGTAGAGATGAACTACTTGTCTTAAAACAAGCCAAGCTAGAAGCTGTTACACTTCAAATTCAAAACACTGAAATTTTGAAACAAAACGAAGCTCTTCAAATAGAACTCAAGAAAGAAAAAGCTGTCATTGAAAGCTGGACAACAAAGAATCCTAAAGTCTATGAAACTGTTAGTCTTATTCCTAGTTCTAAAAAGAAAATCATAGGAGAAGACCAACTCACTGAATCACTCAGTGAGAGTCATAGTGAAAAGGTCTTTTTACCAGCTGGCATATCTTTTGAACAAGAAATGGAACCCAAGTCTAGTGACTGGGTTGAAAGAAACAACCCAGACAGTAAGTTACCTAACTTTGAGACTGGGAAAATCTTGCAACTTGAAAGTCAGACTATCAAAGATATGCTTGGAGTCACTGATAAACCCAGTAACACTGAGTCTGTCAATGAATCTGAATTAGAATCACAAACACCTCTCCCACCACTGAAAGTCCTTCAGGGAGCAGCACCATGCTCAGACCTAATACCTTTAGTTTATTCTCAACATTCTCCAAAAGAGAAGTCAGGATTGGGTAGAACAATCCTGAAGAGACCCACACCTGAAGTCTTAGTTCCCACTGATGACTCAACACCTTCAGTTTCAACTGAGGTGAACACTGAAAGCCCTGATTCAAAATATGATCAGTTGGCTGAGCTTGTCAGGAAGCTGAGTGAAAAGATTGAATCATCTGAAAAACCTCCTCAATCTAAGATTAAGGAACTCAAACCAGCTTCCTTAAGCACCTCCAAACCAAAATCTCAACAAAGATGTGAACTGTGTAACTATACAAATCATTCTACTGATGACTATTATAGAATCCTCTTTTGCATGATATGCAAAAAGGAAGATCATAGGACTTTTGATCACTTATCATACACAGTCTCATCCAATGTTTCAACACACTTTAAAGCACAGGCTTTTCAGTATCCTTCTGGTTCAAAATAGATACAAAGGCAAAAGGCGAAGCCTTTTTTACCTTGTCCACATTGTGGTTTCAATGACCATCATCTTGATGATTGTTTAATATATCCTTGCTGTGACATATGTGGAGATCCCACTCATGACACTTCAGGACATGAAAAGGTCATTCAGGCTAGAAGAGGCACTACCAAGTCCTCTCCTCAGTCTACTGAGTCTACATCAACAACCAAATGTAAAGTCTGTGGAAGCACAGTCCATACCACCAGTGACCATGCATCAATTGTTTCCTTTAAAAAGGCCATCAAAGCCAAGCCCACCAGGAAGTGGGTTCACAAGAAAAACTAACACAGTTTACTATTTGTGCAGAGACATGCCAGGGAGCCTGTTTGGCATCTAGACAGTGGATGTTCAAGGAGCATGACTGGTGTGAAGGAATATCTGCACAAATATGCTGAAGAACCAGGACCTAAGGTGATATTTGCTGATAATTCATCATGTCTCACTGAAGGTTATGGTTCAGTAAACTGTAGTGGAATAGTTTTTACTAGGATAGCTTATGTTAATGGCCTCAAGTACAATCTTATCAGTGTCAGTCAACTATGTGATGCTAAATACATAGTTCAATTTGATGATAAGCAAGGCACCATCTTAATGCAAATAAAGAAATAGTTCTTATTGGCCATTCATCACAAGAAGACAGGATGTTTATGTGTTAGATATGTCTACTCTAACTCAGAATGGAACTTGTCTATTTGCTAAAGCCATTAAAACACTAAACTGGCTTTGGCATAAGAGACTCTCCCATCTGACTTTCAAAAACATAAACAATCTTGTCAAACAAAATAAGGTCATTGGCTTACCATCACTTGTGTTTTCAAAGGATAAACCCTGCTCTGCCTGTGAAAAAGGTAAACATCATAGAGCATCCTTTAAAACCAAACAAAACTTCTCCATCAAAAGTTGCCTTCATCTTCTCCATATGGATCTTTTTTGACCTGTTAGTCCAATTTCCATTCATCATGAGAAGTATACTCTGGTCATAGTGGATGAAAACTCAAGATACACTTGGGTTTACTTCTTGACCAAAAAGAGTCAGGCAGCTGAAACAATCATGGTATAAACCCCCCATCCCGAACCAGTATATATCGTGGTGTTCTTTACTTGCTTTATATAGTTTGGTTGTGCTTGTTGTTGTGGTTGTTGTTGTATAACCACCTGTTGATTTTTGAGGCTTGAAGTTTTTAAACATCTAAAAAGCCGAAAAGGCCGTATTCACCCCCCCCCCCTCTACGGTTCTACATATCGTATTTACTATGTTTCATACTTTATGCATTTTGATTATGTTTATGTACTTTGTGACTGAGATTATGGGTTAATACCTGTAGGTATTAGCCATGTTTAATGATTACATTATGTTTTAATTTGTTACTAATTCGATAGGAAGCTTATGGTTGTGTTTTGATTACGTTTATTACTTCATTAATACTATTTTGTATGTTAATGTAAGCCCTATGAGGTTAATTAATAAATTGATAATCATTAAGGTGAGCCTTATGCGGATTTTGACTAATCATGACAGGATTAGATCTTTCGAGAGACTTAATACTAAAATCTAGACGTTTAGGGATGCCCAGACATTGGAATGAGATACGCTAACAAGTTAGCACCGTCGCTACAGGTCTTAGACTTATCAAACATCTTATATGACTAAACATGGTTAATACATTCTTCCTATCCTTAATTAGTGTCTTTTTACTTTTATTGTTTGTTTTGCTTTATTAGTTTATTAGAAAACCAAACTCGTGCCAGTCTCTCAGGCTGAAACCTTTTCGCGTTAGTTTAGGTTAATTTAGTAGAATACCTTTGGAATTAGTATATTAGAAATCCACTCTTAGTGATCGACACCCTACTTTCCAACTAACCTACCATCGACCGGGCAACTGCCCGTTAATGTTTGTTATAAGTAAAGTTGGCAAAATATAAATAGTAAAACTTGATAACAATAACTACCTACAACGAAAGCACATCAAGTTTTTGGCGCCGTTGCCGGGGAGTGAACTTATCTTTTTACTAGTTTTATTGGTATTTTTCTATTTTTAGTTTGTTTTTGTGTGTTTGGTTTGTGTGTCTGTTAGTTTGTTTACATTCTGTGTTTCTGTCTCAGAAAGGCAATACGACGTATACTTGTCTGTGAATACGGCGTATCTGTCTGTTTTCAATACCGCGTATTCTTGTCTGTGAATACGGCGTATTGACGTTCTGTGACCAATTTTTTTTTAGTTTGTGTGATCTTTAGTGCTTAAATTTTCTGAAAAATTTGTTACAGGAAGCTAATACGGCGTATCCATTCTCTGTTGGATACCGCTTATTAACTTGTGTTGTATATGGTGTATCCATTGTCTATTGGATAATACATCAACCTTCTGTGACCCAAAAATATTTTTCATTTTTTTAAATTTTTTAGGGTTTAATTAGTTTTTATTATTTTTATATTTTGTTTGGCCTACTCTTGGTCTTCTTGGTTGCTTTGTTTTTTCAGGAAATCATGGTGATCGACAAAAACATTGATGAAATGACCATGGAAGAATATGTACAATATGAATCAGACAAGGAATTAATAATGGTCGGGTTTATGATTGGCGATACGCAAGATACGGTGAAGAAAAGTGGTACATTAATAATGATGATACGGATTTTACAGGGTACAAAGAGGAAGAATATACTGCTATCGCATATAATAGTGCATCAAATTGGGGGGCTAAAAACAATGAACATGGTGATTACCCATGCCTCAACAACACGAATTTTAATGAATATAATGATGGGAATTCTCATTATGATTCATATGGATTCGGTACATCGTATTGAAGAACATTGTCGTACTATTATAAGCCTACTTAGTATCGTACCAAATGAAAAGAGTGTGGTGGAAAAAGGTAATGAGTTTGATGCTATTATTTGTGATGATGTACAACCACAAGATGATGAGGTGAATAATCCCGGAGATACTAAGTGTTGGGAATTAAAGCTTCTTGAATTGCTACTGCTTATATGGATGATATTGCTGCTCTATTGTGTTAAGACTGCTCTTGGACTTCAAGGATAATGTTCTAAGTGTTTAAAGCTGGTAATACAAAGGTTAAGACTGCTGGTGTAAGTTAAGACAAGCGTTCTACAGCTCATAATCATATTATAGAAAATGAGGCGTGGGAAAACGGCACCAATTCTGTCCAATAACACCAAAAACCTTGCTCTTAGAAGGTTACAACTGTTGCTAAACTTCAAGGAAAATACACTAAGTAGTTAATGTTAATGTATGCTGTACTTCATAGTTAACGACTGTATATAGACGTTAGAGTATTTAGGCGGTTATGTTACAACTGCTTAAGATATATACATTGTATAGTCGGTTTGATATGTTTAGAATGTTTAGATAATTATAGAAAAGATTTATCTTAGAGAACAAGCTATTGTAAGCCGACTAGGACTCCTTAGTCTATAAAAGGAGGTCCTAGGGCATTGAGATAGATACGTAATTTTGATAGAGTTATAGCTTCAAGGTTGTATAACTCTAATACTGTTGAGTATTCGTATTAAGTAATAATATTGAAGCTTTGTTTGTTTGATAAATTTGTTCTTGTGTTTTACTATTACATTACAAAGTTCTTCTTAAGATTAAAGTTTAGATTCCGCATAAACTTTAATATATTCCAAGACACTTTCTATACCATAGTTGTACTAGATTTATCTAGCATAACTTAACCTTTACAAGCTAAGGGAATTCGATCAAGTGCATAACTGGGATCAACACTAAGAATAATGTGGAGTTCGTTGATGACATGGAAACAACGGATGACCTTCCTGTGATGGATATTCAGAAAGAAAATAGGAATTTAAATCTCACGGACTTAGAAAGGCTAACGCGGTTTTGGGGATATATTACGTATGGATTCCGTAGGCCAAAACCGGTGGTTGAACCGTATAAACCCATCCCATTCCTTGCACGATTGGATGTGGTTAAACCGTATCACCTATCCGTCCCTTTCCCTGGATGATTGATTATGGGATCGACACATATCCTTTTCCCTGGACGATTGAAGGTGGTGAAGAATAAAACTTAAAGAAGGTGAAAGCTAAGAGTGTACGGGTGAATGAATCAAACCCACAAGATCATGTGGAATCTATGCAAATTGGTAATACCCTTGACTCTCCTTTTATTTTTAGTACTGACGATATTGCTAGTGTTTCTAGACAGGTTGCAAAGCAAATGGATGATGTGGTGGAACCTATTACCCTACAACCTATCACGAACATAACACCACATAATTACACACATGACGCACCTGCTATCCACCATATTTTGGTTGAAATTCCAAATGAATTAAATTATGAGCTCTTGGACAATACCTTGATTGAAGAGCAAGATAATTTGAGGCCAACATGGAAAGAAGAGGGGCTCGAAAAGATACTTGCCAATGACCCTTTCTCATCTTGTATGGAAGTTGAGGGAAGCCTAACTACCGACAAGATAAATGAAGAAGGAAGGCTATTCTTGCACCCTCAACATACTAGTCTCTCACATGGAGTGTTCAAGACATCTAATTAATCAACCAATTCGGGAAAGGTAAGGAGTGGAGATCACTACCCACTGAGATACCATTTTTACTTATTGTTTCTTCTTACTATAGTAAATTTACACTCTTATAGTGTTTATTGCTATTATCACCCGCACTTGATTCCAAGTGGGGGGAAAAACACCCTATTACACAGTAAATAAGGGTGGAGTCAGGCTCGTGACTCGAACAAAAACAAGCGCTTCGTGGGAGGCAAACCACGCTTGTCTTTTATTTTCTTTTTAGTATATTTTCATTTTCGTATTTCTGTCAGTTGGTCAATACGGCGTATTCGTTAGTGGATACAGCGTATTAAACCCTGACATGCACTTTAGTATTTCCCACAGGTAGTTGATACAGCGTATCCAACATTCCATGGATACGGCGTATCGACACTCTGCCTGCCGTTTTTCGTATATTTATTTTCTAACTGATGACTAATTAGATATTCAGTTTCCTTTTCTGTGGTCTCTATATTTTGACAGGTTTGTAAGATTTATGGTGTTGATGGAATCCCTCTTTTCATTTGCTCGCAAAACATACGTTGGAGGATCATACCGAGCAAATTCCAGGGGAGTTTTCGTTCTAATTCTTTATATTTACTGTATTTAATTTTCAATTTACACAACGAGGACGTTGTTTACCTTAAGTGGGGGGATGGAGAATTAGAACGCTATTTGTCCTTAACCGCACACATAACCCTTATTTCCATATTGTGAGAATTAAGCCTAATCCGTTTCCACTACTTTACCCAAATTCCACAAATATATGAGTGTGCTGGTGACTTGTAGTAAACTTTAGAACTTGGCTTTTATACTATTCGAGACCACCCTAATGAGTATTATTGATATAATTGGAGTACCTTGTCTAACTAGGTAAATTTATAGTATTACACCTAAATAGCCTTTATATGTTATGTTATATTAACTAACTACACTAGTTAGTTAATCCCCATATAAACCCTTTTGTTACTCGCATTTTTAGAGTAAGATACCCCTAGAAAAACCCTCAGAGCCATTCCTTTCGTTTCTTACACCTATGTTAATTTGTTTCGTTACACCTTACACCTTAGCCTACCCTATAGATTTAAGTCCGTGGTTAGTTGCTTTTGGAAATGTGTATATTCCCCGCGTTTCCTGTGTTCGTGTGCTTAATTATTATCTATGGTTAGGTCAGGAATTACACAATGCAATGGGAAGTGAAAGCAGATGTTGTGTTTTTATTTTTTGTGTGTTTACTACTTTCACCATTATTTTTATATCTGAAGTATTGAAATATATAGAGAAAATCATCCAGATTTATTGTTATGGTGAAGTGGTGAAATTTTACACCATTAGTTAGTTAATTATTTAATGTTACGAAAAAAATTTGAAAAAATTGAAAAAAGAAAAAAAAGAGAGAGAGAGAAGAAAAAGTGAGGATGCGAGATAATCGGTTCGTTAAAACTTAACCAATTTTATATTATGAGCTAATCGATTATTCGTTTGTACGTGTTATAAACCAACGATGTAAAGTTATGTAACTGGTAGATATCGCCAATATTTGTTGTACTATATTTATACAAAGTTATGTAACTGTAAGGGAGTTGGCCATTATGGGAACACCAACTAAGGTTTGTTTTGTGATGATGATTAAGACATCATTGAGTCTAATTTGTGTGTACCTATTAAAGCGTGAGTTTCCGTGTTAAAGCATGAGTTAGTCTATGATTTGTGTCTTTTTTAAGGGAAGGTTGGGAAGTAATTAACCACATTTGTATGGATTTAATCTATCTGTTTGTTTATTTTATTTTTACACCAATTTTATGTATTTCCCAAGTTTTATCCTTACCCTTAGCAAGTTACTTTATTCGTTGTTACCTTTCGAGCATCCTGTAACACCCGGTAACTTTCCAAACCTATTTTACTAGCTAAAATATTTACTTTTGCATCCCCTTAGCATTTAAACTTTTTCTAAACTTATTTGAACTTGAGAAATAGATGATATCTTGTTAAACGTGAATGTTATTCACCAATCTAGCCGGCACAACCTAGAATACTTGAAACTATTTGATTTATTGATTTAAATTAAAACCGAGAAAACTATGCGTGCGAATACTCATTTTTAGCAGAAAAATCGTTCCGAACGCAATGGAAAAAACCTCGTATCTTAAAACGGATTTTTCCTATGTCAAACAGGTCCCGCGGTGTTATTTTTAAAAGAATAACAAAAGTTACAAAAACTACCCCGCGCCCTTAATTACACCGCCACCCCTCCACTTTCATTCGTCCACATTTGCCCCCTCCTCACTATATGTAAACTCAAATTAGGGTTTTCCTCCCCATTTGATACCACCACCCCACCGGAATCACTATTCTAGGGCCGCACATCATTTTTCGGCCACCACCAAAACTCCACCACCACGTAGATCAAGACCCCGAGGTCATTTCTGGAGAAGATCGGAGGAAGAGGAGAATGTTTGACCGAGTCTGGGAGATCACCGCCATTCACTGCCGCTAGCCACCTTCTTCCCCACCTCACCTCTCTTGTTTGGTAAGGCCACGTGCCACTATTTCTTCATTTTCTTTCATTTTTACAAATCCCTAATCGGTATTAATAAAATCCTAACAATTTTTACATTAAAACTAAACTAAAACCATTGTTTTGAAGCAAAACCGTGTGGATCTAATGTTTTAACTCGAAACTCGTCGTGACTCGTTCCGAGTCGTGTGACTCGTCCGAGTAAATTCACGAGTTGAGTTGACTCAGATTGTTCCTTGATTATTTTATACTTGTTGGTTTTGTTTAAGCTTATTTTTGTTGTTTTGTAGCTCGGTTTGGAGTTTGGATTGGATTTGGTTATGCGATGTGTTAGCCGAGAGCTTCAAGGCTCGAATAGGGTCGAGCCATGACTCCATGGAGACACGGCCTAGTGTGGTTTGGGTTTATTTGAGTCTTTGATGGTGTTGGTTTACTTATGGGGCGAGTCATGACTCAAGGGAGTCACGGCCAAGGCGTGGTTAGACTGATAGAGTCATAGTTGATGTTGGTTGTTAAATTGGAGTGAGCTGTGACTCAAGGAAGTCATGGCCGAGGTGTTGTTTGGATTTTTGAGTCGTAGTTTGGATGGTTATCGAGAGTGAGTCAAGCCGTGACTCGTGGGAATCACGGCCATGTCGTGGTCTTGTTAGCCGAGGCCTCGACCTTGTTTTTTACATCTTGGTATGAGCCGTAGATCAAGGGAGCACGGGCTCAAGTGGTTAGTAGTGTAGTTGAGTCGGGACGGGTTTGATGTGTCTTTAATGATGATGCATGAATACGCAGCTAAACCTAACTGGTTACGCGCATTTGAATACCCGTAAACCAAGTTTACGACATGATGAATGATGCCCATGAATAGTGATTTCCCTCCGGGAATGAATAGTGTCACGTGAATAGTAAAATTTTTGACGACTTCTCAAAGTCTCAAACTGACTTAAAAAATGATGAATAGTGTGAAATGATGAATAGTGATCGGTGAATAGTAAATGATGGATAGTAACTCATGAATAGTAAATTGTCGGGGTTTGGAAAATGACCTGAAATTATGAGTTGTGATAGTCGACCACCCTAAAAGGAATTCAGTCCCTGAATTCAGCTGATGTTGGTCTCGGTGAAAAGATGTGGGTATTTGAGTCGCATCTGGTCTTCCCGTTCCCAAGTAAACTCAGGACCTCTGCGAGAATTCCAGCGAACTTTGACGATCGAAATTCGACTTTGCTTCAACTGTTTGACCTCTCGGTCCATGATTTCTGCTGGTTCTTCCACAAAGTTAAGCTTATCATCGATTTGAATTTCTTCCAATGGGATTACGAGCGTTTCGTCTGAAAGACATTTCTTGAGGTTTGAGACATGAAACGTGTTATGTACATTGCTGAGCTCTGACGGAAGCTCCAGTCTGTACGCTACCGGACCGATCCTTTCGAGAATCTTGAAAGGCCCAATGTATCTCGGGTTCAACTTCCCGCAAGGCGCGAGACCTTCAACATGACTTTGTCTCCCAACCTGAAATTCTAATGGTTTGCGTCGAACATCGGCGTAACTTTTCTGTCGGCTTCTGGCTGTTTGGAGTCTTTCTCTAATCTGAATTATCTTTTCTGTTGTTTCTCTGACCAACTCTGGACCAGTTAGTTGTACATCACCAACTTCGGCCCAACAAACTGGGGACCTGCACTTACGACCGTGAGTGCCTCGAATGGTGCGGCTTTTATGCTCAAATGATAACTGTTATTGTAAGAGAACTCGATCAATGGCAAATGGTTAGCCCAACCATTTCCAAAGTCAATCACACATGCCTTGAGCATGTCTTCCAATGTCTGAATCGTTCTCTCGCTCCGACCATCGGTCTGAGGATGATAGGCGGTACTCATGTCTAGTTTAGTCCCAAATGAATCTTGCAATGACTCCCAAAAGTTTGAAGTAAAGCGACTATCTCTGTCAGGAAATGATGGAAATTGGTGCACCGTGCCTTGAGACTATTTCCTTGACGTAAAGTCTGGTGAGCTGATCCATAGTATAAGTCTCTTTGATTGGAATGAAATGAGCTGACTTGGTGAGACGATTAACTATTACCCAAATAGCATCGTAACCTCCTGATGTTTTGGGAAGTTTAGTGACAAAGTCCATTGTAATGCGTTCCCACTTCCACTGAGGAATCTCTGGTTGCTGAAGTAATCCTGATGGCTTCTGGTACTCGGCTTTCACTTTAGCACAAGTAAGGCATTTACTGACATACGTAGCTATCTCTGCTTTCATATTTGGCCACCAATAAAGCTTCTTGAGATCCTGATACATCTTATCAGAACCTGGATGAATGGAGTACTTCGACTTGTGTGATTCGTGCATGATCAACTCTCGTATTCCACCATAGAGAGGTATCCAGCTTCTATCCTTGAAGCATAATGTTCCATCTAATCTCCATACTAAACCGTTTGCATTATCTTGCATTCCTTTAAGTGTTTCACTTGGTAGGTTTTCTTCCTTGAGTACCTCAACTTGGGCCTCGAGGATCTTTGATGGTAGTGGTGAAATGATAGTCATTCCCAATGATCTGACTCTCAAAGGCTTGAGTCGTTCCTTCCGACTGAGTGCATCTGCCACAACATTGGCTTTCCCTGGGTGATATCTGATTTCACAGTCGTAATCACTAAGTAGTTCCAACCAACGACGTTGCCTCATGTTAAGTTCCTTCTGATCAAGAATGTACTGTAAGCTTTTGTGGTCTGTAAATACTACACACTTTGTTCCGTAAAGATAATGCCTCCAAATCTTGAGTGCGAAAACCACGGCACCCAACTCTAAGTCGTTAGTAGTGTAGTTCTTCTCATGCTTCTTAAGCTGACGAGATGCATAAGCTATCACTTTCTCGTTTTGCATTAGCACTGCCCCAAGTCCTTTGTGTGAAGCATCGCAATATACCACGAAGTTTTCAATCCCTTCTGGCAATGACAAAATTGGCGCGCTGCAAAGTTTCTGCTTCAATAACTGAAAAGCGGTCTCTTGCTTTTCTCCCCAATCGTACTTCTGGTTCTTTTGTGTCAACTTGGTCAGTGGCTTAGCTATCTTGGAAAACCCTTCAATGAACCTTCTGTAATATCCGGCAAGTCTTAAGAATTGACGAATTTCTGTGGGAGTTTTTGGTGTTGCCCAATCTTTAACTGCCTCAATCTTTGCTAGATCAACCTGTAGTCCCTGACTATCAATGACGTGACCAAGAAATTGTACTCTGCGGATCCAAAAATCACACTTTGAGAATTTGGCGTACAGTTTCTCTTTCTTGAGCAGTTCTAAAATTGTTCTAAGCTGTTCTCGGTGCTCTTCTTCACTCCTTGAGTAAATCAAGATATCGTCAATGAATACGATCACAAACTTATCTAGATATGGCTTGCACACCCTGTTCATGAGATCCATGAACACAGCTGGTGCGTTGGTTAGTCCGAACGGCATTACCTGAAATTCATAATGGCCATAGCGTGTTCTGAATGCTGTCTTCGGGATATCTCCCTCCCGAACCCTAAGCTGATGGTAACCCGATCTCAAGTCGATCTTGGAGTAATAACTGGAACCTTGCAACTGATCAAACAAATCGTCGATCCTGGGAAGTGGATAACGATTCTTCACCGCTAATTTCTTTAGCTCTCGATAATCAATGCACATTCTGAAAGATCCATCTTTCTTCTTTACAAACAAAACTGGTGCTCCCCAAGGCGAGGAACTCGGCCTAATGAATCCTTTATCCAAGAGCTCTTGCAATTGGTTCGACAACTCTTGCATTTCTGAAGGTGCAAGTCGATAAGGTGCTCGCACAACTGGTGCGGCTCCCGGCACTAAGTCGATCTGAAATTCGACTTGGCAAGTAGGTGGAAGTCCTGGTAAGTCTTCTGGAAAGACTTCTGGAAAATCTTTAACCGTTGGCACATCCTCAAGTCGCTTATCCTCCGACTTCTTTTTTGTGATATGAGCCAAGAATACATAACAGCCCTTCTTTATGTATTTCTCTGTTTTAATGCACGAGATGATGCTGAGTCTAATCCCACTGCGTTCTCCGCGAACGACCAATGTTTCGCCATCATAAGGAAGATGAACAACTTTTTCATCACAGATGATTCTGGCATGATGTTGAGATAACCAATCCATTCCGATGACAATGTCGAAACTTCCAAGTTCTACTGGCATGAGATCTATATTGAACGGGTGATTGAGAAAATTGAGAGTGCAACCACGAATGATCGTGTCGGTGCCAACTAAACTACCGTTAGCTAGTTCAATGTGATATGGAGTGTCTAATGCGGTTGGTTCAATGTTGAGTAATGGTGCAAATGCAGTAGAAACAAAACTTCTATCGACTCCTGAATCAAATAGTATGGATGCATAACGATTATTAATGAGGAACGTACCCGTAACGACATCCGGGTCCTCCCTGACATCTTCTCCTCCAAGGACATAAGCTTTTCGTCTAGCTGTTCCACCTTGGTTATTGTTTCCCTAATTCTTTCCTTTTGGACATTCTTTCTTGAAGTGTCCAACTTCTCCACAACCAAAACATGTTACTGGGGGCTTCTGATTATCAACCACAATTGAAGCCTTGCAATCCCTGGTCGAATGACCAACCTTCTTACAGTTCCCACACGGATTCGGACAATTTCCAGGGTTATGATGGGTTTGACATTTGTTGCACTTGGGTAAAGTACCATTGTAACCTCTTTTCTCAGCTTGACCTGCAACATAGGCCTTTACAGTTTCCTGTCTCTTGGGTGGTGGTTGAGTAACATTGCTACTCTGGTTGTTATCCCGATTTCTTTTGTTGTTGTTGTTGTTATTGGAATTGTTTCGGTTGCTGTTATAGTTGTTGTTGTTTCAGTAGTTGTTGGAATTGTTGTTGTAGTTACGGTTACTGTTGGTGTTGTTGTTGTTGTTTGAAGTAGTTCCTTTCTTCACTATATGAGCCATGAGTTTCTGAGACATTCTGATTGCCTCATCCAATGTTTGCGGGTCAAAAGAAATCACATCTCCACGGATGTTGTGAGGTCTCCAATGAAATTCTCTAATAGCTTCTCAGTGTCCGGAACCATTGTCGGACATAATGCTGCCAATTCCTGAAACCTCCTAATATATGTCTCAATATCATTACCTATTGTCACTAGCTCATAAAACTCTGTTTCCATCTTTTTCAATTCTGTTCGTGGGCAAAACTTCTTTGTCAGCAACTTCTTGAATTCGTCCCATGTAAGCTTGTGAGCATTCTCCATTCCCATGGGCTTTGCATACGAATTCCACCATGACATAACTTCCCCAACGAGTGTACTAGTAGCAAACTTAACCTTGCTTTCCTCCGGACAGTTGCATAGAAGGAATACTGATTCTGTCTTTTCAAACCATCGGATCATGGCAGTGGCCCCTTCAGTGCCTTTGAATTTTTCCGGATCATCACTCTTGAAATCTTTGTACGTACATTTACGACCATTTGTACCATTGGTATTTGTTCCTGCGGCTTCCCGGTTTCTGCCAGCAAAGCGGCTTCAGCAGCAGCTGCAGCTACGGCAGCTCTTTCTGTAACCAATGCTGCCTCTATACTGTCGGCAACAAGCTTTCTGACCTCGGCTGGTGTCATAGCAGTAGTGGCTCTTTTGGGTGGCATAATTCTTCACAATCACAAAAGATAACAACAATGAGAATCCACCATAGAAAACGATCATCATACACAATATATACAACCACAACATGTATATACATCCGCAACACGTATAAATACAACCACAACATGTATAAATATAATGAAACCACAACGAAACATCATAAATATAATCACAACGCACATGAATATAATACATGAAAATTTCGGTTACACAGACCGATATCATAAAATAGCACAACGAAAATCCTGCATAGTAGAGTCACACTTGATATATTTGTTTGTACTACAAGCAAAAGGCAACAAGTCCTAACTATGTCCCACACCCCGGGACTAGGATAATAATTTACAAGCTACATGATGAAGGTCTAACATTAGGCACCTCCTCCGGGTGCTCCATCTAGCCTGCGGAAAATCCTCTGAAGATCCCTAGACATAGCAACAACGATCTCCTCAAGGTGCTGAACTCGAAGCTGAAGATCAGTTTCCCTAGTCTCTGATGCAGACATCCATAGCCTGAACTGAAGATAACTCACCGGCCTGGTGATGATGCTCATCCTGGGACATCTGTGCCCTGTCGAACAACTCAGGCATCTTCTGCCTCAGCTGGGTGATATGCTCTGAACTCACTAACTGACGGACCTCTAAACCCTGGTGTGACACATCGATGGCAACCCTGCCCTGGATCAATCCCTCAACCTCCTCCTCTATAGCCTCAATACGGCTCACTAGTGTCTCATCTAATTGAGCTAATGCCCTGTCAATCTCTCCCTGAAGCTGATCTAGTCGCGAGTCAAATGTAGCAGCAGTAAGCAGTCTGTCAGCAGCAGCCCTCGAGCTCTCACCAACCTCGAATCTGCTGGGTGGTGCTGTCTCTGTGGCATCTGAAGTATCTGGTGATGGAATATCAAGACGTGCCCACTTCTTGAGCGGTAGGTCTGACATAGGAGTAGGATCTCTGGTATGAACAGGTGCTGATAGGGATGGCAATGGTGGAGACAATGATGATAAGGATGGTAAGGGTGATAATGGTGATGGTGTACTGAATGCCACACTCCTCCTCGCTGTCAAGCGGCGACGGAGTGGATGAGATGAAGTAAGTGATGATGGTGGTGGTAGGGATACAAATGCAGCTGGTGATCTGACAGTGAGACGATGAACCCGCTTAGCAGCAGTGCGCTTCATGCGCGGCCCACCTGGATATGTACGGTAAACTCGACCATAGGGTACAAACTCTCCTGGCTGGATAACTGGAATGACTCTGGGACCACGACGGATCACAGGTGACAGTGGTGGGGTAGGCACGACTTCCCCCTCCTCAAAGGGTTCTGTCTCGGCCTCTGACATCACAGCTGAAGATTGTGGAGTAGGCTCCACTGATGACAAAATGATAGTGGGTATGGGGATGATGTAACCGACTCTAGTATGATGGAGGGTAGTGAGGAAGTATCGTCTGACTCAGAGTCCGATGAGATAAAAATAGGGTGTGAATCCGAAGACATCACTATGACAATAGATGTGAAATAAAAGTAAATAAACATTTACATAATGTGAGTTATGATGAAATGATATATGTATGAAATCGCAATCACTACATGTGATATAATGAATATGCACTTATGCTACAATGATGAGATGCTATGATGGTGCAGTTATAGTCTAGGATATAATGGACAACCTAGTTCGCTATAACCTTTGCTCTGATACCAATCTGTCACACCCCCAAATTTCGTGACTTGCAGCGAAATGAAGCATTCAGGGGCGTGACTGGTCATAGCACCAAAGTTGCAGTTATATTGAACGACCTAAAGTGTCGTTTAGAAAATACATCGTTTGATTATTTAAAAACATTCATAGTTACAAAGCTAGGTCCCAAAAGGTGAAACAAGTTTTCATAAAACAAGTTCATACAATTCAAACGATGGATAAGTGCATAAAATATAAAGTGAGACGCGTCGACTCCGCGACTCCATGATGTGTCCATATGCAAGCCAACATGCGATACCTTAATTACCTGAAAATACATTGCTAAAAATGGTCAACAAAAATGTTGGTGAGATCATAGGTTTATGTAAATGAAATGTTGTTCGGATACCACAAGTATAAAGTGTATGACAAAACCATGCCACATAAAAATGATACATAGCTCTAAGCTCATGACCCCGAAGCTAGACTGAATGAAATGCCCCAACCGAGTGTTTGCCAATCACTCTAATATGACAGAAATGAAATGCGTTCGTTTGACCAGTTGGTGCTACCAACCCGAACGGAGGAGTCACCCTCAATAGATCTATTCACTCACTCTCGCTTGCTAACAATTAACGGTTCATGATAATAAAAGGGGACTTTAATCTGGGCAATGATGTAACTTAAGCAATGTAATGAGTTTGCATACTTTGGTCCGCATATGAAAATGGTGCAATGTATTCTCCCCCGAGAGTTTAGAAATCAATAAACAATTTAAAACGGGGCTATGAAAACTCACCTGATATGATATAGCAACAATGACAATGATGGATATGATGAAATAAAGCTCGGTCTCTAACCGCGAGCTATTATGAATGATGTGATTCAATGTAAGCAATGATACAATGCAACACATGAAAATACGTATGTTAACGATACCACTTGTTAGTTTTGAAAATAACGTTTATCGACGAAAAATACACTTTTGACGTCTCGTTAAGTTATAAACTACTTTTCGTGTAAATATGTTGAAACGGTACTCCACGATCCTCGTTTGGTGTTCTATCGGCAAAATGTAGCGTTTTCATCGCAATTTAATATTTTCCTTAACTTGTGAAAATATGTCCAAAATGGCTTCGTGAAACTAGTCGTGAAATATTGCACGTTAAGTGTTAGTGATCAAACTCGACGTTTGTGAAAACCTTGTAACATTGTATTAATGTCGTTTCATTTAACTTTTGATTGTACACGCCTCGATCAATTAGAAAATCGGCTATCAATGTTATGTCTCGCAAAAACACTAGTTTTTATACTTAAAACACTTTCTATTAGTGGGCTGTCAAAATGAATATGGTACGTCGGGCTTCAAACGTGAATAACTCGGCCGTTATAAGCTCGTTTTCTACGTTCTTTACATCCACGGATTCGTATAAACATGAACTAACATAATCTCAGTAGGTCGGGTCATCTAGATCACGTCTAACGCCTCGTTTTGTCCTTTGAATCTCGGCGATCAGCAACTAAATTTTCAGAAAATTAGTTTTCGTCGTCTAACTTTGAAAAATCATATCTCCTTCGTTATAAGTCGGTTTTTAGTGATTCTTGTGGCCACGGTTTCGTTTTTGAAATAACTTTCTGAATATGAAGGCCAAAATATACCAAAAGTTACTGAGTTTTCCAGTTTACATGATTTTGGACAGAACCTTATTTATACTTGTTAAAACTCATTTTCTTGGTTCTAAACTTGATCATACTACTTCAAATCAACTCCACAAGTTCGCAAATCCTACCATACACCTTCTTAGGGTGTCATGGGGTCCTAAACATCACCAAACTTGGTGGATTTCATGAGATCATTAGTGAAACTTATAGATCTAGTGTTAAAGAGAGTTTATGTGCAAAAGTGGTATCTAAAACATAAGTAACTTGCATGAATAACTAATATAACTTGAAAATACATAAACATATGAATCAAATGAAAGTATAAGATGATCAAAATGTGTTCTTGAAACTTACTTGATGATTTGAGTTAATTTGGATGAAAATATGCAAGAAACTTTGAGGTTTAACCACAAAACCTTAACTAGGAAGGTAAATGGAGCTTGATCAGTAGGCTTCCTCTGTAAGTTAGGGTTCATAACCCTATTGGAGTACGATGATGAGTATTCTCAGATCTGCTGTTTCGATGTTTTCTATCAATATTCTGGTCTGGTATACGACTCATACGGCATGGTGGTGTAATCCTAGTCGACTATCTGTTGTTGGTCGCTTGGTTGATTACCCTATTGGATGTTCTTGTACGTGGGGTCGACCTGTTCTTTACGGTCCTATGGCTCCTTGGAAGTTAGGGTATAATACATTGGTCGCATGGATGTTAGGGTTTTCAAACCCTCTTATTATTATTGGTCGCATGTATTATATCCCTATTGGATGTTTCATGACTGATACTACTCTTGCGCTGTTACATGCTTTAGTAGTGGCTGATATGGAAATATTCTCATTGGGAGTTAGGGTTTACCACGTTCTACCTCAAATCGCAACATCAGACCTGGTTTGTGATTGGATGGATGGGCGTCGGTTACACCCTATTTTTGTTTCTGCTATTCCTTAGACCTGCTACTGGAACATGTTTATTATTGCTGATGGTTGCGTTGGTGTAACCTGGTTATCATTGAGTTGCAGGCTTTGAGGATTTTGCTAGAAGTTATGGTGTTTACACCTGCTAGTCCTTCACATTTGCTCCTACTTGGTTGGCAATAATGGAGGTTATTTCTATTTGATTGGGGCTGATTCGGTTATTTGCTGTTAAAGCTTCAACGTTGTGTGTAAGTTAGGGATTGTTTAATCCCTATTGGGAGTCTATGGCTTTTTCTTGTCGCATGTTCATTCCTAATCACTTTTGCAAGTGATAATAAATCATTTAAAGAATTATGCCATAGTTTATTAGTTGTCTTTTGATCCGTATGGCACATTCTGCAATGGATCGACTTTGGATCAAGGGAAGTTTGATGTAGCTATATGGCGTGGATTGGTGCTGTTCGTGTACTACCATGGATAATGCTGCATTGATGTAAGTTATGGGAAGCTGGTGTTGCACTCGTGGGTCAAGCAATAAAGATCATTGAAGACAGAGTTGCTCACTATGGATCTGGTTCTATGAACCTTGTTTTTTACATTTAGATTGTAATTTAAATGTAATTGGTTTTCTGCGTTTAGCAGTTGTTTGCTTAGTTACATGTGTGTATCGCCTATGTAACGGGCTGAGGGCATGGGATTCACCCATGTCAATTGTACTTCATTGTTTTTGGCGTAATATATTTACCAGGGTTTAAACCCTTTTACCCAAAAAAAATGGAGCTTGATCATGATTTTAACTTGGAAAATTTATGGATTTATGGTAGTGTTCTTGGTTTGGCCGAACGGGGAAGAAGAAAGAAGAGAGAATATGGAGCTTTTGTTAGTTAAATTATGTGTTGTATGTGTTATAGTTAGTGGAATGGAAATTAAATCACACAAAATTCATTAATGGTTTTTGGAGCATTAGCCTAAATGGGGGGTTAGGGGGGGGCGGCACATGTGGGCTTTAGGAAGAGGATTTGATGTTAATTAAGGCACTTGTCTCCACTTTATTTAGAATTAGTTAGTTTAAGGTATACATTGGGTGTTATCGGGTACCGAGTTAACTAGAAATGAATCATGACGAGGTGAAATGAAATACGACGAAGTTGTAAAAATTGTAAAATCATGTTCCTTGCAAGAATCGGGTGTTAGAATGATTATCGGATTGAAATTTCGTAAACCGACGGAGTTATAAGCGTCAAACGAAAAATATAGCGATTGGTTTAAAAACACCGGGTAAAGTTATAATATAATCTCTATATCATTATAATTAGTTTGAAAATGTGTTAGGATCATTGTCGGGAGTATTGGGTATAATGTTAGTAGAAATGACTGAGTGGTAACGTTAATTAAACAATTAAGCATACGTTAATGAAAATCACACAAACCCATGCATGAACTGATATGGTAATGATGTTACTGATGATATGCAGACTACTCTAGTCTGTATGATGTGTCTTTACTGATTATGCATGAATACGCAGCTAAACCTAACTGGTTACGCGCATTTGAATACCCGTAAACCAAGTTTACGACATGATGAATGATGCCCATGAATAGTTATTTCCCTCCGGGAATGAATAGTGTCATGTGAATAGTAAATTTTTTGACGACTTCTCAAAGTCTCAAACTGACTTCAAAAACGATGAATAGTAAAATGATGAATAGTGATTGGTGAATAGTGATTGATGAATAGTAACTCATGAATAGTAAATTGTCGGGGTTTGGAAAATGACCTGAAATTACGAGTTGTGACAGATTTTATCTTATTTCATATTTTTATGTTTTCGTTCGTTTGTTATCGAGTTAAATATATTTTGTTTATTAGTTTTTATTATAAATACATTCAAAATATATTTCTAATAATAATTATAAAATGTTACGCTTTTTACCCTTATAGTTTTATATATTGACAGTTTATACCCTTGAACTTTCATAAAATGACAATTTTTACCCCTCAACTTTGGTGAAATGACAGTTTTTAACCCTGTAGTTTCAAAAATGACAATTTATACCCACAACTATAAATAGTTGGAAAAAATAGTCCTTGTTTTAATAACTTTGAGATATTTACATTTTTGGCCCAATAAAACTCCAACTTTCGAATTTGGCAGGTTTTACCCCTAAACTTTAGGTCGACTTTATTTTAGGTCCTAGTTATAAAGTTAGTTAGAGTTTTGACAGTTTATACCCTCAAAGCATTTTATTGTTTTCATTCGACATCCTTAATTCGTTTTTACGCATTTTAAGCTTCGGAAAAAGGCACGACTTGCTACGACTCTTTTATGAACGTTATAATAAGTTTGTAAACATCTTATTTATAGCTTATAAGCTCGTGATTCAAGCTCATAATGCTCGAATTAATTAAAAAGGGGCGCGCACATCAGTTTGCGATGGGCAGATTTGGGACTCGAATAAAAGTGAGGCAAAGCAATGTTTTTACGACGTTCTTGTTCCTACGATTAACTAGCTGGGTGGTCTTTAAGATGGCCAAAATCCAGATTTTACGGGGGTCGTTTGGAGGTCGAAATATTTGTCCAAGGTTGGGTGTTTAGGACAGTTTTGCGATAGGAAAAGAAAAGAAAAACAACTTGGTTTTTGATTTTCTAGTTCACGATACTATTTTTAATGCATGTTAACATGATCATTAGCTCATCTAATCCATCTCTTAAATGTTTTAATGCCTCTCGATTAGTAATGTGAAAAAAAAATATAAATGGGGCGTTTTTAGTTTTGCTCGATAAAGAGAAAAAGAAAAGAAAAGTTTAGTTTTTGATCTTGTTGCTTATTAGAGATTATTTAGCATCATTTTTAAGAGTGTTTAAAGTTTGCTAAAGTAAATAGAAAGGGTTAGATCACTTACTTGAATATTTAGTCGATTATGGGATATATTTGGCGAATGGTTTGGAAATTAAACACTAAAGCTTCTCCTCCTTCTAAGCCTTTCTAGGATCTCTCTATACCTTCTAAATGGGCTGTAGGATCAGTAGAAAATGAGGGTATGGCTGGTTTTGGGTGTGTTCGAATTGTGGTTGAGTAAAAAAAATAAGAGTGTCGATCTATATATATAGAAGAGTTCTAAGGTTTCACACGGCTTCTAGTTATCATGTTATGAGATAAAGAGACATGGTGGGGTAGCTAGTTAAATTGGATGACACATGTATGGAGGGGGAGGGAAATCGTGGTGTGGTAAATTCCTAACCATAGATTTTACCTACAACAATTGACCTAGGGTGACCATCTAGGAAACAAGATGATGTGGGAGTATTTGGGTCTTAAAAGAACATGTATGGTGTAAGACATGCTTAGGATTAAGTGTGGAATTTAGTTTGGTTCAATCGAACTAGAAAGTTTCATAGGAATCGAATGGGCTTTAAATGTTGGTACCTAGGGTATGAAATGTTGTACATTAGGGTTTAGGGAAGTAACAAGTTAGGTTTAGGGTTGGGTTTAAGGATTTGTTAGATAAAAAGAATAATTAGGGTTTGTTTGTTTATTATATAAGTCGAATTATATATAAAAGGGAAAAGAAATCATGTTGTGCTTTAAAGGTTTGTACCATGGGCTTAATAAGGTTGTACTAGGGTTTAAGAAACATGGAAAATATATTTTTAGGGTTTGCTTAAGTTAATTTAATTATATGTTTAATTAATTAGGTTTAAAAGTATATAAATGTAGTTTTTAGGTTTTTATGCATTAGACACTTGTACATTAGGTTTAGGGACTTATACTTGTGGGAAACTAGAAGGGGGGTTGAATAGTTTACCAGTTTTAATTTCTTTTAAAAATCTTGTTTTAAAAGTTTGCTATTGGAAACTTTGATTCGAACTCTATGTGTAATCAATCAACACCAATATGAACTACACACTAAACTAACAATTGGTAAATAATAAAAGTAAAGAGTAGAGTTGGAAAGATCAAACCGAGACAAAGGATTTATAGTGGTTCGGCTACGAAGCTCTTCTTCGCCCTACTCCACTCCCCGAGTACCACACTCGAGAGTTTCAAACACTATATCAACAACCTCCCTTCAGGCGGAGAAAACCGTACACGTCACTTATCCTATTACCGACACTAAGCTAGATGTCGAGTGCTAATCTTAGCTAGCACCAATCTACCAAGGTCCACGTGACCAATCACACAAGCCCAATGGCTACAAGAGATCACCAAGATCTCAACACGATCACAATGATCAACACTCTCTCAACTAACACTAATCTATCGACCCTTGATCTTCTTGATCAATCACACAAGCCCAATGGCTTTAAGAGATATCCACTATCTCTATAAGATCACACTTGATCTTCACTCTCACTCACAAAAGATAAATAAACTTGATGTATGCTATGATACAACAAGGTTGTAACAAGTGTTACAAAAACCTAACAACTATAACTCTTGTATCTTCTTGAATACTTTGAGTTCTTCTCTTGCTAATGAAGAGGAATGATAACACCTTGTATCAACTTGGATACTTGTGTTCTTCTCTTGCTATTGAAGAGATGATAATGTTCACTGGATATTGTGTTTTTCTTGAATGAAGAGGATCTCTTGGTGGATGATTGGATCACTCTTAAAACAAAAGAAAACTAATCTAAATGATCTAAAGAAGAGAAAGGTGTGAGAGGTTTAAACTCAGAAGTTTTTCTTGTGAAAGGGTGTCTAAAAACTGTGAATGGGGTTGGTTTTTATAGGCAAGAAAAATCTGAACGTTACAGAAAATTTTGTACGGACGGCTCCACTATACATGCCACGGCTCCACTAAATTTAGTGGAACCGTGGAGCCGTCCTAGACTAGGACGCTCCAAATTTTGTTTTTTCTGGTGAAAACTTATTTGGGGAAGGTTGGAGCTGATTTTGGGGGGGGGGAAAATAGCTGTTGTGATTTTCAAACATATTTTTCCATTAAAAAATTTCTTAATAATTCAAAAATAATTTGTCATATGTATTTTTGAAAAAATGTTTTGTCCCATTAAAATGTGAAGTCTCAAAACACAAATTCACTTCTTTGATCATTTGTCAAGTTGTAAATTTGTTCTAGAGTGATTTGCGTAGAAACGGGATCTTCCGATTAAAAACTTGTTTACGTTAATTTTAACGTAATCGTGATTTCACATTTTTTCATCCTCAAAACGTGAAGTAATCGAAAGATATAAATAACGTTTTTAGAACATTATTTGCATCAACAATCTCCCCCTTTTTTATGATGACAAAATATAAACTCATTTTAAGTTAAAATTAGTTTTAACAAGTTTTTAATGAGTTTACTCTCATTTCTCCCTCTTTTGGTCTAATAAAAAAAGTGACTAAGGCTCCCCCTTGATTTATACTCCCCCTCATTTGGAGAATACCAAAGAATCGAGCAATGTTGTATGCTACAAAACAAAGTTAGATGACACATATACAATATCTAACAAGTAGCACATTTGACAAATATCCTACCACACAAGAAGAAAATTACCCAAGTAGCTAAAAATAAAACAACCACATGAATGCCCATTAAAAATAAAATAAATGTCATACATGAGTATGACTACAATAAGAAAGCAAATTAAATAACAAGAAGACACATAAACATCAATAGTAATATGAGGCTTCAAGATTTGCTTCCAACTTCAAAAGGGTTCCTAAGCATTTATTGGAGGGACTAAACATAACCATGTTTAGTTTGGGCTATTGTGTGGTGGAGGAGGTGGAAGGATGATGGGTCCTATGGGTGGTGTGAGGAGGTGTTCTAGGTATGAGAACCTAAAGCTAAGCTCATCTCTAAGTTTCATGATGAGTTCTAGGTTGTGATGGCAACAAGCACAACTCAAGGTGTGTGGTTGTAGGGGATAAAGGATGGGATGACCCATTAAAGGTTGAGGTGATGGTGATAGGGAAGATGATGATGTGTTACTCCCAAACTCAAAAGGAGTGATTGGTGATAAGGTTAGGGTGAGAGCTAGAGGTTGTGGTGATGGTGAAAGTGATGAGGATGATGTGTTGGTTCCCACTTCAAGGGAAGTTGATGGTGATGAGTTAAGTGTTAAGGCTAGTGATGGAATGGGAATTGGTTGAGGTGAATGTGTGTTGGTTCCAATGGTGGTGGAGGATGAGGATGTTGGTTTGATTGAGGTTGCCTTTGATGGAGCTTGGGGTGTAGTGAAGGAAGATGATGATTTGGTAGAGGTTATGGGTGTGTGTATATCATCTTCATCATCCATGGTGAGATCAATGAGAATCATCTCATTAGAAGGTTTGGTTGAGGTTTGTGGTGTGTGAACACTTTTGATCCATTGATCAACAAGAGTGGTTTGATTGGTTGGTTTGATGTTGAATCTTGGTTTCTTGTTTTTGTGTGAGGTTGAAGCAATGGTGGAAGACATGGGGGTTGTATGGTGAGTGTGAAGGTGTAAGGATGGCAATGCATGATGTTAGTTATAGCCAAATCAAGACGTGCAAGGTTGAAAAGGATGTTGATTTGGGGATTTGGGTGCATGGGAATCAGGTTGTGTTTGCAGATTTTCAGGGTAAGAAAGTCAAAAAGTGGAAGAGAATTGTATTTTTCGTCTTCCAGAGGCACGGTACCACTAAAGGTACCACGGCACCACTAAATTTAGTGGAGCCGTCGCCTATTTAGTGGAGTCGTGGCCTCCATTTGACCTTCTTTCCAGGTCTGCTGGTTTTAGGCAGCCTAAATTGGGAAATTTCTAGGGAATCCATTGGCTGCAAATCTCAAAGCCTCAAACCACTAAACACATAGAATTCCTAAAGCTAGTTTCAACTAGCAACTAACATGATCATGTGATCATCTATGTATTTAGGCAACTATTAAGCATGCATGAGTTCAAGCAATTTTAACATCTAGTGCATGTAATAAAGTAAGATAACATGCATGAACTAGGCAAGATTGATTAACATATAGGTTAATTAATTAAGCAAATTAACCATGTTCAAGTGTGAAGTGTTAAAAGAGAACACTTCAAGCTAGTTAATGTATGATGGACATTGCCATGACCTTATTTATAATAGCTTAATAATACTTAAGTTAGTAGTACTCCTCAAGCTAATCCTATCTAGTCTCTTTTCTTCCCCAACTTTTTAATCTTGTTCCCGAGCCCTTTGATCGCCTTGCCAATGGACTTGAATCCCCCGATAGTTTGCTCATGCATCGAGACTTGTCGATTGTACATGGTTGTTTGCCTTCTCATCATCGTGGATAAGTTGGTTTGTCCGAATTCAACATCGGAGGTTTGTGTGAACGATGAGGTGTCAAGGTTATGAAAGAAGGTGTCGGGAGAGGGAGTATTAGGACGAGACATTCCTTCTTCGTTCACCTCATCATCATCCTCATCCATAGGTTGAGAAGACGAACTGTGACCGAAGGAGGAGGAAGAGAGGGGAATATCGAAGTGGATTTACGACCACGTTTGGACCCTTTGTCCTTACGTTGCTTTGTGCGACGTTGTGGTCCACCAAGTGGTTTCATAACCGGATTGACTAGGACATAGTCGACATCATTGAGAGATGGGTAGGTTTGCATAACCCACTTGAATAAACGAGTAAGCAACATACCATATGGCATGAGCTCATCGGAGCGACGATGAATATTGGCCATCCGTTTGACCATGTAGTATTCTAGGTTGTATGGTTCCTCGATACTAAGATAGTAGAGCATATGGGCAAGACTTGCCGAAACGTGATCACGGTTGCCTGCAAGGCTTAACACGTTTTCACGTAGAAGAAGTTCCCAATTGCTAATATCAGGACGAAGTTCTTTGAGGTAGATTTTGTTTGGGTCGAGGTAGACAATAGAACCATCACGTTTTTGATACGTGTTGGTGACTCGAGGAATTTGGATTACTTGTTTAATTACTTCAATGTCGGGAATTTCGGTACGATAAGCACCTTCGTTCTCAAGATTGTAGTAAAGAGACTCTAGAGAATGGTCTTTAGTGAATGCACACTAACCATATAAGGGAACACCGAGAATCTGACCAATCTCGGTGACAGACAAGATGATATTTTGGTGTCGAATCCAAAAATCAAGAAAGACGTTTCCGTCAAGATCAGTGTAGGTACGGACACGACTATAAAACTCGAGAATAAAACGAGGACAGACTTGATCGTTTATTTTGTATAAACAATTGAACTCGATAGAAGGGAAACAGACATGGATGTTGTCTATCGTGACATAGAGTGCATCGACTACATGCCCTTCGTGTATGTATCGATCTTGAACTTTGGCTAGATAAGCTTTTTGTTCAATGGGAATATTTGGGTCGTCAACAAGACGAGGGATGTAGTGATGGGTATCTTGGTAATCATTACGAGGCATTGTTACCTACAAAAAAAATTATTTTTGTATATGTTAATTCGTTGCATTTTAATGATCATATTTCTAGTGTGTGTGTGTTCCTAAGTGCAAACAATGTGGAGGTGCGGTAATCTCGACTCTAAAATGAAACCTATGAGATTACCCAAACGCTCCTAACTTCACTTTTGCTCAATCAAATATGTCGAACAATACATATTAATTATGTACTTCGACCCATATTTGAGAGTTCGCGTATACATGCAAAAATGTTTTTAATTTGCATCAACAATGCATGAAAAAGGTTTCATGATCCTAGACTTGTGAAGTTTTTTGAAAAATGATCGAATTGGGGTGTTTGGCAAACGACTCATCGTGGCGCCAAAAGGCTTAAGTTTGAAAAGCTTCAATGTGAATCGTTCCTAATCCAATTTTAATCATCCTAAACATGATTCCACTACAAGCAATCAATCATAATCCGATTTTAGTGATTAAATTCGGACTAGGTTTTGCAACATAAATGGGTTTATGAAAATCCTAGGTTTAGGGAATCATGTGAATGCTACATTGTCTAATCCTAGTCTTAATTTCACAAAAGTTTAACAAAATTCGAAAATCTCCAATTCGGATTTATGCTCAAGAACAAACCCTAGACTCAAATTGAAAGAAATTAAGAATGATTTACTTACAATTAGTGTTGTTGTGATTAGGATTTGTTGATTCCAATGCCTCAATCTTGATTTGCAAGAGTTTAATTGAATTATGGTGTTTAGGTTTGGTTTTGACAGCAAGAGGAAATGGTTTTGGGTTTGTTTGAAAAGGCTGTGCAGAAGAAGAAAAGAAATGGGCGCATTTTTCAGATGCACGGCACCACGGTTCCACTAAACATTAGTGGAGCCGTGTGTCTGATTGAGCCATTTTTCTTCTGTTTTGACTATTGGCTGATTAATCTTACTTATTTAGCAAGACTTTTTGACACGAGGAAAAAGTTTATACCTAATAAACTTTTTGACGAAAAAGATTAAGCGGGATGACAGGGAGTGACCTTAGTGTTACCAAGGAAATTGACTAAGTTGTCATTGGATGAGGATTGACTTCTAATATTTCCCGTGAAATAAATAGAAGTTATGAGTCGTGTTTTGGTGGATGACTATAATATTTCCCATGAAATATTTAATTAGTCGGAATACGAGACGCAAGGAATGACTTAATATTTCCCGTGAAATATTCAAGAAGTCATGTGACGAGTAGAAAGGGAATGACTTAGAATTTCTTAGAGAAATTTCTAAAAGTCATGAGATGAGTGAGAAAGAAGACTTAAAGAGTCATGGGTCATTTGTAGAGAATGACTTCAATGTTTCCTGTGAAACTTTTGAGAGGTCATAGAGGGGATGAAAGGTTATAAGGTATGACGCAAAGGATGACTTTAATATTTTCATAGAAATATTGAAATAGTCATGAGCGGGATGAGAGGAATGACTTGAGAAGTCATATGATGAGACGTGAAAGATGACGTTAATATTTCCAGTAAAATATTCAAATAGTCATAAGAGGGGATGAAAGGTTATAAGGTATGACGCGAGGGATGACTTTAATATTTCCATAGAAATATTGAAATAGTCATGAGCGGGATGAGAGGAATGACTTGAGAAGTCATATGATGAGACGTGAAAGATGACATTAATATTTTCAGTGAAATATTCAAATAGTCATAAGAGGGGTGACGAGAACGTATGGGTTAGAGAATTGACGATGTTGTCTTTTAAGAGAGATTTTTCAAAGGAAAGATTTCTCTTTTGACATTCTCGTGACGGAGGAGATGACGTACTTCGATGAGCTTCGTTCATGAGCAAACTACAGGGTTCCCGGTCAAGTCTAATGGCATCTTGACTGCTACTCTTCATAGGGGGTTGTCTCATCCATAGTGTTTGTTGTCATGCCTTTCCGGCGCTTACGTACTCGGCTTCGGTCGTGGAGACAACAAGAGTAGTTTGTTTCTTGGGGAACCAAGAAGTTTGTTAATCAACTTATGAAGGTACAAACATTACTCTCTATGTTTCAATCCACATTTACTCTCTCATTATCAGAGTTGGTATAGAAACATTTTCTACATCAATCTCCTTGAGATATCGTAATCTCAAGTGTGTAGTACCTTTGATGTATCGGATGATACATCAAACACTTTGATGTAAGAAGTCTTGGGGCACTTCTTACAAGTGGGCACAAAGCCAAACACTATTCATGATAATGGACCTACTTGCCGTTAGGTAAACTACTTTACCTATTATGCCCCTAACTTAGTAATATCCACTCACTCACCTTCATCGTCTCTTGTGAGATTTGTATTTGTGGATATGGGCGTTAATATAAGCTAAATATCTTATATATGTAAATATATATATAGTATACTAAAGTTTATGGGGATACTTTATTTAGGTTGAGTTATCTACGGGCTAGGGAAGAAACTTAATTCACTCATCATTTTCGTTTCAAACTTGTCACGCATGATCTTAGATCGATCATCGTACATTTCTGGACAAGTTGAGTTCGTCATGATGAATTGTGAATCTTTGTTTCTTTGTGATAGTGCCTACTATGTTAGATACTAACACTACTTCATGCCAAGCATTTCTA
Organism: Artemisia tridentata subsp. tridentata; assembly: GCA_021014915.2. Classification (NCBI taxonomy): domain Eukaryota; kingdom Viridiplantae; phylum Streptophyta; class Magnoliopsida; order Asterales; family Asteraceae; genus Artemisia; species Artemisia tridentata. The sequence goes on from CP139506.1 coordinate 217,900,855, forward strand.
CTAACAAAGGGTGTTTTAAGAAAGCGTACCTGTGCCTGAGGTGTTGCTCTTAAAACTAGAAGATTAGACTACCTTTGTTGAATGTTAACCATATGAGACACGACTTGACTATTTCGTCGCAAGATTTGTTTGATCACAAATCATACTCCATTTATTAGACTCTAAAATTTATTTACAGTCTTGTTTTCCTAGCAAAACAGAAGTTCAAAGATCTGGTCCCCAATATCTCATGGGTCCAAAGTTGTTAGAGTTAAACATCCTACGCACTTGTTGCGTCAGTTTAGGATGTGAGAATGGATGACACATTTCCCATGGTAAGTAACTTTGTTGTTGACGTTCATTCCAAGTTACGGGAAAGTTACTTGGATGATTTTGTCTAGTTACCTCTCGGTAGAGGAGTTCTAGACCGAGGTTTGGGAGAATTTATTTTTCTAGGTGGAGGAGTAGTTGACCTAGTGTCACGCTTTACAAATCCATGTTCGGGAGATAACAATGGTTTGTAAAAGCCTTTGGCTTCCTCTTTACTTGGTGTAGACATTCTAGTACTATTTATAACTACATGACTTGGTTTAGGACTTAAATTATTTTTCAGAATTGACCTAGTTTTGTCTTCAGCACTAGACGGTACCACGGTACCACTAAATTTAGTGGTGCCGTCTGTACCTTTAGTGGTGCCGTCACCTTCAGACTTAGACATTTCAGGCATTACAAATTTTACTTGTTTAGTACTACTTGTAGAAGTCTGATTTGGGTCAAATCCTAAACCCGCACGGTCATGTTCACTATATCTAATGTTTTCAAGTATATCATTAAGTGTTTTGGTTCCTTCATCAAACTTAATGATTCTTAAAGCATTTTCTTTAAGCCTTTCATTTTGTACTTGAAGACTTATACATGACCTACATCTTAAGTCTACTTCTTTGTTTTTCTCAAGTCTCTTGACATGATCTTTTAATTCTAAAACTTGTAGTTCTAGTTCTTTTAGTTTTAATTTTAGTTTTGTGTTTCTACCTAAGATCTTAGTACTAACTACACATAGTTTGTTGTATTCGTCATGCAATTCACTATCATCTATTGAAGAATTATTATCACTATAATAAGAAGAGTCGGAATGTACCTTGTTAGAAGCTTGAGCCATTAGGCATGTTTCATCGTTAAGCTTCTTCTCTTCTTCTTCACCGCTATCACTCCAAGAGCCTCCTATAAAAGCTCTTTGGTTGTTGGAGTTCGGTGGTTTAGGACATTCTCCTATGAGGTGATTAGGATCTCCGCATCTATAGCATTTCCTATCACTTGTCCCTTTCCTTTCATCACGATTCTTTTGAGATGACCTCCTTTCATCGCGAGGTTGTCTAGGAAATCTACCTTTCCTCCTAAAAAACTTTCTAAAGTTTCTAACGGCTAGTGCATATTCTTCATCTTCACTATCGGAACTCGAACATTCCTCATCACTAGTCTCCTTCTTGGCTTTCAATGCTAGAGATCTAACTCTCTCGCTTTTGCCTTTGACTATGTCGGAGTCCTTCTTGATTATCATCTCGTGAACTTTCAAGTTTCCTATTAGTTCATTGAGTGACAACATCGCCAAGTCCTTTGACTCTTCTATGGCGGTGACCTTTGCTCTCCATTTAGGATGTAGAGCTCTAAGGAACTTCCTAACATAATTCTTACTAGAGTAACCTTCATCAAGAGCTTTAAGACTAGTAATAATAGTATTAAATCTAGCAAAAGCATTATCTATTGACTCATCTTTCGTAATGGAAAATTGTTCATATTATTGAACAAGAAGATCTATCTTGTTCTCTTTGACTTGGTTATTACCTTGGTGAGTGACTAACAAAGTTTTCCAAATATCTTTTGCCGTATTACACATGAAAATTCTTTCAAATTCCTTTTTAGGCAAAGCATTATAAATCATCATTTTAGCCTCATTATTTTTGGCTAATTTCCTTTTAAGTTCATCACTTTGATTATCATAAGAAACTATTTCATCCTTTTTAGTTTTCGGATTCATTTGAATAGGTTGAAAGTCACCCTCGGTAATAACATGCCAAAGATCAATGTCTTTTGATTTTACATATGTTTCGAATCTTGTTTTCCAATATATAAAACAATCGGTTTCGAAAAGTGGTTGTCTTTGCATAGATTGCCCTTCTAGATATTTGTCGGAATCCATTGATCAATTCAAGTTTTAAAATACAATATACTTTAAAATCTTGACTGACGTGGCTTCTGATACCAATTGTGGGAAACGAGAAGGGGGGTTGAATAGTTTACCGGTTTTAATTTCTTTTAAAAATCTTGTTTTAAAAGTTTTCTATTGGAAACTTTGATTCGAACTCTATGTGTAATCAATCAACACCAATATTTTTTTTTTGGGTAAAAGGGTCTAAAACCCTGGTAAATATATTACGCCAAAAACAATGAAGTACAATTGACATGGGTGAATCCCATGCCCTCAGCCCGTTACATAGGCACTTACATGAATAACATAACAGTCCCACAGGACACTAACCAATAACCACTATATAAGAGTGACACACCACTCTTATAACTAAAAAATGAACAAAAACTACAACGACTATAAGAATACAAATTAAAAAACACGTTAAACCACATGATTCTTCAAGAGTCGTCCTAGATGTCCATAACTTACAGCGATGCAGCCTTATCCATGGTAGTACACGAACAACACCAATCCACATCAAAAAGCTACAAAGAACTCCAATAGGGTATTGATCCCTAACTTACCAATCAAATCTTAATCCATAGCAACTGTTATTATTAGTTCTCAAAACAATAATAACCTAAATGGGAGTGAAATATGAGCAAAATGGATCAAGAAAAGCCGATCATAAACCCAGATAATATGCAGATGAGTACCGGTCTATGCGGGTTAGGGTTTTGAACAAGATCCCTAAAAACTTGACTTACATCTCTCTCCAAAACCCACTAACAGAAACATACCTCTGATTAGAACATGCAGTCATCGTAAAAACCAAGAAGGTTAACATGCAGCCATCAACAAACCCAAACCCTAAAAGGGTTATTAATCGTTAAGCAAATCACCATATCACCAGATCGTATTTAGAATAATGGAACGAGTTAATATTAATATTAAAACGTCCCTAAAGAATCTTGAAACAAGAATACAACCGGGATAAACCGACCAGAACCCACGAGAATAAAAAGATCGAATATAAAAAGAATAGCACAGCATTCACGTAATAATAAAAAGAATCAACCGACCCACTAAACAAGAGGGGATCGGAATTAAAACAATGAAGACCAATCAATCGCAAAGAAAAAACGAATTCAGAAGAACCGTCCCACGATAGTTTAATTTATTTAGATTTATGAGTTGTGGGGACGAGTGTATAGATCAAAAAAGGAATTCGTTTTTTAAATGTAATGATAAAGCGATTTAAATGATAAACTGTAAGGACCGACCCCACAACCCTCACCAATCCAATTCTTTATCGTATATCTAATAATCCCAATGATGAGATTAACAGAAAACGAAACAGATAGGAAAATTAGGCACGATGGATGGGAGAATTGTGGAGGCCGGAAATCGCCTTAGAGAGAGAGAGAGTTTTTCCTAGGGTTTCGTTTCCCAAGTTAGGCTTGCGTGGATATTAATCAACACCAATATGAACTACACACTAAACTAACAATTGGTAAATAATAAAAGTAAAGAGTAGAGTTGGAAAGATCAAACCGAGACAAAGGATTTATAGTGGTTCGGCTACGAAGCTCTTCTTCGCCCTACTCCACTCCCCGAGTACCACACTCGAGAGTTTCAAACACTATATCAACAACCTCCCTTCAGGCGGAGAAAACCGTACACGTCGCTTATCCTATTACCGACACTAAGCTAGATGTCGAGTGCTAATCTTAGGTAGCACCAATCTACCAAGGTCCACGTGACCAATCCCACAAGCCCAATGGCTACAAGAGATCACCAAGATCTCAACACGATCACAATGATCAACACTCTCTCAACTAACACTAATCTATCGACCCTTAATCTTCTTGATCAATCACACAAGCCCAATGGCTTTAAGAGATATCCACTACCTCTATAAGATCACACTTGATCTTCACTCTCACTCACAAAAGATAAATAAACTTGATGTATGCTATGATACAACAAGGTTGTAACAAGTGTTACAAAAACCTAACAACTATAACTCTTGTATCTTCTTGAATACTTTGAGTTCTTCTCTTGCTAATGAAGATGAATGATAACACCTTGTATCAACTTGGATACTTGTGTTCTTCTCTTGCTAATGAAGAGGAATGATAACACCTTGTATCAACTTGGATACTTGTGTTCTTCTCTTGCTAATGAAGAGGAGTGAAGAGGATCTCTTGGTGGATGATTGGATCACTCTTAAAACAAAAGAAAACTAATCTAAATGATCTAAAGAAGAGAAAGGTGTGAGAGGTTTAAACTCAGAAGTTTTTCTGTGTGAAAGGGTGTCTAAAAACTGTGAATGGGGTTGGTTTTTATAGGCAAGAAAAATCTGAACGTTACAGAAAATTTTGTACGGACGGCTCCACTAAACATGCCACGGCTCCACTAAATTTAGTGGAACCGTGGAGACGTCCTAGACTAGGACGCTCCAAATTTTGTTTTTTCTGGTGAAAACTTATTTGGGGAAGGTTGGAGCTGATTTTGGGGGGGAAAATAGCTGTTGTGATTTTCAAACATATTTTTCCATTAAAACATTTCTTAATAATTCAAAAATAATTTGTCATATGTATTTTTTAAAAAATGTTTTGTCCCATTAAAATATGAAGTCTCAAAACACAAATTCACTTCTTTGATCATTTGTCAAGTTGTAAATTTTTTCTAGAGTGATTTGCGTAGAAACGGGATCTTCCGATTAAAAACTTGTTTACGTTAATTTTAACGTAATCGTGATTTCACATTTTGTCATCCTCAAAACGTGAAGTAATCGAAAGATATAAATAACGTTTTTAGAACATTATTTGCATCAACAATACTTATATTTAGCAAGTTTAAAAATTCTATTTTTAAGGCTTTTATATAAAAGACATGGATAATGTGCTTTAAAATAGGTAGATTGAGGTTTATAATGTGATTCATATATATTTTGTTATTATGCATAAATGACTTGTACATTGTCTTGAGAGACCTGTACATTTATATTTTGTAGAAATCTTATATATATTAATTAGGTTTTGTGATTTTATTACATAAAATCATAGTTTAGTGAATTTAGGGTTTGTATCGGGAGTTATAGTGAATTTAGGGTTTCTGTGCTTTAAGGGCTTGTACATTAGCTTGGATGAGTTGTACTTTAGTTTTTTAGGGTTTAGTTACTCATATTCATTGTTATAATGGTTTAGGGTTTCGTAGAAACTCTAATTGGTAAGAAATGTTTAGTTGGTACGTTTATTATTCGTACGTTAACGAATTATCGTAAAGTGGCAAATGGGATATCGTAAAGTTTTATATTTGACATATGAAAATGTTTATATGAAATAAACATTAGGTAAGTTGATGTTGGTCCGCGTGAGAGCACGTTTATCGAGGATGTGAGTTACGTCACATTAGATAGTAGTTATGATCAGATGAATAAATAATATAAAAAAAAATTATACGTAGAAAAAGGATAATTATTCTGTAAGATTATTTATTATAATGTGGGATTTTTACAGTGGTTACAGTATCCCCCCATTGAGGGAATCTCGTTTCGAGATTCAGTCTGTGTTGGTCGAGGTGTTGGGAAAAAGTGAAATATAAAAAGAGTTGGGCTTAGATTCTAATTTATTTAGATAGTGAGTGTGAGAATGTGAAATCGTATAATGATTTAATCGGTGATGTGAGTTTGATATGTTTAAAATGCCTAAAGTTTAAAAATAATATTATATATAATATTATCTTGTTTTTATGTCCTTTATATCCAATAATATCGTTTCACAGTTGGTCCTTGGTTATATTTTAAGTCTAAAAAGGGTCGTCTAGGAATTTTCATTCGATATTCAAGAGAACGTAATTTTTGTTAGATTTATTCACACTTGATGAAATAAATCTGAATGTCTCGCCACCTAATAAATCTAAAGGATGTGAATAGTGATTTCTAACGGTCAAGAATAGTAAAATCTAACGGCTATGAACAGTGAAATCTCACGGTCATGAATAGTAAAAACTAACGGCTAGTTTTTGTGTCTAACGGCTAGTTTCTTCCCTATATATACTCCATTTTAATTTCCATTCCTCCACTAAACATATATCCCTCATCTAACACTTCCAAAATGCCGCACCTTATCATAATCTTAGCAATCGTTTATGTTGTTCTTGCGGTTACTTATTTGGCGTACGTTCCTAATGAAGATTACGCATTCTTGGTTTGCGTTCTAGTGGTCCTTATGCCAATTGTGATCCTCGCTATTGGTGTAGACAAGATATGGGGGTAATAGCCTCGAGTTAGGGTCGTTAAAATGAGTCCTCGTTGTGTTTCTATGTAATCCTTAAAAGTGAAATAAAACTTGTTTGTCTTTATGTCTAATATCTAGCCTTGGTATTGTGTTTAATGGTTTGTTTATCGCACAGGATAATCAAGGTGATTTATCCCGTTGTGGCTCTCGTTATTGCTGGATTGGTGGTGGTCTTTGTTGCTATGGCGGGTCAACCTATTGGCGATTCTATACCTTTTCTTGTAATCATTGTAACATTAGCACTCCTGTTGCTAATTATGTCGTTATGTATGAATTTTCGTGGATTCTAATAAAATTTGTACTATTTGTGTTTGCTATAAATCTTTGTGAACTCTTAGGGTTTCCCTATCCGTATTTTTGTCGATTTTCTATCATAGAGGTAATGGGTAATAGATGTAGACATCTATTGTATTTAGTCAAAAGTGATGTTTTATGAACAATTTATTTTGTTTCAATATTTTGCTTTTGAATGAAAATTGTTATTAGAAAATATGAAAGGATAACTGTCCCATTTATTACATGATTCTTCTTAAATTAGTCATAGTTGAGCAGGCTATGAATAATTGAGGACCAAATGATGTGATGTTTGGCTCAGTCACTGTGGTATTTATACTTTTCAAAAAGTTTTAGATTGTGTTCAACGTGTTGTTTTTGGGAAAATAGCAATCATAATTATTAAAAGAATAAGAAAATCCTGGCTCATACTATAGTGATGAGTTAGGAATTTCTAGGGTACTAATGGGATATCCTTGCGATAAATCTTAGGGTTCGTGTGAGAATCTTACAGGGTGGTGATAGTCTATTGTTTAGTTAGAACTTAGAAGTAATATTAGTTAAATTTCTAATGAGATGGCAGTGTGTAATGACTATGAACAAGGTAAATGGAATAGTAACTGAGATTGTGATTATTATGGAAGTATTACAAAGTAGAGGTTTCATACAGTAGAAAGGTAGTTATTACACTTAGGTTACATCCATCGTAACCAAGATAAAGTACAAAAGGAAATACAACTTAGAGAGTTCTAAACTACAGTTTATTTATCTACTACAGGAATTTATCTTCTGCTTAAATACTGATGTCATCCTTGGACGTTGTTGGGATCTTAACGAGTTCTCATTCTCTTGTACTAGTTTTGTCTTTCCAATTGGTATTGTAGTTTGGGCACTGATTCTTGTAGTGTCCTTTTCCACCACATCCGTAGCATACTACAGCCGATGGCTGTTCTTTTTTGCCCATAGTTTTGCAGTCTCTGTTAGGAAATTAAGCTTTAGCAGTTAAGACTGTTGAAGGTAACAGTTAGGACTGTTGAAGATGGAAGTTAAGACTGCTGAAGAGTTTTGAAGACATAAGCAGTTGAGACTGTTGAGTGAAGAAGTTAGTACGGTTTATGTTTATGATTTATGTAATAGATAATTATGGAAAATATATTGTGTATATCGTATAAGATTAGAATCATAGTTATCTTGTAAAGGAATCCTTGGTCTATAAAAGGATTGCCTAGGTTAACATACAGAGATATAGAAGTACGAATTAATTCATAGAGATTCAAGGTTGTAAACCCTCGTGATAGGAGATCACTCGTATTATTATTCTAATAATATTGAATCGTTGAAGTTTATTATTCTGTGTTCATTGTTTCATTCAAATCATACAAAACACATAAAGTCTTCTAAGTGCTAGCTAGTAAATTCCGCGTGCTAGACTACGTATAATTCTTAGTATCACATCTAACACAAGGAGTGTGTGTAGATCCGGTCAAGTGGTATCAGAGCCAGGTTACTGATACTTAGATTTAGAAGATCCGAGAAGAACCAAGATGGACATGGAAACAACACCAAACACAACTAACATTGCTGCTAAGCTCCCTATGCTTAAACCTAATGAGTTCGACATGTGGAGACTTCGTATTGAGCAGTTTTTCCAAGTGCAAGACTATGCACTTTGGGAAATCATTGAAGAAGGAAACTCCTTTACACCAGTAACAAAAACAACTGTTGTTGAAGGAAAATCTGAGACTACAGTGCAGACAAAGCTAACCACTAATGAAGAGAAGGCAAGGCACAAGAATGATGTTAAGGCTAGAAGTTTGCTTCTGATGACTATTCCCAATGATCAGTTGCTGAATTTTAGAAAGTTCAAGTGTGCTAAAACCCTTTTTGAAGCTATTGTTGCAAGATATGGTGGGAATGAAGCCACCAAGAAAACCCAGAAGACCCTTCTCAAGCATCAGTTTGAGAACTTTACAGCAACAAGCAATGAGTCGTTGGATCATATGTTCAATAGACTTCAAAAGTTGGTGAGTCAATTGGCTGTTCTAGGAATTGAGATGCCTCAGGAAGATCTCAACTCCAAATTTCTGAGGAGTCTACCAGCTGAATGGGCTGTGCATGTGGTAGTATGGAAAAACAAGCCTGATATAGACTCCATGAGCTTAATGGATCTCTATAGCAACTTCAAGATAGTTGAACATGAAATTAAGAAGTCTGCTGGATCAAGCTCAAGCTCAGGGAATTTGGCCTTTGTATCAACTCCCAGTTCCTCAAGTACAGATAAAGAAGTGCAAGTTGCTGGAGCAGTTGGTACTGCTAGTACAAACCTTGGTACTGCTAGCACCTCAAGCAGTACTAGTGGACTTTTGAATGATGATACTTATTGTGCTTTCCTGACTACTCAGCACAATGGAAGTATGTTGACTCATTCAGATCTTCAAGAGATTAATGAAGATGATATTGAAGAGATGGATATTAAGTGGCAGCTCTCTCTTCTCAGTTTGAGAGCTAGGAGATTCTTGAAGAAGACTGGAAAGAAGATTGTCATAAACAGTAATGATGTTGCAGGGTATGACAAGTCCAAGATTGAGTGCTTCAAATGCCACAAGAAATGTCATTATTCAAGGGAGTGCAGATTACCAAGCCAACAGGATGGAAAGAGCAGAGGTTATGGTAACAAGTCAAGGGTTGTGGAGGTTGCTGATTCAAGCTCGAAAGCCATGGTTGCCATTGATGGCTTAGGATCTGACCAGAGCTATATTGCAGAGGAGGAAGCAGAAGCATCTACAGAGGTTGCTCTCATGGCATTTTCTGATTCTGAGGTACAAGTTTCAAAATGTTCCAAATCTTGTGAAGCTTTAAAAGATCTAGAAACACTTAAAACAAGATATGAGAATCAGAGAAAAGAACTAGTTGAAATTGCTTTTAGCTTAGCAAATCATAAGAGAGCTTTAGCTGTGTTAGAAGAACAAATTGTTCATTATCAAAGTAATGAGTCTAAGTTTTCTGATGATATGATTATTGTTAAGAGAGACTTAATGTTTAGAGAGAATGAGATCACTTTGTTAAAACATGAGTTAGAACAGGTTAAGAAAGCTAAGGAGAACATTCAGATGAGTGTAGACACACTAGAATACACATCAAAAGGTGTTCAAAAGATAATTGAGAGTCAGATCCAAAATAAAGCTAAGTCAGGCCTAGGATATAAGTCAGTTCCACCTCCCTATAGAGGAATTCCAACACCCGGGTGTAGACTTAGAATACACAGGACTCCCTGAATTTCAATTACATGTGCTTAACTATGGTCCTCAACCCAAGAAGGATGTAGTTGATAAACCTGTGTTTGAAAGTGCAAGTGATAAATCACTATCTGAGGACAAGGTGTCTTCTGATAGGTCCTCAGCTAAGGACTCAGATGCTCCAACCATTGAGGAATGGACTTCTGATGATGAGGATGATCAGGCTGTGGTTAAGCCTGTTAGTGCTAAAGTAGAGGAACCAAAAGTTCCAAAGATGGTTAAACCTGAGACTGTTAGGCCTAGATCAAATGCCAAACCTTTTAGACCAACAGTTAGGTATGCAGAAATGTATAGAACCACAAACAAGCCAAGAGGTAATCAAAGGAATTGGAATGACCTCAAATCTCACCAATTAGGGGAGGATTTTGTTTGCTATAGAAAAGCTTGTTACTCTTGTGGTAGCTTTGACCATCTTGCAGATTATTGTGATAAATGGGTATCTGGATATACAAATCATAGGTTGAGCATAGCAAGACCTCAATCTTTTCTTAGGAATGATAAAATGATACCTAGATCGGTTCTTTTAAGGTCTGGACCCAAAGCAGTTCAAACTGCTAGACCAGCAGTTCAAACTGTCAGACCTATGAGACCAATTCACCCAAGGCCACCAGTTCAAAATTCAATAACTGTTTTTAAACCATCATACAAAACTGGTAAAAGAACTTTTTATGAGAAAGCAGTGGTGAAAAACCAAGTTTGGAAACCTAAGGTAACAACTGCCAAGCCAGCAGTTCCAACAGCTAGCAGGGTAATTGGTACTGGTGTGAATAAAAACACTGCTAAGGGAAACATGGGTAATGGAGTGAATGCATCAGCATGTTGGGTATGGAGACCTATTAAACCCAATGGTGCTAAGACTGTTTTGAAAAGAATGAATTATGTTGATGCTAGAGGAAAGCCTAAGTCTGTTTTGGCTTGGGTTCCACAAGGAAATTAATTTTTCCTGTAATGTGCATTGTTAGTCATATGCTTGTATCTTGTTTCTTTGTTTTTGGACTAACAATTGCAGGATTGGAGAGAAAACACCAAAGGATTATGAATGCTTGATGTTTTGGACTAAATGGTGTTCTGGAGATTAGTATGTGATCTTTGCATACAACAAATGGTAATTGGTTCACCATGTCTTATCCACATAAGAACCAACTAGTCCAGAGCAAACAGTTTCTGGTAAAGACTAATCAAATCCGTTGATGGTTGACAATTTACCAAAAATTGTATGGTTATCAGCTCACCATATCTAAGTGTGAAGAGTTGGCTAGTCCAAAGCAAACGGCTATTGGTAAAGACATATCAAATCCGTTGATAGCTGATAGTTTGCTAAAAACTATGTTTGAGCCATGGTATTTTAAAATTTTATTTCAAAAGGTTCGTACGGCTCAACAAAATTTTTGCAACAGTTGGTACGGTTAGTACAAAATTAGGACGGCTCAACTAGCCGTTGTAAAAATCTGTCAATAATTAATTTTCTAGCCGTTGGGGTAAAACCGTTATTCTTAGGATACTTATAGGGATTTTTATAGACGATAATTATCTTTTTACTATAATTTCATTTATTCTCTTTCTAAAGATAATTTATCTCATACGCATATTTCGCAAAACCCTAAACAGTACCTATAAACCCCAAGCGACTGCATAAAACCACAATTCCAATTTACAAGATTGTTGTATTGCTAAAATCTTTCATTTTTCATCATTAAGAATGGCTGGATTGGAATTTGTTAAGCGTCACAACCAGGTAGCGTTTTTAGAGAAAACAGAGCAAGGAGATGGGCCGAAGTTTTATGAGATTGTGGATTTTCTCAACCACTCTCACATAAGGTATGCTCTAACTGTTTCTCCTACTCTTTATGTCTTGTACATCACACAATTCTGGCAGAATTCATCTGTCTTGACGAGTGATGACGGAGACGTAGAAATTCATACTGAAGTAGATGGCATTAAGTTTGTTGTTACCGAGTCTATACTTAGGAGACATCTTAAACTAAATGACTCAGATGGTATCCACACTATGCTAAATACTGAAATTTGGGAAGAACTTACAAAAATGGGGTATAATACATCTGAAAATAAATTGACTTTTCAAAAAGGATGTTTTTCACCTCAATGGAGATTTTTGATACATACTCTTTTATGTTGTTTAAGTCCTAAAAAGACTGCTTGGGAGCAGTTCAGTAGCAATATTGCTATTGCTCTCATTTGCTTGTCTACAAACAGAGTTTTTAACTTTTCAAAATATATTTTTGAGGGTATGGCATCAAATGTTGACAGTAAAACAAAGTTTTTAATGTATCCCAGGTTTGTTCAAACAATTTTAAATAAAAAGACATACCTGCTTACAAAACCAACTGAAACTTTTGCTACGCCTAGCCTACAATCAAAGATTTTTCAAAATATGGCTATGGCTAGTAGGCTTTTTCAAGGGGAACCAGTTCCATTGTTTCCTCAAATGCTTCAAACTGAGTTGGGTGAAGGTTCAGCAGTTCCAACTGATCCCCATCACACATCCACTCAAGAACTTGAAACAACCCAACAACCACCTATCACTTATAGGAGAAGGTCTAAACCTAGTCTAACTAGGGTTGTGACTAGATCCTTGCCCAAAGATTCACCTCTCCTAGCAGGTAATACAGCTAGAAGTGATGAGGGTAGCTCTTCACAAACTGAATTGATGGAAATATGTACCAAGTTAGTTGACAGAGTAAAGACCTTGGAGGAGGAGCTTAAGAAGAGCAATGAGGAGCTGAAATCTCATAAAGAAATGTTTTCCAAAGTCTACACCAAGCTAACAAAAAGGGTGAAGAAGCTTGAAGAACAGTTGAAGAAGAAAAGGGCAAAAGTGATATTGGATAATGATTCTGATGATGATGATTCAGATGGTTCAGAAGGGGATGATGAAAATTCTTCCAAACATGGGAGGAAATTTGGTAAAGATAAGGATAGATCAGGTTCTCAGGGGAGGCATGATAAAGGTTCAGAACAAGATGAAGGTTTTGATATTGGTTCAGGTTCTGGTTATGTTCAAGAAGAAACAGATGAGATACATCAAGCAGTTCCAAATGTTGAAGCAGTTCAGACTGCTGAGACAGAGCATCAAGCAGTTCCAACTGATGAAACTTCTGCTAAACAAGTTTATGAAAGAAGAAGACTAGATAAAGGGAAGAAGCCAATGACATCTGAAGAAGTGGCTGCTGCTCAAGAACTTGAAAGGCTTAAAAGATTGAAACCAAAAACTCAAGAACAGATAGATCATGATGCAGAAGTTGTAAGGCAAATGGTAGAAGAAGATTTGGCTAGTGAAGAAGCTAAACAAGCTCATATTGCTCAAGATGAAGAGTTTGCAAGAAAAATGGCTGCTGATGATGTAAGAAACATAGCTGAATTTATGGAAAGAAAAAGATCAAAAGAATTAAATCAAGAGGAGTTCAATGAACAGTTACAATATTTGTTGGATTCTGATGTGATTGTAAGAGCTCAAGCTTCAATGGTTCTTAAAGATAAACAGTTGAATGAAGAAGAAAAGACAGAGGAGCTTAAAGAATTCATACTCAAAAAGAATGGAGTTGCAACATGGGAAGATCTGATTCAGAGGATAAGAGAAAGACAGAAGTCAGGATACAAGACAAGGTTGCCCACAAAGAAGGAATTAGTTGAGTCTATGAAGCATTATTTGAAGAACTCAGCAAATTATACTATGAATGACTTCAAGGGAAAATCTTATGCCATAATTGAAAAGGAATTCTATGAAACTTATGCTATTCTGAATACTCCAAGAAGAAGTTTCAAAACAGGTAAGAAGAGAGAATCAGAAACTATGGAATCAGAAGTTGCAAAGAAACAAAAGTCTGAAGAAGAAGGGTTAACAAATGAGAAGATCAGAAGTATGATGATGATTGTTCCAGAGTCTTCTTATATTAAACCTTTACAGGTAAAACATCCAATCATTGACTGGGAAGTGTTCACTGATGGAAGAATGAAAGGATGGAAGATAATCAAACTTAGAGATATTTCTGAAAGGTACAAGTTGTTTGAAGATTTACTCAAAGGTTTCGACAGAGAAGATCTAAATGAACTATGGAGCTTAGTGAAAGAAAAATTCAGAGATAAAGATCCTATTGAAGATAAAGAAGATAAAGAACTATGGGTTCAATTGAAGAGAATTTATGAACCAGATGGTGGAGACTCAATATGGAGATTTCAAGCACAAGTCATGGACATCACTTGGAAGTTATTTGGAACGTGTGGAGTACACAGAGTGTCTACCAAGGATGGAATAGAGATCTATATGCTGGTTGAAAAAGATTATCCACTCAGACCAGGTGTTTTGACACTGATGGCACATGTTAAACTAGAAGCTAATGAAGAATCTGAGATGGCTGATATGCTGGTGACAAAGATATTCAACCTTGCACAAGAAGTGAAAGCTAGATCTAAGAGATTTGCTTGATAGGTGTTTGAAAGAATTTTCAGCATTAAGAAGAAGAAGCTTAATTTGAAGAAAACTTAGTGATTTGGATAGAAATCATAAGTTTAGGGGAGGATTGTTAGGAAATTAAGCTTTAGCAGTTAAGACTGTTGAAGGTAACAGTTAGGACTGTTGAAGATGGAAGTTAAGACTGCTGAAGAGTTTTGAAGACATAAGCAGTTAAGACTGTTGAGTGAAGAAGTTAGTACGGTTTATGTTTATGATTTATGTAATAGATAATTATGGAAAATATATTGTGTATATCGTATAAGATTAGAATGATAGTTATCTTGTAAAGGAATCCTTGGTCTATAAAAGGATTGCCTAGGTTAACATACGGAGATATAGAAGTACGAATTAATTCATAGAGATTCAAGGTTGTAAACCCTAGTGATAGGAGATCACTCGTATTATTATTCTAATAATATTGAATTGTTGAAGTTTATTATTCTGTGTTCATTGTATCATTCAAATCATACAAAACATATAAAGTCTTCTAAGTGCTAGCTAGTAAATTCCGCGTGCTAGACTACGTATAATTCTTAGTATCACATCTAACACAAGGAGTGTGTGTAGATCCGGCCAGTCTCTTGTCTGGTGACCTATTTCCTGGCATCTCCCACACTTAACAAAACAAAATCCAGTGTGATGCAACTTGCATCGTTGACATAGAGGTTGTTTTCCACGATAACCAGCTTTGTTAGATCATGATGCAGAAGTTGTAAGGCAAATGGTAGAAGAAGATTTGGCTAGTGAATAAGCTAAACAAGCTCAGATTGCTCAATATGAAGAGTTTGCAAGAAAAATGGCTGCTGATGATGTAAGAAACATAGCTGAATTTATGGAAAGAAAAAGATCAAAAGAATTAAATCAAGAGGAGTTCAATGAACAGTTACAATATTTGTTGGATTCTGATGTGATTGTAAGAGCTCAAGCTTCAATGGTTCTTAAAGATAAACAGTTGAATGAAGAAGAAAAGACAGAGGAGCTTAAAGAATCCATACTCAAAAAGAATGGAGTTGCAACATGGGAAGATCTGATTCAGAGGATAAGAGAAAGACAGAAGTCAGGATACAAGACAAGGTTGCCCACAAAGAAGGAATTAGTTGAGTCTATGAAGCATTATTTGAAGAACTCAGCAAATTTATACTATGAATGACTTCAAGGGAAAATCTTATGCCATAATTGAAAAGGAATTCTATGAAACTTATGCTATTCTGAATACTCCAAGAAGAAGTTTCAAAACAGGTAAGAAGAGAGAATCAGAAACTATGGAATCAGAAGTTGCAAAGAAACAAAAGTCTGAAGAAGAAGGGTTAACAAATGAGAAGATCAGAAGTATGATGATGATTGTTCCAGAGTCTTCTTATATTAAACCTTTACAGGTAAAACATCCAATCATTGACTGGGAAGTGTTCACTGATGGAAGAATGAAAGGATGGAAGATAATCAAACTTAGAGATATTTCTGAAAGGTACAAGTTGTTTGAATATTTACTCAAAGGTTTCGACAGAGAAGATCTAAATCAACTATGGAGCTTAGTGAAAGAGAAATTCAGAGATAAAGATCCTATTGAAGATAAAGAAGATAAAGAACTATGGGTTCAATTGAAGAGAATTTATGAACCAGATGGTGGAGACTCAATATGGAGATTTCAAGCACAAGTCATGGACATCACTTGGAAGTTATTTGGAACGTGTGGAGTACACAGAGTGTCTACCAAGGATGGAATAGAGATCTATATGCTGGTTGAAAAAGATTATCCACTCAGACTAGGTGTTTTGACACTGATGGCACATGTTAAACTAGAAGCTAATGAAGAATCTGAGATGGCTGATATGCTGGTGACAAAGATATTCAACCTTGCACAAGAAGTGAAAGCTAGATCTAAGAGATTTGCTTGATAGGTGTTTGAAAGAATTTTCAGCATTAAGAAGAAGAAGCTTAATTTGAAGAAACTTAGTGATTTGGATAGAAATCATAAGTTTAGGGGAGGATTGTTAGGAAATTAAGCTTTAGCAGTTAAGACTGTTGAAGGTAACAGTTAGGACTGTTGAAGATGGAAGTTAAGACTGCTGAAGAGTTTTGAAGACATAAGCAGTTAAGACTGTTGAGTGAAGAAGTTAGTACGGTTTATGTTTATGATTTATGTAATAGATAATTATGGAAAATATATTGTGTATATCGTATAAGATTAGAATGATAGTTATCTTGTAAAGGAATCCTTGGTCTATAAAAGGATTGCCTAGGTTAACATACAGAGATATAGAAGTACGAATTAATTCATAGAGATTCAAGGTTGTAAACCCTAGTGATAGGAGATCACTCGTTATTATTTATTCTAATAATATTGAATCGTTGAAGTTTATTATTCTGTGTTCATTGTTTCAATCAAATCATACAAAACACATAAAGTCTTCTAAGTGCTAGCTAGTAAATTCCGCGTGCTAGACTACGTATAATTCTTAGTATCACATCTAACACAAGGAGTGTGTGTAGATCCGGTCAGTCTCTTGTCTGGTGACCTATTTCCTGGCATCTCCCACACTTAACAAAACAAAATCCAGTGTGATGCAGCTTGCATCGTTGACATAGAGGTTGTTTTCCACGATAACCAGCTTTGTTAGATCATGATGCAGAAGTTGTAAGGCAAATGGTAGAAGAAGATTTGGCTAGTGAATAAGCTAAACAAGCTCAGATTGCTCAAGATGAAGAGTTTGCAAGAAAAATGGCTGCTGATGATGTAAGAAACATAGCTGAATTTATGGAAAGAAAAAGATCAAAAGAATTAAATCAAGAGGAGTTCAATGAACAGTTACTATATTTGTTGGATTCTGATGTGATTGTAAGAGCTCAAGCTTCAATGGTTCTTAAAGATAAACAGTTGAATGAAGAAGAAAAGACAGAGGAGCTTAAAGAATTCATACTAAAAAAGAATGGAGTTGCAACATGGGAAGATCTGATTCAGAGGATAAGAGAAAGACAGAAGTCAGGATACAAGACAAGGTTGCCCACAAAGAAGGAATTAGTTGAGTCTATGAAGCATTATTTGAAGAACTCAGCAAATTATACTATGAATGGCTTCAAGGGAAAATCTTATGCCATAATTGAAAAGGAATTCTATGAAACTTATGCTATTCTGAATACTCCAAGAAGAAGTTTCAAAACAGGTAAGAAGAGAGAATCAGAAACTATGGAATCAGAAGTTGCAAAGAAACAAAAGTCTGAAGAAGAAGGGTTAACAAATGAGAAGATCAGAAGTATGATGATGATTGTTCCAGAGTCTTCTTATATTAAACCTTTACAGGTAAAACATCCAATCATTGACTGGGAAGTGTTCACTGATGGAAGAATGAAAGGATGGAAGATAATCAAACTTAGAGATATTTCTGAAAGGTACAAGTTGTTTGAAG
Source organism: Artemisia tridentata subsp. tridentata (assembly GCA_021014915.2). Taxonomy (NCBI): domain Eukaryota; kingdom Viridiplantae; phylum Streptophyta; class Magnoliopsida; order Asterales; family Asteraceae; genus Artemisia; species Artemisia tridentata. The sequence continues at coordinate 217,918,770 of CP139506.1, forward strand.
ATTTACTCAAAGGTTTCGACAGAGAAGATCTAAATCAACTATGGAGCTTAGTGAAAGAGAAATTCAGAGATAAAGATCCTATTGAAGATAAAGAAGATAAAGAACTATGGGTTCAATTGAAGAGAATTTATGAACCAGATGGTGGAGACTCAATATGGAGATTTCAAGCACAAGTCATGGACATCACTTGGAAGTTATTTGGAACGTGTGGAGTACACAGAGTGTCTACCGAGGATGGAATAGAGATCTATATCCTGGTTGAAAAAGATTATCCACTCAGACCAGGTGTTTTGACACTGATGGCACATGTTAAACTAGAAGCTAATGAAGAATCTGAGATGGCTGATATGCTGGTGACAAAGATATTCAACCTTGCACAAGAAGTGAAAGCTAGATCTAAGAGATTTGCTTGATAGGTGTTTGAAAGAATTTTCAGCATTAAGAAGAAGAAGCTTAATTTAAAGAAACTTAGTGATTTGGATAGAAATCATAAGTTTAGGGGAGGATTGTTAGGAAATTAAGCTTTAGCAGTTAAGACTGTTGAAGGTAAACAGTTAGGACTGTTGAAGATGGAAGTTAAGACTGCTGAAGAGTTTTGAAGACATAAGCAGTTAAGACTGTTGAGTAAAGAAGTTAGTACGGTTTATGTTTATGATTTATGTAATAGATAATTATGGAAAATATATTGTGTATATCGTATAAGATTAGAATGATAGTTATCTTGTAAAGGAATCCTTGGTCTATAAAAGGATTGCCTAGGTTAACATACAGAGATATAGAAGTACGAATTAATTCTTAGAGATTCAAGGTTGTAAACCCTAGTGATAGGAGATCACTCGTATTATTATTCTAATAATATTGAATCGTTGAAGTTTATTATTCTGTGTTCATTGTTTCATTCAAATCATACAAAACACATAAAGTCTTCTAAGTGCTAGCTAGTAAATTCCGCGTGCTAGACTACGTATAATTCTTAGTATCACATCTAACACAAGGAGTGTGTGTAGATCCGGTCAGTCTCTTGTCTGGTGACCTATTTCCTGGCATCTTCCACACTTAACAAAACAAAATCCAGTGTGATGCAACTTGCATCGTTGACATAGAGGTTGTTTTCCACGATAACCAGCTTTGTTAGTGATGCGTGGGTTTTGCAACCTTACAACAGGTTTTACCTCTCGAGGGATCTCAAGAGGCTTACAACCCCACCAGGCAGTGTACCTGACCGATGTAGTATAGTGTAGTGGTAAGTACGGGGGATTGATCGTTCTCCACAGGGAATAGTGTTCGTTAGGTGTGAAAGGCTACTCTAATTAGGTCTAAGGGTTGAGGAAGATTCTTTTTAGTTTTTATATTTTATAAAAGCAAGTAAAATCTCGGGTTTTGAAGGAGTGGGCGGAATTAGTTGCTAGTCAACTAACCCAAATTACTACAAATGCAAATAAAATAAAATAACAAAAATGAAAAGTGGTGAGAAACTTATGTGTAGAGAAATGTGTTTACTTAGATTTCCTTACTCCCTAACTATCTTTTACCGGTTAATTAGTGTGTATTAGTCGCGTGGATGACGGGTGTATTCCTTAATACCATTCGTGGGGTGGCGTACTTACTTCCCCAAACTCTACAAGCTCCTACTTCACTCCTATGTCGAGCCGGCTAGGAAGCTCCTAACATGGGATCACTAGAATTCGCTTGTGCATTAAATACAACCATAAAAACCTTTAGTACGCGTTTGGTTCATGTTTCTTAAGACGTTCAAGCAAGTTACCGAATAGGAAGTTAGCCAGTTTTCTTAAGCCTAACATAGATAAACAATCATCCAATACAACTAACAACACACTAACAACCAATAATCAATAGCTAGGTTTCATTAGATCTAAGCAAACACAAGATAAATTTAGCCTAACATGTTAAACAAAAGACAAGCATAAGATAGAATCAAACAACACATAGACATATTGAATGATTAATTGATAACTTATCTTTCAATGAAACATGGAAGATCTCAAGGCAAGAAGCCCTGAAAAAGTAGCTAAAATCGTCTTAGGGTTTTATCCCAAAATTCCACACACTAAGCTCTCCTTAATGACAAAAAATTAGAAAACTATATATAGACTTTGACATCTGACGGCGTCACCTTATGCATTGTGACGCCGTCACCTCGCCGCTTTTAGGGTTCCCGGATGACCATCTTGACGCCGTCCCTCTTTAGCTCTTCAAAAATCCATTCTGGCTTATCAAGGCTTGACGCCGTCGGATCCTGAACGTGACGCCGTCCCCTTATGATTTAAGCCGTGACGCCCTTGATTTAGTTAAAGCGTGACGCCGTCAGAATTCTCATGCAAACTCACTGGCCCGTCATGAGTAAATTTCACATCCAACTTTTCTTGCCAAGGCATGACGCCGTCCCATGTTAATTGTGACGCCGTCAAGAGTAACTTTTAGCCGATTCTTGAGACTTTGCCGTTTTCTTCACTTTAATGCTCCAAAAACGTCCAAAATGCCTCCTTTTCCAGATTTCTCCTCAAAAGTACCTAAAATGACAAAAGGAACGATTTAGGGCAATATTTGATCAAATAAATACGATTTCGGGCTTAAATGACCCCTTAAAAGCGGTACACTTTTCGCCTCATCAAATACCCTTACACTTGAGATTTGCTTGTCCTCAAGCAAATGCGCTTTTATTCTAATCAAAATACAAGTTAGGGGTCATTTAATGCAAACATAAAAGTAATTACAACAAATAATCGTTCCACTTCAATCATAATAAGCACGGAGATTACATACTAGCACCTCACAAGTAGTGTTTAGATACTCACATCTCTCAAGTGTCATCAAAATAAATCTCATAAATGAAAACGGATAATATCTCTCACTACCTGTCATAGCAAATAGATTACCATAGGCTTGGGAAAGGATCGAAAACCTCCTCCACTAGGCGTAAGCACCTAAGATAAACTATCAAGAGAGGCTTTTAAATGGGTTATAACGTTAGGTGTAGGGAAAAGGAAAACACGGTTTTGTTGGATAAAGGATATTTTACTGGTGGCGAGTTAAAGATCTTGATCAATCACATGTACTATACAACGTTGCTAAGCCAAGACTAGACTCGATCTTAAGCTAATGAAAGAAAATAACAAAACATAAACATAAAATAAACATAAAATGAAACGGGATGGTAGTCCGTATGTTTTTTTTTCTATTTTTCTTTTTTTTTTTCTCATTTTTTTTGTATTTTTCTTGATTTTTTTTTTTTTTTTTTTTTTTTTTTTTTTTTTTTTTTTTTTTTTGCATACACTTTTACCCTACCATCCAAAATAATACATCATAGGGGCGTTGCATCCCCTTACACTTGAACTTTTACATAACTTTACAAATAACTATTCTAATGACTCGAATTAAGATAATTGAAAAACTTGGAGTACTTTTAAAACATTTAGCACATATGGGGGTAATAAATGATGTTCTTCCCCATTACTCCATTACACTAGTACTTTACCCACGAGTCCCAATCGTCCCAAAACAATATGTACAAGGATATGACTCGACTTAGCAACCATGTAATCAACTAGATAATTAACTTGGGTTTAAACAAATGTTGTCACAATAATGCACTAAAGATGAGTGCATACAAGGTAGGCTAAGGCGATTTGGGTGTACATTTTAGTGGGGTGTAACAAATTCTTCCTTTAAGTAAAATGCTTAAAGGTCGAAACGAAAAGATAGGCTCTGAGGGGTGTACTAGGGGTATCGTGTACTAAAAATGAGTACAACGCAAAGGGTGTGGGAGAATTACTTGACCAATGTAGCCAATGTAATTATAACAAAAACACAGGTGTAAAACAATGGGTTAATCCTAATGCCTCTTATCATGTAGTAAATCTAACTACACGAATGTAGTCTCACTTGTGGCCTCGGAATGGTCCTAACGCAAGTTCTAGAATCTAAGTGCTACCGGTACACACATCATAGCATAAATGCTTTTCCTACCAATTCTAGGGGCGAACCTCACATATTTGGGGGTGGAAAATTTTTTTAGTGGTACGGTTTTTTGTGCTAGTCATATAACTCCTATCCATGAGACGCTTATTAGGATCAAAGTTTCACTCCTATATGTTGTAAAAAATTTTAAATTTGGCACTAAAATTACCTTAACAAGTATTTCTCTCAGTTTTATTACACATCTACCATCAAACAAACAAAAATCAAGCGCAATTGTATTCTCAAAAATCGTACTTTTACCCTCCCCTTACACTTAAGATGAACATTGTCCCCAATGTTCAAATAACAAGATGTAAAAGCATAAAGTAAAAGAATGAAATCAAATACTCCCCTGATTCGCTCGTTGGATAATGAAATTACACGGTTAAATCTTCCTCCAAAGAGAATGTTGAAGCTCCATGACTAATGCATCGCCATAAGCTTGATTCAAAACATTTCCTTGTCCAAAATAACCTGTTGAACCTGAGAAAACAAACACGAAAACCTGCATAACATCGGCGGGATTAAAATCTATATATAAGGATATAATGCTTGTGGAATGATAACTTTGCAGATTCCTGGAGATTATAAGTTGGAGATTTTAATAAAAACTTTTTATGAAAACAAAATTTTCAAAAATTTCTGGAAATTAAATCTGACGCCGTCAGGTTATAACCCCTGACGCCGTCAGAAATGACCTGACAAAAATTTTCATTTTAAGTTTCCGGAAAATTTCTGGAAAAACCTTTACCTTACTTCCTGGAAATTCTGCAAAACATCATTATGACTCGATACAAGCATTTGACTCAAACAAACAAGAATATGTATGTTAATTTATTATTATTATGATTCATGTTCATTTGTGTTCTAATAAACCGATTTAGATTTCCCTTACACTATTTTTTTGCAAAATACCTTTATATGTAGTTAAGACGAAGTTAAAAAACAAAATAAAGCATTTTCACAATTTAGTTTTTAACATGAATCAATAAGAATAAAAATTACACACACATACGAAACAAATAAAACAAACACACAAACAAATGAACACACAAAGCAAATAAAATAAATAAAGCTTGGGTTGCCTCCCAAGAAGCGCCTTTCTTTATTAACGAGTCTTGTAGCTAGACTCAAAGTCACGTACATTACGTGACTCCATCATCGGTCACGGTTCCTAGGCCATTCTCCTTTGATTCTCTATCAGAATCACTTTCATAGTGAAGGTATTTCGGGTCCTCGAGATCAAAGGGATTATTTCGGTATTTAGAACTAAGCTCCTTATCATGCTTAAAGAATCCACTTGACAGGTCAAAAGTGTCCTTACATCCCCTTCTCACATCATCATCACACAACACTAGTTGGGAACTTAACCTATCGAGCCCATCATAATCAATCTCCTTGAATTCTCTCATCTTGTGAGGCGTTTGGTATGAGATTTCCCTAATCCCATCGGTGAAAGTCATGATCCCATTGAGCTCGTCCACAACCAAGCTTGTGGCCTTGCAAAAAGGTGCCCCAAAAACAACTTGTGATAACCTGGGATCGATGTACTTTTCGATATTATCGACGATTGCGAAGCTCATAGTGAATGTCATGTTTCCTACAAACACCTGTACATCATCATCTATGCCAATGTCGTCCTTCCCTTTATGAATCATCCCCCATCTGCAAATGTTGTTATAATGAAACAGGGACATCACATTTTTGGGTAAACATGTGTCGATGTAAACATTATAAAAATGCTTGTGACCAATCATGCAAGGTATTTTGAGATTATTCGGATCACATTGCTTAATTCGGCCAGGCCTTCTACCGCGTAACCCCCATGTGTTGCTACTCGCTGATGGTTGATACTCATACACTTCTTCACAGCCATCCCGAAAAATCACTTTCCTGACACCATCGGTAAATAATGCACTCCTATCATCTTCATCGAGTATCACTCCCGTTGCTTTTATGAATGGTTTGCCTAGAACAAGGCCAGTTAAGGGTGGGCTGATGATAGGGTTCATGTTATTAATTACAGTTAACTCGATATGAAAGAGGAACTTTTCTATCACAATTGGTACCCTCCTTATTACCCCGATGATATTAGACCCTTCATATTTGACTTGTTCAGTGAAGGCTTCATTATATAGAGAAAGGGATATTGCGCTTATAGAAGAGTTGGGGTTTATGTAGGCATCTTTTATAAACTTTTTCCTAGTGGTGCAAGAAATCTTAAAGACCCTAGGAGCGCCATCCTCTATTCTCTCTCCGAATCCCATAGGCGACCTTGCTGTGCCCCTCTCAAGTTCCTCTACCAGGGGGCGGTCCAGCAGTCCTGCAAGCCCATGAGGCATTTCGGATTTCTCTTCCGAGCCCTCCTCATCACTCACCTTCATTGTACTCGAGTTCTTTGGTGAGTCTAGATAGTAGTCGGGCGCCTCGGGTTTCTTTTCGGGAACTTCACCCTCCATTTCATTGTCCACATTCTTGGCTGTTTGTTGGTCCAGATTTGGTTTAGGAAAGGTATTGTTGTAATGGTGTTCACGAAGTGGAGAGGTTTCGAAGGGGTATGAGTATCTCCTGTTTTTTTTTCGTTCTGTGATATGTATTTGAAAAGTTTACTAGGGTGCTTGATTTTTACAGGAGGGGGTGTTTGGTGGGTTTACCGTAACAGATTTGATCTCATTAACTCGTGCCAACTCACAATTTGACCTGCCAGCAAGGCGATCATTGATAACCTTTAACAGGTTATCAACCTTGTTGTTCATATCAACTTGCTGTTGTCTGAATTGATTCTCAAGTTTGGAAAGCTGTGTTTCTTGAGAGAGAATGAATTTTTGCAGTGATTCCTCGCGATTTTGTTGTTTATGCGTGTGTCGCTGAGGATAATGTTCAGACCAGGTGAGCGGGGTAGAGTCATTGAATGATACGCTACGAGTTTGGTTCCAACTAAAATTTGGCTTATTCTTCCATGCCTCATACCCATCTTCGGAATTTTTGGGCCCATAATTAGTGGCGAGCCACTTATCTCCCGCCTTATCGATTCGCGAGGATGCGAATTCTTTGAAAGCCTGTTTGGGAAGTTCCATGCAATCATGAGTGTCGTGGGGACCACTACATAATTTACATGAAGAAGTGATTTTGTTCACTTGGCTTGAAGGTTTAGGAGCCTCGTAGGATTTCATGAGAAACTTGACTTGGTCTTCAAGTTCTATGATCCTACGGTCGGAAGTGCTTGAATTGTTCAAAGGCAAAGATATTGCCTTGACCGTTTTATTCAAATCACGGGGATCACTCCAACTTTCGTTGTCATAAAGAGCAAGATCCTCTAGGAGAGCCCATGATTGTTCCGCACTTAGATCACGTAGCTTGCCACCGGCCGATTGGTCAATGGTTTGCCTCGTGGAGAGATTGATATGGTCATAGAAGATTTGGACTTGGAGCCAAAGTTCTATGCCATGGTGAGGGACTTTTTGGAGTAAGTCCTTGAATCGAGTCCATGCCTCGTAGAGAGTTTCGCCTTGACGTTGTTGGAACATCAAGATATCATTCCTTAGCTTGGTAGTTCTTCCCGGTGGGAAAAACTGAGCAAGGAAACGAGTGGTGAGATCATCCCAAGAGGTGATGGATCCTGCGGGTTGACGTTCTAGCCACTGACTAGCTTGGTCCCGCAGAGAGAATTGGAAGAGACGCAATCGGGTCGTCTCTCGAGTGGCAACATCAAGGTCTATAGAATCAACGATTTTAAGAAAGTCCTTGAGATGTTGATTAGGATCTTCAGAACGAAGTCCATGGAATGCGCATCCGCTTTGCACCAACCGGATGGTGTCGGATCGCAAGGGTGTGATATTGGCTCCTTGAGTGAGCTCAATGGTGTTTCGATAGCCATGGTGGCTAGGACGGGAATACTCTCCTAAAGTACGGGCTCTAGGAGGTGGTGGTGGTTGTTGTGGTGGTGGGTTGTGTGGGTTAAGGATATTACCATCTTCCATGATGTCGGACGGTAATGGTTACGAACAAAGACACGAAGAAAATAGATAGACTAAAGAAAACCTAGAAAAATAAAATAAAAATCTCACTAGAAAGGAATCTAGTGAGTAGACCTAATAGAAATAAAAATTCAACCTAAACAATAACTATTCCCCGGCAGCGGCGCCAAAAACTTGATGCGTGGGTTTTGCAACCTTACAAACAGGTTTTACCTCTCGAGGGATCTCAAGAGGCTTACAACCCCACCAGGCAGTGTACCTGACCGATGTAGTATAGTGTAGTGGTAAGTACGGGGGATTGATCGTTCTCCACAGGGAATAGTGTTCGTTAGGTGTGAAAGGCTACTCTAATTAGGTCTAAGGGTTGAGGAAGATTCTTTTTATGTTTTTATATTTTATAAAAGCAAGTAAAATCTCGGGTTTTGAAGGAGTGGGCGGAATTAGTTGCTAGTCAACTAACCCAAATTACTACAAATGCAAATAAAATAAAATAACAAAAATGAAAAGTGGTGAGAAACTTATGTGTAGAGAAATGTGTTTACTTAGATTTCCTTACTCCCTAACTATCTTTTACCGGTTAATTAGTGTGTATTAGTCGCGTGGATGACGGGTGTATTCCTTAATACCATTCGTGGGGTGGCGTACTTACTTCCCCAAACTCTACAAGCTCCTACTTCACTCCTATGTCGAGCCGGCTAGGAAGCTCCTAACATGGGATCACTAGAATTCGCTTGTGCATTAAATACAACCATAAAAACCTTTAGTACGCGTTTGGTTCATGTTTCTTAAGACGTTCAAGCAAGTTACCGAATAGGAAGTTAGCCAGTTTTCTTAAGCCTAACATAGATAAACAATCATCCAATACAACTAACAACACACTAACAACCAATAATCAATAGCTAGGTTTCATTAGATCTAAGCAAACACAAGATAAATTTAGCCTAACATGTTAAACAAAAGACAAGCATAAGATAGAATCAAACAACACATAGACATATTGAATGATTAATTGATAACTTATCTTTCAATGAAACATGGAAGATCTCAAGGCAAGAAGCCCTGAAAAAGTAGCTAAAATCGTCTTAGGGTTTTATCCCAAAATTCCACACACTAAGCTCTCCTTAATGACAAAAAATTAGAAAACTATATATAGACTTTGACATCTGACGGCGTCACCTTATGCATTGTGACGCCGTCACCTCGCCGCTTTTAGGGTTCCCGGATGACCATCTTGACGCCGTCCCTCTTTAGCTCTTCAAAAATCCATTCTGGCTTATCAAAGCTTGACGCCGTCGGATCCTGAACGTGACGCCGTCCCCTTATGATTTAAGCCGTGACGCCCTTGATTTAGTTAAAGCGTGACGCCGTCAGAATTCTCATGCAAACTCACTGGCCCGTCATGAGTAAATTTCACATCCAACTTTTCTTGCCAAGGCATGACGCCGTCCCATGTTAATTGTGACGCCGTCAAGAGTAACTTTTAGCCGATTCTTGAGACTTTGCCGTTTTCTTCACTTTAATGCTCCAAAAACGTCCAAAATGCCTCCTTTTCCAGATTTCTCCTCAAAAGTACCTAAAATGACAAAAGGAACGATTTAGGGCAATATTTGATCAAATAAATACGATTTCGGGCTTAAATGACCCCTTAAAAGCGGTACACTTTTCGCCTCATCAAATACCCTTACACTTGAGATTTGCTTGTCCTCAAGCAAATGCGCTTTTATTCTAATCAAAATACAAGTTAGGGGTCATTTAATGCAAACATAAAAGTAATTACAACAAATAATCGTTCCACTTCAATCATAATAAGCACGGAGATTACATACTAGCACCTCACAAGTAGTGTTTAGATACTCACATCTCTCAAGTGTCATCAAAATAAATCTCATAAATGAAAACGGATAATATCTCTCACTACCTGTCATAGCAAATAGATTACCATAGGCTTGGGAAAGGATCGAAAACCTCCTCCACTAGGCGTAAGCACCTAAGATAAACTATCAAAGAGGGCTTTTAAATGGGTTATAACGTTAGGTGTAGGGAAAAGGAAAACACGGTTTTGTTGGATAAAGGATATTTTACTGGTGGCGAGTTAAAGATCTTGATCAATCACATGTACTATACAACGTTGCTAAGCCAAGACTAGACTCGATCTTAAGCTAATGAAAGAAAATAACAAAACATAAACATAAAATAAACATAAAATGAAACGGGATGGTAGTCCGTATGTTTTTTTTTCTATTTTTCTTTTTTTTTTTCTCATTTTTTTTGTATTTTTCTTGATTTTTTTTTTTTTTTTTTTTTTTTTTTTTTTTTTTTTTTTTTTTTTGCATACACTTTTACCCTACCATCCAAAATAATACATCATAGGGGCGTTGCATCCCCTTACACTTGAACTTTTACATAACTTTACAAATAACTATTCTAATGACTCGAATTAAGATAATTGAAAAACTTGGAGTACTTTTAAAACATTTAGCACATATGGGGGTAATAAATGATGTTCTTCCCCATTACTCCATTACACTAGTACTTTACCCACGAGTCCCAATCGTCCCAAAACAATATGTACAAGGATATGACTCGACTTAGCAACCATGTAATCAACTAGATAATTAACTTGGGTTTAAACAAATGTTGTCACAATAATGCACTAAAGATGAGTGCATACAAGGTAGGCTAAGGCGATTTGGGTGTACATTTTAGTGGGGTGTAACAAATTCTTCCTTTAAGTAAAATGCTTAAAGGTCGAAACGAAAAGATAGGCTCTGAGGGGTGTACTAGGGGTATCGTGTACTAAAAATGAGTACAACGCAAAGGGTGTGGGAGAATTACTTGACCAATGTAGCCAATGTAATTATAACAAAAACACAGGTGTAAAACAATGGGTTAATCCTAATGCCTCTTATCATGTAGTAAATCTAACTACACGAATGTAGTCTCACTTGTGGCCTCGGAATGGTCCTAACGCAAGTTCTAGAATCTAAGTGCTACCGGTACACACATCATAGCATAAATGCTTTTCCTACCAATTCTAGGGGCGAACCTCACATATTTGGGGGTGGAAAATTTTTTTAGTGGTACGGTTTTTGTGCTAGTCATATAACTCCTATCCATGAGACGCTTATTAGGATCAAAGTTTCACTCCTATATGTTGTAAAAAATTTTAAATTTGGCACTAAAATTACCTTAACAAGTATTTCTCTCAGTTTTATTACACATCTACCATCAAACAAACAAAAATCAAGCGCAATTGTATTCTCAAAAATCGTACTTTTACCCTCCCCTTACACTTAAGATGAACATTGTCCCCAATGTTCAAATAACAAGATGTAAAAGCATAAAGTAAAAGAATGAAATCAAATACTCCCCTGATTCGCTCGTTGGATAATGAAATTACACGGTTAAATCTTCCTCCAAAGAGAATGTTGAAGCTCCATGACTAATGCATCGCCATAAGCTTGATTCAAAACATTTCCTTGTCCAAAATAACCTGTTGAACCTGAGAAAACAAACACGAAAACCTGCATAACATCGGCGGGATTAAAATCTATATATAAGGATATAATGCTTGTGGAATGATAACTTTGCAGATTCCTGGAGATTATAAGTTGGAGATTTTAATAAAAACTTTTTATGAAAACAAAATTTTCAAAAATTTCTGGAAATTAAATCTGACGCCGTCAGGTTATAACCCCTGACGCCGTCAGAAATGACCTGACAAAAATTTTCATTTTAAGTTTCCGGAAAATTTCTGGAAAAACCTTTACCTTACTTCCTGGAAATTCTGCAAAACATCATTATGACTCGATACAAGCATTTGACTCAAACAAACAAGAATATGTATGTTAATTTATTATTATTATGATTCATGTTCATTTGTGTTCTAATAAACCGATTTAGATTTCCCTTACACTTATTTTTTTGCAAAATACCTTTATATGTAGTTAAGACGAAGTTAAAAAACAAAATAAAGCATTTTCACAATTTAGTTTTTAACATGAATCAATAAGAATAAAAATTACACACACATACGAAACAAATAAAACAAACACACAAACAAATGAACACACAAAGCAAATAAAATAAATAAAGCTTGGGTTGCCTCCCAAGAAGCGCCTTTCTTTATTAACGAGTCTTGTAGCTAGACTCAAAGTCACGTACATTACGTGACTCCATCATCGGTCACGGTTCCTAGGCCATTCTCCTTTGATTCTCTATCAGAATCACTTTCATAGTGAAGGTATTTCGGGTCCTCGAGATCAAAGGGATTATTTCGGTATTTAGAACTAAGCTCCTTATCATGCTTAAAGAATCCACTTGACAGGTCAAAAGTGTCCTTACATCCCCTTCTCACATCATCATCACACAACACTAGTTGGGAACTTAACCTATCGAGCCCATCATAATCAATCTCCTTGAATTCTCTCATCTTGTGAGGCGTTTGGTATGAGATTTCCCTAATCCCATCGGTGAAAGTCATGATCCCATTGAGCTCGTCCACAACCAAGCTTGTGGCCTTGCAAAAAGGTGCCCCAAAAACAACTTGTGATAACCTGGGATCGATGTACTTTTCGATATTATCGACGATTGCGAAGCTCATAGTGAATGTCATGTTTCCTACAAACACCTGTACATCATCATCTATGCCAATGTCGTCCTTCCCTTTATGAATCATCCCCCATCTGCAAATGTTGTTATAATGAAACAGGGACATCACATTTTTGGGTAAACATGTGTCGATGTAAACATTATAAAAATGCTTGTGACCAATCATGCAAGGTATTTTGAGATTATTCGGATCACATTGCTTAATTCGGCCAGGCCTTCTACCGCGTAACCCCCATGTGTTGCTACTCGCTGATGGTTGATACTCATACACTTCTTCACAGCCATCCCGAAAAATCACTTTCCTGACACCATCGGTAAATAATGCACTCCTATCATCTTCATCGAGTATCACTCCCGTTGCTTTTATGAATGGTTTGCCTAGAACAAGGCCAGTTAAGGGTGGGCTGATGATAGGGTTCATGTTATTAATTACAGTTAACTCGATATGAAAGAGGAACTTTTCTATCACAATTGGTACCCTCCTTATTACCCCGATGATATTAGACCCTTCATATTTGACTTGTTCAGTGAAGGCTTCATTATATAGAGAAAGGGATATTGCGCTTATAGAAGAGTTGGGGTTTATGTAGGCATCTTTTATAAACTTTTTCCTAGTGGTGCAAGAAATCTTAAAGACCCTAGGAGCGCCATCCTCTATTCTCTCTCCGAATCCCATAGGCGACCTTGCTGTGCCCCTCTCAAGTTCCTCTACCAGGGGGCGGTCCAGCAGTCCTGCAAGCCCATGAGGCATTTCGGATTTCTCTTCCGAGCCCTCCTCATCACTCACCTTCATTGTACTCGAGTTCTTTGGTGAGTCTAGATAGTAGTCGGGCGCCTCGGGTTTCTTTTCGGGAACTTCACCCTCCATTTCATTGTCCACATTCTTGGCTGTTTGTTGGTCCAGATTTGGTTTAGGAACAGGTATTGTTGTAATGGTGTTCACGAAGTGGAGAGGTTTCGAAGGGGTATGAGTATCTCCTGTTTTTTTTTCGTTCTGTGATATGTATTTGAAAAGTTTACTAGGGTGCTTGATTTTTACAGGAGGGGGTGTTTGGTGGGTTTACCGTAACAGATTTGATCTCATTAACTCGTGCCAACTCACAATTTGACCTGCCAGCAAGGCGATCATTGATAACCTTTAACAGGTTATCAACCTTGTTGTTCATATCAACTTGCTGTTGTCTGAATTGATTCTCAAGTTTGGAAAGCTGTGTTTCTTGAGAGAGAATGAATTTTTGCAGTGATTCCTCGCGATTTTGTTGTTTATGCGTGTGTCGCTGAGGATAATGTTCAGACCAGGTGAGCGGGGTAGAGTCATTGAATGATACGCTACGAGTTTGGTTCCAACTAAAATTTGGCTTATTCTTCCATGCCTCATACCCATCTTCGGAATTTTTGGGCCCATAATTAGTGGCGAGCCACTTATCTCCCGCCTTATCGATTCGCGAGGATGCGAATTCTTTGAAAGCCTGTTTGGGAAGTTCCATGCAATCATGAGTGTCGTGGGGACCACTACATAATTTACATGAAGAAGTGATTTTGTTCACTTGGCTTGAAGGTTTAGGAGCCTCGTAGGATTTCATGAGAAACTTGACTTGGTCTTCAAGTTCTATGATCCTACGGTCGGAAGTGCTTGAATTGTTCAAAGGCAAAGATATTGCCTTGACCGTTTTATTCAAATCACGGGGATCACTCCAACTTTCGTTGTCATAAAGAGCAAGATCCTCTAGGAGAGCCCATGATTGTTCCGCACTTAGATCACGTAGCTTGCCACCGGCCGATTGGTCAATGGTTTGCCTCGTGGAGAGATTGATATGGTCATAGAAGATTTGGACTTGGAGCCAAAGTTCTATGCCATGGTGAGGGACTTTTTGGAGTAAGTCCTTGAATCGAGTCCATGCCTCGTAGAGAGTTTCGCCTTGACGTTGTTGGAACATCAAGATATCATTCCTTAGCTTGGTAGTTCTTCCCGGTGGGAAAAACTGAGCAAGGAAACGAGTGGTGAGATCATCCCAAGAGGTGATGGATCCTGCGGGTTGACGTTCTAGCCACTGACTAGCTTGGTCCCGCAGAGAGAATTGGAAGAGACGCAATCGGGTCGTCTCTCGAGTGGCAACATCAAGGTCTATAGAATCAACGATTTTAAGAAAGTCCTTGAGATGTTGATTAGGATCTTCAGAACGAAGTCCATGGAATGCGCATCCGCTTTGCACCAACCGGATGGTGTCGGATCGCAAGGGTGTGATATTGGCTCCTTGAGTGAGCTCAATGGTGTTTCGATAGCCATGGTGGCTAGGACGGGAATACTCTCCTAAAGTACGGGCTCTAGGAGGTGGTGGTGGTTGTTGTGGTGGTGGGTTGTGTGGGTTAAGGATATTACCATCTTCCATGATGTCGGACGGTAATGGTTACGAACAAAGACACGAAGAAAATAGATAGACTAAAGAAAACCTAGAAAAATAAAATAAAAATCTCACTAGAAAGGAATCTAGTGAGTAGACCTAATAGAAATAAAAATTCAACCTAAACAATAACTATTCCCCGGCAGCGGCGCCAAAAACTTGATGCGTGGGTTTTGCAACCTTACAAACAGGTTTTACCTCTCGAGGGATCTCAAGAGGCTTACAACCCCACCAGGCAGTGTACCTGACCGATGTAGTATAGTGTAGTGGTAAGTACGGGGGATTGATCGTTCTCCACAGGGAATAGTGTTCGTTAGGTGTGAAAGGCTACTCTAATTAGGTCTAAGGGTTGAGGAAGATTCTTTTTATGTTTTTATATTTTATAAAAGCAAGTAAAATCTCGGGTTTTGAAGGAGTGGGCGGAATTAGTTGCTAGTCAACTAACCCAAATTACTACAAATGCAAATAAAATAAAATAACAAAAATGAAAAGTGGTGAGAAACTTATGTGTAGAGAAATGTGTTTACTTAGATTTCCTTACTCCCTAACTATCTTTTACCGGTTAATTAGTGTGTATTAGTCGCGTGGATGACGGGTGTATTCCTTAATACCATTCGTGGGGTGGCGTACTTACTTCCCCAAACTCTACAAGCTCCTACTTCACTCCTATGTCGAGCCGGCTAGGAAGCTCCTAACATGGGATCACTAGAATTCGCTTGTGCATTAAATACAACCATAAAAACCTTTAGTACGCGTTTGGTTCATGTTTCTTAAGACGTTCAAGCAAGTTACCGAATAGGAAGTTAGCCAGTTTTCTTAAGCCTAACATAGATAAACAATCATCCAATACAACTAACAACACACTAACAACCAATAATCAATAGCTAGGTTTCATTAGATCTAAGCAAACACAAGATAAATTTAGCCTAACATGTTAAACAAAAGACAAGCATAAGATAGAATCAAACAACACATAGACATATTGAATGATTAATTGATAACTTATCTTTCAATGAAACATGGAAGATCTCAAGGCAAGAAGCCCTGAAAAAGTAGCTAAAATCGTCTTAGGGTTTTATCCCAAAATTCCACACACTAAGCTCTCCTTAATGACAAAAAATTAGAAAACTATATATAGACTTTGACATCTGACGGCGTCACCTTATGCATTGTGACGCCGTCACCTCGCCGCTTTTAGGGTTCCCGGATGACCATCTTGACGCCGTCCCTCTTTAGCTCTTCAAAAATCCATTCTGGCTTATCAAAGCTTGACGCCGTCGGATCCTGAACGTGACGCCGTCCCCTTATGATTTAAGCCGTGACGCCCTTGATTTAGTTAAAGCGTGACGCCGTCAGAATTCTCATGCAAACTCACTGGCCCGTCATGAGTAAATTTCACATCCAACTTTTCTTGCCAAGGCATGACGCCGTCCCATGTTAATTGTGACGCCGTCAAGAGTAACTTTTAGCCGATTCTTGAGACTTTGCCGTTTTCTTCACTTTAATGCTCCAAAAACGTCCAAAATGCCTCCTTTTCCAGATTTCTCCTCAAAAGTACCTAAAATGACAAAAGGAACGATTTAGGGCAATATTTGATCAAATAAATACGATTTCGGGCTTAAATGACCCCTTAAAAGCGGTACACTTTTCGCCTCATCAGTTAGCAAACTTGGCGATTCAGTCTCTACCAGTTTCCTGTCTGAATTCTAGTTGGCGGTGGTAGCTAATGCGATCTTGAAGATGCTTGCGGTGACAGTCGTGGTCTAGGTGGGGATGATAGTTTTTCTCTCATAAAGTTTTCGCTTTTGGTTATTTTTCCTAGGGGTAACACTTTGCTTAATTCCTTGGGCACAAGTGATGGTAGGGTTGGTTATTCTTTCTGGGCCTTTATGGTGAGCTGTTCTACAACCCGTAAAACTTTCAGGAGTATGCTTACAAGACACAGCCGTCTTCTTTTCTCCTGTTGCCATATTGTTGCTACTCAAGTGAGCTACTGTAGTCACTTCGAGTACTGCTGCAATGAGGTTGATTACCAACTTTTGGATAGCTTCAGGAGTCATTGGTGTGGTTAGTGCTGGTGGGGTATTTGTATTATTCATGCTGGCTATCTTCTATCACTATTACAAGAATCACGAATTTAGAACTTACGTAATGACCATGTTAACATAATTCGAGTATACTTAGTCCTAACAAGTGGTCACAATGCGAAGTCATAACCCATTGAGAATCATAATATTACGATGTGTCTAGTTAGCATCGTAGATAAATGATTAACTCTTGGTATGAAACTGCTAAACTATTTCATCTATAAAAGCTGAAATTCAACAACTTTCTCTTCATTCATCAAGTTTTCTTCCGAAATTTGTCTTAGAGAATTCTATGGTTACTGCCTAGTTATGGTAGATATAAGGAATTATAATAATCGTAAGTAATGTCATGGTAGGTCTGGATATAATCACTGAAAATAACATGATATTAATAACTTGATCGATTGTTTTTGCAAAAACAATTGATACAGGGTCTTTTATTAATGTTTCATGTGGTAGGTTAAGGATTTTTTTTTTGTATCTAGTATAAGTGTTTGGTCCTTTGTTGACAATAGTGGTCCTAGTTTCTGTTACTTGCTGTACTACAAGTTGGTTAGTTGACTAGGTTTGGAGGAAAAGGGAAAATAACATTTATTGCGTTTCAAGTGTGATTTGGTTTGCGTGAAGCCATTTGTCTATTAAGGAGAGTAACAAATGGTGGGATTTTGCATGAGGTCATGAGAAGTTCTTATATGCATGCATAGCATCATAGTAGAGCATAATAGAGAGAATTTATTCATATCAGAGAGATATAACAAAAGGGGTTGCTATAGAATTAGAAGTCGGTTACAAGTTCTGAAAGTTTCGAGCTTATTTGGAAAATACAGGATACACTTAACCAAAAACTATTCGGTTTAGGGGGCACAACAATGATACATGTGAATTTAAGATCAGTTACGTCCTTGACGTAAATGCTTAACTTCAGCCACAAGTTTCATTTATGCAGCTTGCCGTATCTCTGGCCATTTATGAGAAGCGCTCCTGAAATTCCTAGTACATCCTCATTTGGTTGGCCAACATGGCTTCTAAGGCGAAAATCTTCTGACCTTGGTTTCTTGCCGTATCTCTGGCCATCCATAAGGTTCTTTCAATGTCTTCCACTCTACCATGTGTCTGACCGTGTTCTCTTCTTGAATAGCGGATTCTAGAATCTAAGCTTTTAAATTCATGGTTGTAAGTATCTTCATCTTATCAACCTTTATTCCTAAATCGAACACTGCTCGTTTCTCGGCATCGGCTCTTCTAAACAGAGTGTCAAGGTTACGGTCGTACCATTCGAAACGTAATGGTTGTAACCCTTCCAGCTGTTCAGTGTGAATGTCTAGGGTGTGAGCGTGTTGATAAAGAAGAGTCCATATTGAATCACGAGGGTTTAAATTATGGTCAGGGGAATTAGGTGTAGATACGTCATCTGGGATGTCTGGTATTGGGGAATCTGGAGTGTCAGGTAGTGGAGAGTTTGACTCAACATCTTTCTGAATTGTTTCTTGGTGTGAATTCGGTCCAACCTCAAACATTGTCGGATAACCAATCAACTCTTCATCTGACATAGTTCTCCTAAGTTTCTGATGTGGAGGTGAGTGGGTAGGTGATGTACAAGTAGTACGGAGGGTAGTTTCATTAATATCAGGTGTTTCGGGGGACATGGTACTGTAGTAATCCGCAAATAGTAATTATAAGTAATTAATAACATTAAGGGAGTGAAAATAAAGGTGAAATAATTAAGTGTGTAAGAGTAAATATCAAGTGTGTGAAGATTAATGTAAAATAATCCTAACAGGTAATATACTTAGCATGGTAATATGCAGGCACGGAGGGCGTAAAATGGTATGGTGTAAAATTATTTATTTTGAAAGGGTAGTTATAGTCCAATGTTTGAAAACATTTGGTTCTCTATAACCATGGGCTCTGATACCAATCTGTAACACCCCCATTTTCGATATACGCAGCGGAATATAAGTTGGGATATTACTTCAAGTATCACAGTCATGAAAATAGAAAACGACTCGAAAAAGAGACGTTTTAAATGAAATTGTCATCATTCATTTATTTAAATCAGACTACATAATACAGGTCCCAGCGGGAAGTTTCGAAATACGTTATAAAAGTTACATTATTCGTTGAATGATAACAAAAATGGACACTCTTTTTATAAGAAGAAAGTCCACAGCCACTCCGTGCCAAATCAAGCTTCTAATTACTTGAGATAAAACATGCTAAAAAGTCAACACAAAGGTTGAGTGAATTCATAGCGTTTAAAGTTATAATCAGTTTGAACACAAGCGAAGTAGAAAGTAATTCGGTAATATTGCAGTTCAATATATTGCCCTAAGTCTCATGACACGCAAAACGTTAACAGATTTATCATCATAGTTATAAGCTAATGACGTATATTACTACATAATTAAATGAAGTAATTTTTCCCCCGAGTAGGAGATTGCCGGTCTCTTTATTGATCTCAAATAAAATGCATTTGGTCACGTTACTGTAACACAAAGGGGTCGTCACACCCAATAGATCTATTCACTATATTCGCGCTCACCCGAAAGTGATTAACGGTCCATGATGGAGGGTCTTTTAGGCAACAGGTAACTTAGGAAATATTAATCAGGAAAGCTTACAGAGAAATACTTGTGTTTGGTTTTGTAGCATGTATCTCCCCACAAGTTTGGAAAACGTATAAAAAGTGGGACTATGAACTCACCTTAGCAGTCTGGATGGAAAACAAAATTAAATAGAGTTGATAAACGTCTCCGACACGCGACCTGGGTTGGTATGTCAAGTTTCAGTAATCGTATTCCAATATATATAAGTCTTAATATTCGTTTCGTAACGTTTTGGTTGATAGTTAAATGTTTAATTGAGACACCATGAAGTCTCTTCAAAAGTTGGATAAGATTTTATCTTAATTCGTATTTTTATGTTTCCGTTCGTTTGTTATCGAGATAAATGTATTTCGTTTATTAGTTTTTATTATAAATATATTCAAAATATATTTCTAATAATAATTATAAAATGTTACAATTTTTACCCTTATAGTTTCATATATTGACAGTTTATACCCCTGAACTTTTATAAAATGACAATTTTTACCTCTCAACTTCGTTGAAATGATAGTTTTTACCCCTGTAGTTTCAAAAATGACAATTTATACCCACAACTATAAATTGTTGGCAAAAATAGTCCTTGTTTTAATAACTTTGAGATATTTACATTTTTGGCCCAATAAAACTCCAACTTTCGAATTTGGCAGGTTTTACCCCTAAACTTTAGGTCGACTTTATTTTAGGTCCTAGTTATAAATTTAGTTAGAGTTTTGACAGTTTATACCCTCAAAACATTTTATTGTTTTCATTCGACATCCTTAATTCGTTTTTACGCATTTTAAGCTTCGAAAAAAGGCACGACTTGCTACGACTCTTTTATGAACATTATAATAAGTTTGTAAACATCTTATTTATAGCTTATAAGCTCGTGATTCGAGCTCATAATGCTCGAATTAATTAAAAAGGGGCGCGCACATCAGTTTGCGATGGGCAGATTTGGGACTCGAATAAAAGTGAGGCAAAGCCATGTTTTTACGACGTTCTTGTTCTTACGATTAACTAGCTGGGTGGTCTTTAAGATGGCCAAAATCCAGATTTTATGGGGGTCGTTTGGAGTTCGAAATATTTGTCCAAGGTTGGGTGTTTGGGACAGTTTTGTGATAGGAAAAGAAAAGAAAAACAACTTGGTTTTTGATTTTCTAGTTCACGATACTATTTTTAATGCATGTTAACTTGATCATTAGCTCATCTAATCCATCTCTTAAATGTTTTAATGCCTCTCGATTAGTAATGTGAAAAAAAAAATATAAATGGGGCGTTTTTAGTTTTGCTCAACAAAGAGAAAAAGAAAAGAAAAGTTTAGTTTTTGATCTTGTTGCTTATTAGAGATTATTTAGCATCATTTTTAAGAGTGTTTAAAGTGTGCTAAAGTAAATAGAAAGGGTTAGATCACTTACTTGAATATTTAGTCGATTATGGGATATATTTGGCGAATGGTTTGGAAATTAAACACTAAAGCTTCTCCTCCTTCTAAGCCTTTCTTGGATCTCTCTTTAGCTTCTAAATGGGCTGTAGGATCAGTAGCAAATGAGGGTATGGCTGGTTTTGGGTGTGTTCGAATTGTGGTTGAGTAAAAAATAATAAGAGTGTCGATCTATATATATAGAAGAGTTCTAAGGTTTCACATGGCTTCTATTTATCATGTTATGAGATAAAGAGACATGGTGAGGTAGCTAGTTAAATTGGATGACACATGTATGGAGGGGGAGGGAAATCGTTGTGTGGTAAATTCCTAACCATAGATTTTACCTACAACAATTGACCTAGGGTGACCATCTAGGAAACAAGATGATGTGGGAGTATTTGGGTCTTAAAAGAACATGTATGGTGTAAGACATGCTTAGGATTAAGTGTGGAATTTAGTTTGGTTCAATCGAACTAGAAAGTTTCATAGGGATCGAATGGGCTTTAAATGTTGGTACCTAGGGTATGAAATGTTGTACATTAGGGTTTAGGGAAGTAACAAGTTCGGTTTAGGGTTAGGTTTAAGGATTTGTTAGATAAAAAGAATAATTAGGGTTTGTTTGTTTATTATATAAGTCGAATTATATATAAAAGGGAAAAGAAATCATGTTGTGCGTTAAAGGTTTGTACCATGGGCTTAATAAGGTTGTACTAGGGTTTAAGAAACATGGAAAATATATTTTTAGGGTTTGCTTAAGTTAATTTAATTATATGTTTAATTAATTAGGTTTAAAAGTATATAAATGTAGTTTTTAGGTTTTTATGCATTAGACACTAGTACATTAGGTTTAGGGACTTGTACTTATATTTAGCAAGTTTAAAAATTCTATTTTTAAGGCTTGTATATAAAAGACATGGATAATGTGCTTTAAAATAGGTACATTGAGGTTTATAATGTGATTTATATATATTTTGTTGTTATGCATAAATGACTTGTACATTGTTTTGAGAGACCTGTACATTTATATTTTGTAGAAATCTTATATATATTAATTGGGGTTTGTGATTTTATTACATAAAATCATAGTTTAGTGAATTTAGGGTTTGTATCGGGAGTTATAGTGAATTTAGGGTTTTAGTGCTTTAGGGGCTTGTGCATTAGCTTGGATGAGTTGTTGTAACACCCCAACCCGGCAAGGGTAGAAGTATCACATTAATGGTTTCATATCAGATCAAAACACAGCATACATTCAATAGTAATACAAAGATT
The DNA here is from genome assembly GCA_021014915.2 of Artemisia tridentata subsp. tridentata. Classification (NCBI taxonomy): domain Eukaryota; kingdom Viridiplantae; phylum Streptophyta; class Magnoliopsida; order Asterales; family Asteraceae; genus Artemisia; species Artemisia tridentata. The sequence goes on from CP139506.1 coordinate 217,941,105, forward strand.
CTCAAAGGTTACAAATGAAATACTGAAATACAAGGCTAACAAGGAAACAAAAGCTAAATACTAAGTCTGCAAATGCAAATCCTTCTAATAACCTCTACTTCAGAATAACTATCAAGGTCTTCTAAGTCCAAAAGTCTCTTCACTCATACCCAGCTTCCAACTAAAACCTGCCGCGGGAAAAGAAACGCGGCTGAGCTTAAAAAGCTCAGTGAACAGATATATAGAAACGAAATCGAATGTAAAAGAAAACGAACATGTATAATTTAGTGCATTGGGATATATAAGTCATAGGGGTCAGTAATCCTCCACAAGCCCGAACAAATCAAATATAGTAACCTGTAGCAATCTAGAGGGGATGCCTCTCAAGTAACCAGATAATATGAGGGGTGACCTCATGTATCAAATTGGAGTGATCAGCTCCCGAACTTTGTGAAAGACGTGTATTGCACACAACATCAATCACCGAACAATATAATATAATACCCATTAATACAAACACTAACCTAGGATGATTTATAAGCTTTTAAATAAATTTTTAAAATTGTAGGGGCATTTTGGTCATTTTGCACATTTTAGATTTTTAGGTATTACAACTTCTTCCCCTCTAAAAGAAAATTTCGTCCTCGAAATTTGCAAAGAAACGGAAATGAAATAGAACGGAAAACGAACAAAGACATACCTGATCAAAATACGAAATGCGGATAACTAGCTCGTATCGATTCCTCGGTTTCCCAGGTAGCTTCACGCTCTGGGTGATTCCTCCAAAGAATCTTTACGAACGGAATAACTTTATTTCTCATGACTCGAATCAAAACGAAATGGGTTCAAATTCCTCAGAAGGAGACAAATATTTTGGTTTGATCAAAAGGTCCATGCAACATAAAATGGACGATAAGTGAAACTTCAGGGTCTCATATGGAATACGAACAAGAGTTCAAATCAAATTGATTGTGTCAAGAGAAGAGAGCTTTATAAGAATTTAAAATTTATAGTTGAGGTTAACATAATGCAAAACGAGATTCCAAACTCCTCCAGATATCAAATGAATGAAAGTAGAGTCCACGCATAGGTAGAATGAACCTAAAGTCTCACTAATCACGGATAATCCAACGGGGATTCAAATTCTAAACTTCTTAGGTACTCTCCAAGATATCCTATGCCCACAACAAGTGCACGTTATATGATGTAAGTATTATCTCGTTGGCCAGACGTCATAATACTGGCATCATATAAATATGCCCTTATGATGGTCATACTTTATCTCAAGTCAAAATCAAAACCACCTATCTTAATTCACCTAGTACTTCTATAGTCTCAAAGGTCAACAAGATCAATTGTCATAGACAGGAGGGAAAACAAAACTATTAGCAAGAGTATCAAAATCCCAGATTGCCTAGCAGAAATGAGGTACGCCGTCACAAGCATCATATCTTTCACAATTCGCCAAAATCTCTCAAAACGAAGCCATCACCGAACATACGAAAAATGAACACGAACAGAAATGCTTCTAGGGAACTTAAATCGATAAAGGATCTTATTACTATATAACGAAACTTAAGAGGGTCTACGGAAGTGAAAGTTAGTCGTCACAATCTTCGGTCTTCCCAGAATCGATTCTTCCAAACATAAAGGGTCTGTTTCTAAACTCCGTCCATTCAACACCTCCAGTCTCCTCAAGTCCGGTTAATCTGTCTTCGTTTTTCCATCAGTCGGAAAGTGAAACTAAAATCGGGAACTTGTGACTGGTTCGTCGAGCCTCCTGCAGTTCTTCTTGGAATGTGATGGAGTAATGTGGATTTCTGGCACGATCTTTGAATCTCTCCATCATCCAGTCTGCTTCCGCTCTCAATTCATCTTAGTACAACCAAGATGAATAGGAAAATTAGACTGCATGTCTTCATCAGCTCTAGGTTCGCCATCTTGACTAAATTTCTTCTTTTGCATCGCCAACACTTCTACCTTGTAAGGAATGTCTTCACTCTTCATGGTAGCCGCCGTTGTTGTCAACTCCAGGTCAGACAGGGAAATAATTCTTCTGATATGTTTCTAGTTGTCTTTGATGCATCCGAAAACTTCCTGTGCGGCAAGGGAGTATCACCGAGTCTCTTTTAGATTTATCCCAAAATTGTTCCACCTGAAGGTATGGCAGCTAATTTCTAACTTAGCTTTTCCAAAACTCCATTCTTAACTAAGCTGTTCCTATCTGTTCACGCAATTTCTCAATGGTATCATAAGTTGCAAACATCTTCCAGAATTCTTCTGCAGAGCTTAAAGGGTTTCAGTTCTTCATTCTATTGTTGGTTTTGACCACATGGTGATAGTTTTCAAAGCTCGCGGAATTTAAAGAGGTATCCTCAATTAAAAACATCGTTGTCTCAACAAATATCAATCTCTCAGTATGCACAAATGACTAACAAAGTGCAAAGATGATTTTCATGCTCTTCCTCGTCTCCGAATGTACTATTAAGTCATACAATGACCATTTGCCCAAGTACTCACGAGAAAACATTATTTATCAAATTCACAAAACAGTCAGAGCTTTAGCTAATACTATTAGCGTCCCTAATCATCATAGCAGTCGTTTACGAATACAGAAGGCGATTCTAAGAATAAAATTAATTCATCAGAAGGAAACTTCGCGCTCTGAAATTAAACAAACACGTAGTCGTTTTAGGGAGGATGAATATTGGCTCCTAACAGTAATACGGTTCAGCTATCTCCAGTCACCATCCTTCTTTATCGCGAACAAAACTAAAACACGCCCAGAATATACACTTAGGTAAACTCACTTCCTGGTCTTCGGTTGCTGCTCTTCCGGTTGCTCAAATCAAATTATATGATCCCGGACACCTCTGAAAGACACCTTCTCTTGGTGACTAGACAATCTCTCGCTATCAAGTCAAATCCTTCTTCACGCTCCGATGGAAAAAAATTTGGTGGTTCGACCAGGGATCATATTCATGATTCAGGGTGCCAAATAACGTTCAAGATAAGGTTCATTTTTAGAAGACTCAAAGTGCCAAAGAGCTCTCAAGATGAGGTTCATTCATTGGTGTTCGAAATGGGTTATAGGAAACTTCATAACCGCGAAATTAACACACGAGTCTCCAGAGTGATAGTGATAGTAGAGAGTTTAACAATCGGTAATCATGGTAGAGAGTTCAAAATTGTTGCCAGCGTTAAAGGTGAGACATAGAAAGGGAAATTGTCAATATTTGAATGCTCAATCAACCAATTCCTTGTCAGAATAAAATCGAAGTTAATTATCCAAAGAAAGACGGATCACAAATCAAATCTTTATCATTCAAAAGTGAGGGGGAAGAGATTTTTTTTTTTTTTTTTTTTTTTTTTTTTTTTTTTTTTTTTTTTTTTTTATATATACTTGTGGTTACACACCACAAGACCTCTCATAGGAATAGAGATGGGTGAAACGAAATCAAATAGTGTCGGAAGAATCATAGATTCTTATCAAAAGCAGGAGACAAAAACAAAACATATCAAGTACGTCGTCGTCATGGGGGTTCTCAGAGTGACCGAAGAGGTATCAAGATGATTGACGAAAGGATCAGAGGTCAGAGTAAAATCTGAAGATAAGGATCGAATAGTGTCAGGTAATTATTGTGCTATTCTTAATGCCTTCAAGTTAATAGGTTCAAATCTTAGGTGGTGCAAGGTATAAGCTTTCTATTTCCAAAAGTGATATCAGATATCAACAGGATCTAACCAATAGTGATAATTGTCAGGATTCTCATAGGACTAGTAATGGATCACTCAGAACTGAGTAGTATCAGATGATACACTTCATATCCGACATGAGTAATGAATTCGTAGAATGTGTCAAACACATTATGGTTGAATGACCATCTGGATAGTCGAAAAGGTATCAAACCATTTATCAAACAAATCGGAAATGGGGATTCAAAATTAGGAAGTGAAACTTAAATGGTGCAAGGTATCCATGTAGTTCTCGAGGGATTTCAAACTTACTTGGTTACTAAACTTAGGTTGCAAGCTTTCTAGCTTCTGAAACAAAAGTTCTTATAAGGCTTAGCTAAAGGCAAAGGCACGAATCAGAGTAATGCGGAAGCAATGATACTTAAACAAATACCTTATAGTCTACCCATTCCTCACCGGTCAAAACTTACGTTCCTATTGGGAAATCTTAAAGCAAATTTTCAAAGGTTGTCTTACGAGCGCCTATAGGGAAAACTTAGTGGTCCTAACTTACACAGGCCAAGGGTAAATGTATTACGAATCACAGCCTGTCTCTCTGATACCATAATTGTAACACCCCAACCCGGCAAGGGTAGAAGTATCACATTAATGGTTTCATATCAGATCAAAACACAGCATACATTCAATAGTAATACAAAGATTCTCAAATGTTACAAATGAAATACTGAAATACAAGGCTAACAAGGAAACAAAAGCTAAATACTAAGTCTGCAAATGCAAATCCTTCTAATAACCTCTACTTCAGAATAACTATCAAGGTCTTCTAAGTCCAAAAGTCTCTTCACTCATACCCAGCTTCCAACTAAAACCTGCCGCGGGAAAAGAAACGCGGCTGAGCTTAAAAAGCTCAGTGAACAGATATATAGAAACGAAATCGAAAGCAAAAGAAAATGAACATGTATAGTTTAGTGCATTGGGATATATAAGTCATAGGCAAGGAATATAATAAGAATGAAATGAAAAGAAAAGGAAAGAAAAGGGGTCAGTAATCCACCACAAGCCCGAACAAATCAAATATAGTAACCCTGTAGCAATCTAGAGGGGATGCCTCTCAAGTCACCAGATAATATGAGGGGTGACCTCATGTATCAAATTGGAGTGATCAGCTCCCGAACTTTGTAAAAGACGTGTATTGCACACAACATCAATCACCGAACAATATAATATAATACCCATTAATACAAACACTAACCTAGGATGCATCCATACGCCCCCTCCGAACAATAATATAGCCCAATAATAAATATAATGTGCACGTTACGAATAATATGGGGACGGTGTGTAACATCACTCGAACACACTGGAGTCATGCCATTGGTGCATCAATGACACGGCCATGTTACCTTCATGGCTAGGAAACGAACTTGGCTCGGGTATCAAACTAAAGGTCAAAGGTCAAAGGTCCAAATCATAGCAAAGGTCCAAATAGTCTAAGTCATCGAATCATGGTCAAAGTCCAAATATAAAAGGTTCATGGCAAAGGGTTCATCATCGGAGGTTCATAATCAAATGGTTCATTTAAAGAAATCTTTATCACATGATTTTCATAAAAATGACCTTTAATACGGTTTTCACAAAAGCTTAGTCTTGAAAAGTGGTTTTCACAAAAGCTTAGTCAAATTCTAAATAAAAGTGATATCGCATATTTCATAAACATCATCTTTAAAATAATTTTCCTCAAAACATTTCCATAATATACTTGAAAAGGTTTTCACATCTTATTACCAAAATCAAATGAACCCCCGAAGTATCAAATGATTCGAATACTAATATTACAAGGTAACGAACGAATATCAAATGGATCATTATAGAAGCTCAAAGCAAAAGGGTCATATCGAATATCAAGGTCAAATGAATCCAACAACGAACCAAGTGTATAGGAACATAGCAATGGCTTAGGGAAATCCTAAACGAATCAAAACAAGAGATCAAGAGAACGAAGGCACCTTACTGAGAAGGGCAAAATATATGTACCTTAATTGCAGAACACAAAGATAGCAAACGACAAGGATCAAATTACTCCTTCCTCGAACCTAAGGGAGTATAAGACAAAGTGACAAGTGGTTTTTAGTTATCTTCCCACTTTAAGTAACTTTCTATTTTTAGTAACTTTCCTTGTTAGGTAACTTTCCTTATTTGGCAGGTTTCCCGAATTAGCAAGTTTCCATAATTAGCAGATTTCCATAATTAGATGGATTATAATATCACCAATTTAGGTTAAGTCATTAATCAAGCCTTATTACGGGATTAAGGTATATTTTAGCAAGTTACAAAAGTTCAGGGTTAAATATGACAAGTTTCCATAAATTAGGGTTTTAGGGGGTGCTTGGTAGGGGGTTAACGGGGGGTGGGGAATGGGATAGGTAATCAAATGGGCCCACATTTTGTCATTGAAGGTGCTTGGTAGGGGAAGGCAAAGATATTGATTACCCAGTACTGGGTAATCAACCATTATAGAGTAAATTGGGGGGGTAAGGTAATGATTACCCACCTCACCCATTCCTTTGCATTCTCTTTCCCTTTCCCTTTCCCTTTGCATTCCCCTCTAATTTACCAAGCAGCCCCTTATTTGTAAATATTCCAAAGTTAAGGGTTTTAAATGAAACTATTACAAATTACTAGTTTAAAACACATAATGGATTCAGAATCACACTTTAGTCCTTTAAGTTTCATTTTTTTACAATTTACACCCTTTAGTTATTAAAATTACAAAATAAACCTTATAGTTACATAATTTACACTTTAACCCTTACTATATTCAAAATCACATCACAAGCCCTTATATTTATTAAATTATAGAATATACCCTCATAGTTATGCATGATACGATTTAAACCTCCATGTTTTACATATTTACATAATTAGTCCCTTTAGTTAATTAATTTCCAATTCGAACCATATATTAACAATTAAATCATTATCTTGCAAATTTTACACATAAGGACCTCATCTTATAATTTTTATACATTTTTACTGACCTAATTAATATTATAAAAATAACCCTTAAGTTTCAAAATTGGCAAAACACACCCTTCTTATTTATTTTCCAAATCGTTAACCCTTTAACAATTACAATCCCTAACCCTAAGCTTCCAAAACATGGTACAATCATCACATCATCATTAATAGGCATTAATTGTTCAGATCCAAGCACAAAACCCTAACCCTAAATCGTTCTAGGGTTTCTTTTTATTTTCTTTTATTCGATATACATAAATCCGATTATAACAAAAATTAACCACGATAAATCTAAGCTTCTATAATTCGAATCACTATTTTTCCCAGATCATATAACTCATATAGAGTCCAAAATAATTAATCACAACACCTAGAAAAATCGCATGGCTCGATTTAGAATTTTTATACGTTTTAGCTCTCTAAATTTATTATGATCGAATTAGCTTGCATGATCCATGTTATATATTTTATTTAGGTCTTATATGATCCAAAGAACACAAGAAAAATGTTACATGAAGAATCGAACGTGTGGAAGGGATAATAGAAATTTATACCTCTCGGTTAGGGTTTATTCGACAAAACAAATGCCTAGCGATCAAACGAATGAATCCCACAACCTTCAAAAAATTTTCCTAGCTTCTTTAGATGTTGTGGAACACCAGAAAAATGCCCAAGAATTTTTCCCCAAGTCGTACGAAGTAGAATCGATTTTTGTGAAGGTTTTTGGGTTTTCGGTATATTTTGTATATATAGAATAAATAATAAAAACGGGTATATTAGGGGAGGGATCAAATATTTCGGCCCAAGATATTATATTTGAGATCAAATACTGATTTGGAAGATATCCTAACTTTATTTGTAATTATCTTACATTTTATATTGATTTAATATTAATAATAATATATGAATTAATTAAATCCGGTCAAAATAAATACTTTGTATAATTTTTTACATTTCTAAAGGTTAAATTGTAGTCATAAAAATTTTTTGGCTTCATATCTAGCTCATTCCCGAAGGTTTGGAATTTATTTGGTGATTTATAAGCTTTTAAATAAATTTTTAAAATTGTAGGGGCATTTTGGTCATTTTGCACATTTTGGATTTTTAGGTATTACAGTTGTACTTTAGTTTTTTAGGGTTTAGTTACTCATATTTATTGCTATAATGGTTTAGGGTTTCGTAGAAACTCTAATTTGTAAGAAATGTTTAGTTGGTACGTTTATTATTCGTACGTTAACGAATTATCGTAAAGTGGCAAATGGGATATCGTAAAGTTTTATATTTGACATATGGAAATGTTTATATGAAATAAACATTAGGTAAGTTGATTTTGGTCCACGTGAGAGCACGTTTATCGAGGATGTGAGTTACGTCACATTAGATAGTTATTATGATCAGATGAATAAATAATAAAAAAAAAAAGTATACGTAGAAAAAGGATAAGTATTCTGTAAGATTATTTATTATAATGTAGGATTTTTACAGTGGTTACATATGGTGTAGTGAGGGAATCTTAGGGTGTATGAGAGTTTGCAAAATATTGCAGGTTTGAGGTTAGGAATGCAGGAATCTAGAGAAAACAGTGAAAATTCGTCAAACAAGGGCACGGTACCACTAAATACCACGGTACCATTAAATTTAACGGTACCGTGGCCTATTTAACGGTACCGTGACTTGGGAGTCACAAATTTTCCTGTGCTGCCTGGTTCTAGGCAGCTAAAGGGAAGTTTTATAAGGGGACTATTTGCAGGAAATGTTAGTACCTCAAACCACTAAAGATTTATTTGCCAAATATATCCCATATTTAGCTACTCCTAGCAATTAAAGATTAACATACAACTATCTAAGATAAGCTATAAGCATGCAATCAAAAAGGACAAAATAAGCTATCATCCAAGAATCACATAATTTAAAATCATGCAAGGTGATAGAATAAAGTCAAGCATGCAAGATACTTAGGAGTATTAAGCCCTAATATAATTCATCATAGATAAATCCTAATATAAGATTGAAGATCCTATTCTAAGACGATTATAATAGGTCCATTGGCTTGAGCACACCCTCATTCATCATCACTAGACGAGACATCATAGCAAGATACCGAGCTATCATCATGGTTCCCTTGAGATGATGTACATTCCCAATAGATGCAGGTGTAGGTGTTTTGAGTTATAGGAGCCATGGTGGGATTGACAAGGAGATATAGATTGTTTTGGAGGTCAGGGAACGAATTCATGACAAAACGGTATAAACGAGTCAACAACATGCCATAGGGTATCGCTTTATTTAGTCGGCCCTTGACATTGACAATTCTCTTTGCCACAAAGTAGGCAAGATTGTAGGGTTGTTCGGTGACTAGACCAATACAACATATGAGTAAAACATGCCGGGAGGTGCTCACGGTTGTGAGGAAGACAAAAGACATTTTCACGAATGACTTCTATCCATCTACGTAGATTTGGATGAACTTCATCAACATAGACTTTTATTGGATCTAAGTCATAGACATGAGACTCACGGAACTCAACTTGACCATTTTCTTTAAGAAAACCATGAACTTTTTGAGGAAGACGAATGTGTTCTTTAATCTCACATGGAGTGGGAATGAGGGTATTGTATGGACCAGACTCATATCGGTGACTAGTGAGGGTTTTGAGAGACCATCCTTTCGTGTAGGAACATTGTCCATGGTTCAGAAGTTCAAGAATATGAGCAAATTGGTCAAAAGTAAGAGAGATTTCTTGATTTTGTATCGAGAATTGAAGAGACAAAGTTTGATCCTCGTTATGTACGAGCTTAACTTGTCTATAGAACTCAAGGACAAATCGAGGACAAATTAGATCATTAATATGAAACAAGCAATCGAATCCAATTTCTTGAAACATGGTTTTGATGTGATCATGGTTGAGAAAAGAGAACTCGACAATTCGTTCTTCATGAAAGAGACGAGACTCAAGATTACGAAAAATTTGTGTGTGACAAGATGGAGTGTTTAGTTCAAGTGATGGTTTGGGAATGTACTCGACTGTCAATTCATGACCGTAATCAAACATGTGATACCTCTTGTTACCTATAAAAAATTTATTAAAGATTAAAATTGAGAATATTTGTTTTAAAGACACGTGCCTAGTGTGTGCCTATATGCAAACCATGTGGAGGTGTGGTAATCTCGACACTAGAACTAAAAATAATGAGATTACCCAAACGCTCCTAACTTCACTTTTGCTCAAACGAATATGTCGATAAATACATATTAGTTATGTAATTCGATCAATATTCGTGAGATCATGTATGCATGAGAAAACGTTTTTAGTTTGTATTAACAATGCACTAAAAATGTTTCATGATCCTAGTTTCGTGAAATTTTTCGAAAACAATGGAATTGGGGTGTTTGGCGACTTCAATGTTTTGGCGCCAAAAAGTTTTAAGTTTGAAAATTTTGAGTGTCAATGACTCCTAATCCTAATTACAAGTATCCTAGACATGATTCCTCTTCAACATACTTAATCTAATTATAAAAGCAAAGTTTGGCCCAAAATATGTGATTAAAGTGGGTTTATGTAAATCCTATGTTAAGGGAATCATGATTGTTATACATTGTCTAATCCTAGTCCTAATTTCCTGAAGGCTCGATCAAAATTGAAAAACCCCAATTTAATTTTCATGTATGAACAAACCCTAGACTCAAGATTAAAGAAAAGTAGAGTCAAATGACTTACAATTCATGTTGAAAAAGTGGAAGTAGTTGATAATCTTGAGAATTAATGCCTTGAATTAGATCTTAAAAGGGTGTAATTGAATTTTGGGTTGTGAGGTTTGGTTTTGACAACAATGGCAGAAGTTGGGAAAGTTTAAAAATGAATAATGTGGGAAAAGAGGACTGAAATACGGATTGTATCAGATACACGGTACCACGGTACCATTAATTTAATGGTGCCGTGATCTACTGGGATGAATTTTTGTCCCATTTTGATTTTTGACGAATAAGTCTCGCTGATTTAGTGAGACTTTTTGACACGAGGAAAGGATTTATACCTAATAAATTCTTTTAACGAGAAGACCTAGACTAGACGAAAAGAGATGACTTTAATATTTCCAGTGAAATATTCAAGTAGTCATACGAGGGATGTGAAGGATGACTTAATATTTCCAGTGAAATATTTAAAAAGTCATGAGACGAGACATATGATATGACTTCAATATTTCCAGTGAAATATTCAAGTAGTCATAAGAGGGATGTGAAAGATGACTTCATATTTCCAGTGAAATATTTAAGTAGTCATAAGATTTCTGGAATATGTTCCATCATTCCTAGACCTAGACGAAGATAGTTGAAGGTTTCTCGTTTGAGAGGTTTGGTCAAGATGTCGGCGATATTGTGTTGAGAGGGAACTTTCTCAATAGAAATGTTTCCTTTTTGGACGTTATCGCGAAGGAAGTGGTGACGAATTTCGATGTGTTTAGTACGAGAGTGTTGAACCGGGTTTTTGCTCAAGTCAATAGCACCTTTGTTATCGCACATAATAGGGATGTCATCGAGATGGATGTCGTAGTCAATAAGAGCTTGTTTCATCCATAGTGCTTGTTGACATGCCTTTCCGGCGCTTACGTATTCGGCTTCGGTCGTGGAGATAGCAAGAGCCGTTTGTTTCTTGGAGAACCAAGAAGTTAGACAACAACCCATGAAGGTACAAATGCCACTCGTACTTTTTTGATCTACATAATCTCCCGCATGATCAAAGTAGGCATAGACAATAGTTTCTACACCGGTCCCCTTGGGATAGAATAATCCCAAGTGTATAGTGCCTTTAATGTATCGGAAGATACGCTTAACCACTTCAATGTGAGAGGTTTTGGGATCCTCATGGAAGCGAGCAAAAAGGCAGACACTAAACATGATATCGGGCCTACTTGCCGTTAGGTATAATAAACTTCCTATCATACCTCTATACTTAGTGCTATCCACAGACTCACCTTCTTCATCTTTCGTGAGTTTTGTTTCCGTGGACATGGGAGTTTTCATGGGCTTAGACTCTTCTAAACTAAATTTCTTAAGCATCTCCTTAATATATTTAGATTGATTAAAGAAGATACCATCTTCCATTTGTTTTATTTGTAGACCAAGGAAGAAATTTAATTCACCCATCATGCTCATCTCAAACTCGTCACGCATGATCTTTGAAAAATCATCGCACAATTCTGGACAAGTTGAGCCGAATATAATGTCGTCGACATATATTTGAACAATGATGAGATGTGAATTTCGTTTCTTCGTGAAAAGTGTGTTGTCAACCATTCTCATGGTGTATTCATGTTCAATCAAAAATGCTTTTAGTCTATCGTACCAAGCTTTAGGAGCTTGTTTGAGACCATAGAGTGCTTTCTTGAGTTTATAAACATGATTCGGTTTTTCGAAATCAACGAATCCCGGAGGTTGTGCAACATATACCTCCTCGTTGATATAACTATTTAGGAATGCACTTTTCTTGTCTATTTGGTATAATTTAAAGTCTAAGGCGCAAGCATAGGCAAGGAGTATCCTAATAGACTCTAATCTAGCTACGGGTGCATAAGTTTCATCGTAATCTACTCCTTCTTGTTGGTTATAGCCTTGTGATACCAACCTTGCCTTATTCCTAGTTACGACGCCATTTTCATCGAGTTTATTTCTAAACACCCACTTAGTTCCTATGATGGTTTGATTCTTAGGTGGAGGTACTAGATCCCAAACTTGTTTTGCGGTGAATTGATTTAACTCTTCTTGCATGGCAACTACCCAGCTTTCATCCTTAATTGCCTCACCAATATTCTTAGGTTCTATGGTAGATATAAAACAAAAGAAATTACTTTTGTTTTGTGCTTGTGACCTAAGGGTTCTTTGGTTTAGGTTTCCTATGACATTTTCAATAGGATGGTTCTTGGATTCCTTAATGTTGACAACTTCGTCAACCTCAACTATTTCATCCTCAATGTCATTTTCTAAGGTTTTCCTGCCATTAACCTTAATGGCTTCTTCTTCATCTAAGTCATCATCCACCAAGGGTGATGTCTTAGATGGTGGAGGACTTTCATCGAATGTCACGTTGAGTGATTTTTCAACTTTCATTGTTCCTTTGTTTAGGACAACATAGGCTTTACTATTTTGAGAGTAACCTAGGAAAACACCTTCGTAAGACTTTGGGTCAAACTTGGTTAGGTAGTCTTTTGTGTTTAGTATGAAGCACTTGCTTCCAAACACTCTAAAGTAATCTAAAGTAGGTTTTCTACCTTTCAAGATTTTGTAGGGTGTTTTTCCTAAGATTGGTCTAATCAAGATCTTATTAAGTATGTAAGTTGAGGTGTCTACCGCGTTACACCAAAACTTTTGCGGAATGGATTGCTCGTTCAACATCGTTCTACTCATCTCTTGTAGAGTACGATTTTTCCGCTCAACTACCTCATTTGATTGTGGAGTGTGTGGAGCCGAAAAATTGTGTGTAATACCATTAGCATCACAATATACGCTAGATTGCACTTCATTATCAAATTCCCGACCATAATCCATCCTATTTGAGACTATTATACACCCTAGTTGATTTTGGACCTTCTTACTAAAGATTTCGAATTCCTCGAAAGCTTGTGTCTTATCCTTAAGAAATCTAGTCCAAGTATACCTGGAGTAGTCATCAACTATTACTAGGGTGTAGTAATTTCATCCGTAGCTCCGTACGGGGGATGAACCGAATAAGTCCATGTGAAGGAGTTCTAGGCATCTAGAGGTCGAGACCATATTCTTAGCTTTGTAACTAGAATGAGCTTGTTTTCCAACTTTACAAGCGTCACAAAAGTGTTTATCAAATTTAATCTTAGGTAGGTTTCTAACTAGTTCCTTAGACGCCAATGATTGTATCAAACGCGTATTGGCGTGACCTAGTCTCCTATGCCATAGAGTGGAATTATCATCTATGGTTGCTAGGCAAATCTTATCCTGAGGCTTATTTCCTATTTTCATAACAAATAAGCCATTCTTCCTAACTCCTTTGCCTATGGTCTTACCATTCTTGGTGATCTCACTACTGTCTTCGGAAAATATAACTCTACACTTATTGTCTACCATTTGACTAATGCTAAGCAAGTTAAATCCTAAGTTATCTACATGCTCAACATTTCTAATAGTGAGGGAGTCTTGAGTAATCGTACCATTGCCTATGATGTTGCCCTTAAGTTTGCTACCAAAAGTGACATTACCTCCGTTGTAAGCCTTGTATGATGAGAATAGACTTCGGTTACCCGTCATATGATTAGTGCATCCACTATCCTTGACCCATTCATCGGGCTCCAAGTCGATTCCCAAGCATATCTATTGAATAAGACAAAGATTCAAACATTTGGTCCCCAATATCTCATGGGTCCAAAGTTGTTAGTATTAAACATCCCATGCATTAGTTTCATTTGGTTAGGATGTTGGAAGGAAGGACAAATTTCCCATGGTAAGTAACTTTGTAGTTGACGGTTATTCCAAGTTACGGGATAGTTACTTGGATAACTTGGTCATCTAAAGTTGCTTCTCGGTTGAGAAGTTCTTGATCGAGGTTTAGGAACATTAGTTCTTCTATGTGAAGGAGTCTTTGATCTAGTATTGGGTTTTACAAAACGAAGCCCGGGGGTTGACAAAGGTTTGTAAAAACTTTTGACTTCCTCATTTGAAGCTTGAGCCATAAGACATGTCTCGTTGTTGGGCTTTTTCTCTTCTTCTTCACCGCTATCACTCCAAGAGCCTCCTATGAAAGCTCTTTAGTTGTTGGTCCTCGGTGGTTTAGGACATTCTCTTATGAGATGATTGGGATCTCCGCATCTAAAACATTTCATATCACTCTTTCCTTTCTTCTCATCTCGGTTCTTTTGTGACGACTTCTTTTCATCACGAGGTTGTCTAACGAACCTACCTCTTCTCCTAAAGAACTTCTTAAAATCTCTAACGGCTAGTGCATATTTTTCTTCTTCACTATCAGAATCTGAACTTTCCTCATCACTAGACTCCTTTTTTGCTTTCAATGCTAGAGGTCTAACTCTCTCGCTTTTACCTTTGACTATGTCGGAGTCTTTCCTGATTATCATTTCATGAGCCTTCAAGTTTCCTATTAGTTCATCAAGTGATAATGTCGCCAAGTTCTTTGATTCTTCAATGGCGGTGACCTTTGCTCTCCATTTGGGATATAGAGCCCTAAGAAACTTCCTAACATAGAATGCTAGTAATAATAACCTTCATCAAGAGCTTTAAGAAACTTCCTAACATAGAATGCTAGTAATAATAGTATTAAATCTAGCAAAAGCATTGTCAATAGATTCATCTTCCGGAATGGAAAATTGTTCATATTTTTTTTGGGTAAAAGGGTTTAAACCCTGGTAAATATATTACGCCAAAAACAATGAAGTACAATTGACATGGGTGAATCCCATGTCCTCAGCCCGTTACATAGGCACTTACATAAGAAACATAACCGTCCCACAGGACACTAACAATAACCACTATATAAGAGTGACACACCACTCTTATAACTAAAACTGAACAAAAACTACAACGACTAAAAGAATACAAATTAGAAACTCGTTAAACCACATGATTCTTCAAACGTCGTTCTAGATGTCCATAACTTACATCGATGCAGCCTTATCCATGGTAGTACACGAACAGCACCAATCCACGCCATATAGCTCCATCAAACACCCAGTGATCCAAATTCAATCCATTGCAAAAAGCATATGCAATGCGGATCAAAAAACCACACTTAAACTATGGCACAATTCTGTATTAGATTTATTATCACTCGCAAAAGTGAATAAGAATGAACACGCGACAAGAAGAAGCCATAGACCACCAATAGGGATTAAACAAACCCTAACTTACCTATCTTCCAAGAAGCATGCTCACACGACCAGAGATATATCAATAAGCAGCAGTACGAAGAGCAAGCATTAGGGTTTTTGAACAAGTGTACCCAAAAACTTGACTTACACAACATGCACAGCAGCAACACTAAGTAGAAGACCTGAATGTATAAACCGTCCACGAGCAGAACACCATAGAATCCCTACCATAACTGCTAATGCATAAAAAATACGGTATTTGAACAAGAAAACCAGGTCACAATGACCAGAATTGATAATATTGATCAAACACCTCCCAATAGAGTTAAACAACCCTAACTTACCTTGAGCGAACATAAGATCACCCAACAAGACCAATCGTAGCAGTAACTAGACCAGCCAATCATAGGGTATACGAATCCTAACAAAACCACCCTAACAAATCTGTGTAACAAATCCAATCGGAGTAGAACCATTAGGGAATTCAAAATCCTAACTTCCAACAGGTTTGAAAACCCGTAACTAACAACAGCAGCAGCCACAAACTAAAAGATCTCTCTTCCAACCCACGAACCAATAACCAATAATCCATAGAAGGAACATACAAATAACAAAAACCATAACATGGTTTACTTACAGGTCAACAGCCATATGTAAAGGACGAAACCTATAGTAGGTTGCGTTATATCAATGAAAGCATCATCCATGTCCCAATAAACACCCAAACGATAATAATAAAAACCCCAAAAGGGTTTTATCAATCAGCGCAAAATAGCAGATCAGAAAGCCTTAAAAAGATAGAGTTCGAAACCCTCAAAAAAAATTAGGGATTTCTGATCGAAGATCGGCCATATATAACCCTAAAAATAATGATCTACACTAAAGAATCATCCAAAACGATGAATCTTTAGTAAACCGACAAGAGGAGTTTAGGGTTTATACGCATACCAAGAAACCATGGAGATTTTAAAGATATATAATTGAAGGTTTATAGCCGCCTACCCTCTGATTAAAACACAACCCACCGCCATATATTGCATACCCAACAGTGGGTAGAGAGGACATGGGAGGGTGGTGTTTTTCGCCGGAATTAAGGGAGGGTTAGGCGGCCGGAAATCTCCATGGGAGAGAGAGTTTTAGTCGACTTTTTAAAATTGTTCATATTGTTGCACAAAAAGATCTATCTTGTTCTCTTTGACTTGATTATTACCTTGATGAGTGACTAACAAAGTTTTCCAAATTTCTTTTGCCGTGTTACGCATAAAAATTCTTTCGAATTCCTTTTTCGGCAAAGCATTGTAAATCATCATTTTAGCCTAGTTTTCTTTTAAGGTTGTCACTTTGTTTATTATAAGGAACTATTTCATCCCTTTTTGTCTTCGAATTCTTTTTAATTGGTTGAAAGTTACCCTCGGTAATAATATGCCAAAGATCAATGTCTTTTGATTTCACATATGTTTCGAATCTTGTTTTCCAATATATAAAACAATCGATTTCAAAGAGTGGTGGTCTTTGCATAGATTGCCCTTCTTGATATTTGTCAAAATCCATTGATCGATTCAAGTTTTAAAATATAATTTATTTTAAAATCTTGCCTGATGTAGCTCTGATACCAATTGTGGAAAACTAGAAGGGGGGGTTGAATTGTCACAACTCGTAATTACAGGTCCTTTTTCAAGCTTCAAAATTTCACTATTCATCCTGACAATTTACAATTCATGGGTTACTATTCATCATTTCACTATTCATTGTTTTTGAAGCCAGTTTATGACTTTGAGAAGTCTTCAAAATTTTCACTATTCATGAAACACTATTCATTCCCGAAGGGAAATCACTATTCATGGTTATCGTTCATCCTTTCGTAAACTAGGTGTACGGGTATCCAAAATGCGCATAACCAGTATGGTTTAGTTGCGTATTCATGCATCATCAGTAAGGGTACATCATATAGACTAGAGTAGTCTACATATCATCAGTAACATCGTTATCATATTAGGTCATGCACGGGTTTGTGTGATTTTTGTTAACGTATGTTTAATTAACGTTACCACTCAGCCATTACTACGAATAATATACCCGATACTCCCGACAGTGATCATAACATATTTTCATACTCATTATAATGATATAAAGATTATATTATTACTTTACCCGGTGATTTTAAATCAATTCCTATATTTTCCGTTAGGAGCTTATAACTCTGTCGGTTTGCGATATTTCAACCCGATAAACATTCTAACACCCGATTCTTGCAAGGAATATAATTTTACAATTTTTACAACTTCGTCGTATTTTATTTTAACTCGTCACGATTTATTTCTAGTTAACTCGGTACCCGATAACACCTAATGTATACACTAAACAAACTAATACTTAGATAATGGGGGGGACAAGTTTCTTAATTAGCCACTTATTCCTTTCTTTCCTTCCATGTGCCCCCCCCCCCTATGTCCCTAAACACTTGATTTACTTTACTACCATTAATACTTCAAGACTTTATGTCTAGTGATTTAATTTCAAGAACACATACATACACAAATCAACTAGCAAAATAGATCAAAAACTCTCTCTTTTCTCTCCTATATGGTTCGGCCACACCAAGAACACCAAGGGAAATCCATAAATTTTTCAAGATCAAGTTACAATCAAATCTCATTTACACTCTTAGCTAGGATTTTGAAATAAAAATCCCTAGGTTTCTTATACATTTCTCCCAAAACCACCTCAAATCTTCAAGTAAGTTTTAAGAACACTTTTTGATCTTTTCATACTTTCATTTGATGTATTTTCAAGTTATATGAGTAACTAGTTATGCAAATATATATGTTACATACCACTCAATGCTTAATTTTTCATTTTTAACATAGATCTATGGATCTAAAGGTTTTTAGTAGTATCATCATGAGATCCACCAATGTTGGTGATGTTTAGGACCCCATGACACCAAGGTGTATGGTAGGATTAGATTAGTTGTGGTGTTGATTGGAAGTGGTTTGATCAAGTCTTGAACCATGAAAATGAGTTTTAACAACAATAGAAAAGGGTCCGTCCAAAAACGTAAAATCTGGAAAACTCAGTAACTCAGGGGATATTTTGGCCTTCATATTCAGAAAATACTTTCAAAAACGAAACCGTGGGCGCTTGAATGAGTAAAAACCGACTTACGACGAAGGAGATATGATTTTTCTAAGTTAGACGACGAAAAACTATTTTCTGAAAATTGCTTGCTGTTTTTCCGAACTTCAAAGGACAAAACGAGGCGTTAGACGTGATCTAGGAGAGCCAACCTACTGAAAATATGTTAGTTCATGATTATACGAAGCCGTGGATATAAAGAACATAGAAAACGAGCTTATAACGACCGAGATACACGCGTTTGAAACCCGACAAACCATATATATTTTTGACAGCACTTATATGAAAAATATTTCTAAGTGTAAGGACAATTATTTTTACAAGACACTATATTGAGAGCCATTTTTCTTATTGAACGAGATACGTATGATCAAAAGTTAAATAATACGACTTCTAGACATTGTTGCAAGGTTTTCAAAAACGTCAAGCTTATGTCCTAACACTCAATGTACAATATTTCGCGACTAGTCTAGCGAGGCCATTTGGGCACACTTCAAGTTGTGAAAAATAGTAAATTACGACGAAAACATTATATTTACCGATAAAACACCAAAAGAGGATCGTGGAGTATTGTTTCAACATTATTACACGAAAATTGTTTATTAACTTAACGAGACGTCAAAAATGTATTTTTCGACGATGAACGTTATTTTCAAAATTAACGAGTGGTATCGTTAACATACGTATTTGCATGTGTAGCATCATTTCATTGCTTACATTAGATCATATCATTCATATTAGGTTGCAGTTAGAGATCGTGCCTCATTTTAGTGTATCCACTTTTGTCATCTTAACTATCGCATCAGGTGAGTTCCATAGCCCCTACCTTTATACGTTTTGGATTACGTTTTGGGGGAGAATACATGCTCAATTATTTTCATTTACCTTCACAAACACTTTAATCTTTTAAGGATTACCGTGAGTTTTCATAGCCCCGTTTTACATTGATTATTTAATTTCTAAATTCTCGGGGGAGAATACATTGCACATCATTTTATTACAATTTCAATTACATTAAATTCACTTACATTGCTTAAGTTATTTCATTGCCACATTAAAGTCCCCTTTTTATTTATCATGGACCGTTAATTGACATTAAGCTAGGATGAGTGAATAGATCTATTGAGGGTGACGCCTCCGTTCGGGTTGATAGCACCAACTAGTCATACGAACGCATTTCATTTGATTCATTTCAGAGTGTCCGGCAAAACACTCAGTTTGGGGTGTACATTATTAGTCTAGCTTCGGGGTCATGAGCTTATAGCAATTGTATTATTTTAATTATATGGCGACATTGTCAGAATTAATTATATGACATCATTGTCATGGCGACATTGTCATATTTAACATTAAATCTTGTTTTTCATATATTACTTTTGTTCACCCAAATTCAATCTTATTTGGCAGTGGGTTGTAAACACACAGGTTGCAAGTCTTGTATGGGCGGGACTTGGGACTGGGTGGATTTACAACGCCTTTGCTGGGAAATCTTCATTTCAATTACTTTACATTTTACACTAAACTCTATTAACTCACCAACCTCGTGTTGACACTTTAGCATGTATTTTCAGGTATAAGCAATAGCACGCTACTGGAGGCTTTTGGCAGGGCATGGCATGGTCATAGAAGACTCTGATAAACATTTGGGACCGTTTAACTTATTTAAAGGCCTATTACCTTACTACTTTTCATAATGTAAATTTAACACTTCTGATTTCTCAAATATATTCTAAATGATTGTTGTGAAAACCGTTCTTTGTACTTGTGTTGTGATACCAATTGAGTTGCACCCCAGCGACGTGTATGCTTCCGCTGGACCCGATTTCTGGGGGTGTGACATGAATAGTTTTACTGGTTTTTAAAACTTTATAAAACTTTACTTGTGAAAAACGTTGATTCGATTCTTTTGTGAAATCAATCAACACCAATATGAACACTAAACAATACTATGTAATATAAACAATAAATATAAAGAAATGAGATGGAAAGATCAAACCAGGATAAAGAGATTTATAGTGGTTCGGTCACGAAGCTCTTCTTCACCCTACTCTACTCCCCGAGTACCAAACTCGAGAGTTCTAAGCACTATGTCAACAAAGCTCCCTTCAGGCGGAGAAAACCGTACAACGTCGCTTATCCTTATTTCCGACACTAAGCTAAATGTCGAGTACTAATCTTAGCTAGTACCAATCTACCACGATCCACACGATCCTTACTAATTCACACAATCAACACACTTGACTCGATCTACCCGATCTACCCTTGATCCACTTGATCAACACACAAGCCCATAAGCTACAAGAGATCTCCAAGATCTCGACAAGATCAAAATGATCTACTCTCACAAACTACTCAAAAGAAAATGAACTTGGTGTATGCTAGGATACAACAAGTATGTAACAAGTGTTACAAGTGCACTAACTATAACTACAACACTTTGTATCTTCTTTGATACTTTGTGTTCTTCTTTTGCACTAGTAGAGGAATGAAGGTGATCACTTGGTTGGATGATTGGATTACTCTTTAAATAAAAGAAAACTAAACTAAATGATCAAAGGAGAGAAGAAGTGATAAGAGTTTTAAACTCAGAAAGTTGTGTGTGAAAAAGGATGCCCAAAAACTGTGAAGAGGGCTGGTATTTATAAGCAGAAGAAATTTGCCCGTTATAGGGACACATTACCACTAAATACCACACGGTACCACTAAATTTAGTGGTACCGTGCCAGACAAGGAAGCTCCAATTTTTTATTTATTTATTATTTTTTATTTTTTTTTATATATATTTTTTTAATGTTGATAGTTTATTTGGGGAAGTTTGGAGCTGATTTTGGGGGAGGGAAATTGCTGTTATGATTTTTAAACTTATTTTTCCAATAAAACATTTCTTTATAATTCAAAAATAACTTGTAAGGTATATTTTTGAAAAAAATGTTTTGTCACATTAAAAATGTGAAGTTTGAAACACAAATTCACTTCTTTGATTATTTGTCAAGTTGTAAATTTGTTTGTTCATATCTAGAGTGATTTACGTAGAAACGAGATATTTTGACTAAAAACTTGTTTACGTTAATTTTAACGTAAAGTGTTTTCACATTTTGTTATCATCAAAACGTGAAGTTATCGAAAGATATAAATAACGTTTTTAGAACATTATTTGCATCAACACGGGAGACAACCCGTCTTTTCCTTTTTCTTTACCTTTTATTAGTTAGAACAGTTTGGTTTGTTTGTTAATTCCTTTTCCAGGTATCTACAGCATTGGAGGACATTGGATGTCTCGAATCAAGCCATGGAGTTGCAAACAAGTGAGGAAATAACATCAGATTGAAGTTACGGCATAGAGCCAACCATAAGGTTACGCCGTAACCTTCCTCAGACTTCTGCAAAATTGTCAGGTCAACTCTGTTAGGAATTAAATGTTCAAGAATTGGTTTTGTTCTAGTACTGCTGAAGATATAACACTAACAGTACTAATGGAGTTAGTACTGCTAGTGTAAGTTGAACACTGTTGAAGATATAACTAATAGTACTAACTGCTGAGTTAGTACTGCTAGTATAGAAGATCATACTGCTGCATGAAGACTGAAGATTAGTACTGCTCTTAGTGACATGTAGAAGGATAAGTATAGAAAAGATTGTATGTATATCTTATATAGTTAGAATTATACGGGTCAATACTTATCTTGTAAAGGACTCCTTGTGCTATAAAAGGAGGTCCTAGGTTAGATGTTTAGATATCAGTTTTTGTTAAGCTTCAAGGTTTTGTAACCCTAGTGATAGTTAAGACCACTCGTATTATATCTAATAATATTGAAGCTTTTGGTGATATACATTGTTCATACTAAACTGTCCATTACTGTTACATTAACTTATCTTCTAAGTATCAATTGGTAGATTCCGCATATCAGTTGATATATACTCAAAGTATCCTCAACACATTCTAAGTGTGTACAGATCCTCTCAAGTGGTATCAGAGCCAGGTTCTTTGATACTTTGATTTAGAAGATCCTTTTCTGAAGAACTCTTTATTCCTTTAAAGACGATGGACATGGAGACAACACAGACCAACATTGCTGCAAAGTTGCCTATGCTAAAGCAGAATGATTTCGAGATGTGGAGGCTTCAGATAGAACAATACTTCCAAGTGCAGGATTATTCACGTTGGGAAATCATTGAAGATGGGAACTCCTTCAAACCATCAACAACTGAAACAACAGTTGATGGTCAGACAAAGACAACTGTGAATACCTCTCCAATTACTGCAGAAGAAAAGCTGCAAAAGAAGAATGATGTTAAAGCTAGGAGTTTGTTGCTGATGACCATCCCCAATTATCAACTCCTAACATTCAGCAAATGCAAGGATGCCAAAACCTTGTTTGAAGCAATCACTACTAGGTTTGGTGGTAATGAAGCCACCAAGAAAACCCAAAAGACCTTTCTAAAGCAGAGTTTTGAGAACTTCAGTGCTTCTAGCAATGAGTCTCTTGATCACATGTTTAACAGATTGCAGAAGATAGTCAGCCAACTGGCTGTACTAGGAGTTGAGATCCCTCAAGAAGACCTGAATTCCAAATTCTTAAGGACTGTGCCTGCTGAATGATACACTCATGTGGTTGTCTGGAAGAACAAGCCAGAAATCGACACAATGAGCCTCAATAATCTATACAACAATTTTAAGATTGTTGAACAGGAAATGAAGAAATCTGGAAGTTCAAGCTCAAGCTCTAGGAACATGGCATTTGTGTCATCTCCCAGCAACACTAGTCCAGAAGAGGTGAAAGTGGCTTCAGGAGTTAGTACTGCTAACCCTAGTGTTAGTACTGCTAGTTCATCTACTAGTACTGCTGGCATTAGTGACACTACATTCTATGCATTCCTGACGCTAATGGGTCTATGCTGTCACATGAAGACCTTGAACAGATTGATGAGGATGATCTGGAAGAGATGGACCTAAAGTGGCAGGTTGCACTTCTTAGCATGAGGGCTAGGAAATTCTTTCAGAGAACTGGAAAAAAGATCACAATCAGTGGTAATGATACTGCTGGTTTTGATAAATCAAAGGTGGAGTGCTTTAACTGTCACAAGTTGGGGCATTTTGATAGAGAGTGTAGAAGACCCAGGTAGCAGGATAGCAAAAGCAAAGGGTATGGGAACAAGTAGAAGACTGTGGAAGAGGCAGAGCCATCTTCAAAGGCTATGGTTGCCATTGATGGTCTGGGTTATGACTGGAGCTTCATGGCTGATGAGGAGGAAGCACCAGCTGAGATGACACTTATGGCTTTTTCTGACTCAGAGGTACACTCAGTGAAAAATTGTTCTAAATCTTGTTCTACTCCTAAAGAATATGAAACATTGAAAAAGCATTATGATGAGCAGAGAATAGAGTTAAACCAAACAAACTATAATTTATCTAATCATAAAAGAGGTTTAGCAGTCTTAGAAGAACAAATTTTGTTTTACAAGAAAAATGAGTCTGTCTTTACAGAAGATATAGCTGTACTTAAAAGAGATTTGACTCATAAAAATGCCGAGATTAGTATGCTTAGAGATGAGTTAGAAAAGATCAAAAAGGCAAAAGATAATATTCAATTAAGTGTTGACACTCTGGAGTATGTATCTAAGGGAGTCAATAAGATCATAGAGTGTCAACTGATAAATAAAGCTAAGTCAATTGTGAAGTTTATTATAACTTCTTGGATCGTTCTAAGCTTCTAGGGATAACAATTGTAGAAACTAAGAACGTGCTAAAGATAGTTTCTTGGATCGTTTTAAGCCTTAGGGTTCAACAATAACAATGAACAATTATGCACAGTGGATTAAAACAAATCAAAGTTATTGACACAAAGTTTCTCTTTAATCACTCTCCACGCCTCAATATTATTTGATCAAGATAATACGGTTACACTAATCTTGTAACAGGAATCAAGAGATCCTTGAGGCGACTACACAAACTCTAATCTAGTCAAGGCGTTTACAACTTACTACGCCCTAGACACACACTCACCCCTTTAGTAATCTACATTATGGAAGACATAATAAAAACCTGTACCCTTGATCTCTTTATATAATAGAGATTTAGGGTTTACAAAAGATAATTACTAAAAATATAAAAGATATCGTAGAATCTTTTTCTTCTTTGAAGTTTCATCCTTTGTCACTTTAAGCCCTTTTGTTTCATTCTTATATTTATTTTGTCTCATCAAATCTAGAATCCCAACAATCTTCCCCTATTTGATGATGACAAAACAAACAAAGTCGTGTACGAACTTCCCTAAACGAAGTAGAGAAGTTGAGATGTGATCATCTCCCTGAATGAAACAAACTTGTCTTCCTTGTCTTCCCCTTAAGCCATGCCATGCCATCACAATATTTCTTCCCCCTTTTTGTTATCAACAAATAGAGAACGAATAAACTGTAGAAACTTCCCCTCGAGTGATGCATGTACATAAAATGATTCTTTAAATATGTCGGCTTTATATGCTGTTGAAGAAAAATAATCATCACCAATTTGATGTTGAAGTAGAAGAAACCAACCCTGTGTCTTATGCCTTATACTAAAAGACTTCGAACGTATACCCAATAGTATAGGGAGACCGCAATCCCTTGACAACAACCACTGAGCACAAATAACGTAACTCCTTCAAGTGTTTTGTCAATTCGTAGTCACCTTGATGAACAAACAAGTATCTTTAAATGTTGTAAGCCATTTAAGATATGATAAGACACAACCTTGATAAATTCCACTGCATCATCAAAGAAGCAACAAAAACTCCTCTTCTCCTATAAGAAAATTAACTCGAGCCTTTAAATCATTAACGAACATAAAAACCAAACTCCTTGTGTGTGTGAACTTCCCCTGTGTGTGTGTAAACCAATAACCAATCAATCATATGTACTTCCCCTTACTACTCGTAAATCATGCAACTAGCAGCAGTATCAATCGTGTAAACCCAGCAGTAGAAACTCATAATACTAGCAGCAGTATTATAAAGCTAGCAGTAGAATGAAAATCATCGAGCAGTAGAATCAATTAACGCAGCAGCAGAATAATAATAAGCGTAGCAGCAGAATAAATTATAACTGGCAACAGAATAATATAATGCAAGCAGTAGAAAAATACAAACGTAGCAGCACTGTCATGTAAGCGTAGCAGTAGAATCTCAAAACTGAGCAGTAGAATAAATCTTTGACCAGACATCAAAAATAGTTAACAGCAGTAGCATGAATTATAATAGCAGCAGGATCCAAGCAATAAACGACAAGTCCTTTACTGACCCACTAACAAATCTCAACCAATAAGATCTTTGATTGACCAGTCCTTTGCATTCACTATCCGACAATTAGGTATAATTAAGTACGAGGTTAAGAATTTAAATCACCATAATTCACCTCACCACTTGACCAATTAATTCAACGATTCCCAAACTTTAAATTCAACCAAGATAAATCTGCTCTTCACATGATCGATTAATTAATAGCCCAATAATGCAATTCCGTCCCACATGCGACAAACATAATTAAATATTCCAAGCTTCACGTGAGCAGATCATTGAATTATGATCGTTAAAAAAAAATTATCCCCATAACCGACCAATTGAGATAAAAGTAGTACGAGGTTAATAACATTCATATTCACATATTCATACAAACCAGATTGAAGATCCACGTCACTCTTCCACTTATGACGACAAGAACCATAATTAATTATGAGTTGATCAAATCAGTACGAGGAACATAATTAATGGATCTTGATAAAACCATGTGTAAGTAGAATGATAAGAGTAACAGTACACCTCGTCGCAACAGAAAAAAAAATCGATACCTTTAAAACCTTTTTCTTCGAATCTGCTACTGTTGACACCAATAAACTTTGTGAATCCCTAGGTAACGAGCTTCCCAATCTCTGATACCACCTGTAGAAACTAAGAACGTGCTAAAGATAGTTTCTTGGATCGTTTTGAGCCTTAGGGTTCAACAATAACAATGAACAATTATGCACAGCGGATTAAAACAAATCAAAGTTATTGACACAAAGTTTCTCTTTAATCACTCTCCACGCCTCAATATTATTTGATCAAGATAATACGGTTACACTAATCTTGTAACAGGATTCAAGAGATCCTTGAGGCGACTACACAAACTCTAATCTAGTCTAGGCGTTTACAACTTACTACGCCCTAGACACACACACACCCCTTTAGTAATCTACATTATGGAAGGCATAATAAAAACCTGTACCCTTGATCTCTTTATATAATAGAGATTTAGGGTTTACAAAAGATAATTACTAAAAATATAAAAGATATCATAGAATCTTTTTCTTCTTTGAAGTTTCATCCTTTGTCACTTTAAGCCCTTTTGTTTCATTCTTATATTTATTTTGTCTCATCAAATCTAAAATCCCAATAACAATAATAACAATGATAAACATGATGCGCAGCGGAATAAACTAAAAGATCATTATTATTGAACAAGGTTCTTCGTCATCATCTCTAACAACTACTTACAAAACAAACAGCCCCAATACTACGTGATCAATTGTAGTACGGTTACCTACTCTAACAGAGATCAATGATCCTTGAGGCTTAAACCAAACACAAACACCAGGCGTTTTACACAAGACCTACGCCTAGGTTTACCCATACACACCTTTCCTGGTGTTACATCTTCACACACCTTGTACATCCCTAGATATCACGAGCTTATTAGGCTCGGATACCAATTGTGAAATTTATTATAACTTCTTGGATCATTTTAAGCTTCTAGGGATAACAATAATAACAAAGATAAACATGATGCGCGGCGGAAATAAACTAAAACATCATTATTATTGAACAAGGTTCTTCGTCATCATCTCTAACAACTACTTACAAAACAAACAACCCCAATACTACGTGATCAATTGTAGTACGGTTACCTACTCTAACAGGGATCAATGATCCTTAAGGCTTAAACCAAACACAAACACTAGGCGTTTTACACAAGACCTACGCCTAGGTTTACCCACACACACCTTTCCTGGCGTTACATAGAGAATTAGGTAAACATCGATATTCTTTTACATGAGAATTAGGTTTACAAAGGATATCTACTAATATAATAAAAGATCTTTTGTATTTGTGTAGTTTCATCCTATATCTTCTTACGCCCTTCATCTTTCACATGTTTTGTCTTATCAACTCAATTATAATTCCCAACAAACTCACCTACGGCGTAACTCCATACATGAAATTACGCCATAGAACCTCTCTCTAGCAAATAAATGATTTTTCAAAATTAACTTGGATTCCATATCCTTGTAATAGTAACTAAAAGGCTTTTTGCATACGCTAAATGCAATCGTGATTCCTACGAAAGTGAGTTAGGTTTTTTGTTTTTGTTTTTGCTTTGTGTGTTTAGGATTACTCTTTTGGTAGTGATTGGATTTCAGAGAAATGAAGTTTGCTCATGGAGGCGATATCAAGGCACGTCATTCACGTGATCCTTCTACCATTTTTGGAGCGAATTTTAGGGAAGTTCTTGTTCCAATTCTACTTATCTCTCCTTATTTTCAATTTTTCAATACAACAAGGACATTGTTCAATTCAAGTGGGGGACGGGAATAGAATTATAACTTGAACTTTATTTTGCCCTTATTTTTCTAGTTTATTTTGAAAAATTATGCTATTTTTAAAATTTTGACATGCTTTTCCGAACCTAACTAGAGTAGATCTTTGCCGAGAACATAATAACCCTTGATTTCCATTGGTGAGGCTTAGCCTATTATCCGTTTTCTCATATGACATAAATCCACCAAAATATTGAGTGTGCCAATAGTATTGTATAATTTAGAACTTGGCCTTTACATCATTTCGAGACCATAGACGAGTAGTGCATTAAGTTCGCTTGGTGAATTTGGGATAGATAGTTCGAGAAGGCAATATTTTAGGATTTACTTCAAAATAGCCCATATGTGTTTCATTGTGTGCGTTTATCGACTATTCACCTCGGCTTGTCGACCTCCCGTGATAAACCCTTTTGTTACACTCATCTTTAGTGCAAGATACCCTTAGTTACACCCTTTCGAGCCATCCTATCTTTTCATAACCCAATTATATGTTGTTTCGTTTACACCTTATCGCCTTAGCCTACCGTGTAGTCTAAGTCTATGGTTGGGAAATTGCCGTTTGCCCAAGTCTTTGGTCCAAGTTGAGAGGTTCGGGAATTGTACGTTAGTAGAAGACACATATTTGAAGATCATTGAAGACCCCCCGATTTCATCTCAAGTGGGGGGATGTACTTTTTATCTTTCTTGTATTAGTTATAAAAAAATGAAAAAAAGAGAAAATTTGATTATTTGTAAAGTTAGTGAATGATGGAATTAATGTCAACCTTGATCATGGAGACTATAAACACTAATCCATAAGATGAGCTTATTCGAGTATACACGAGGCAATGCTTCGTACATCATTGTTGAGGCAAGTTGGTCACCACATTATATCGACTTGCGATTGGAAGGTAAAGTTAGTGTGTATTCATCATATGTCTACTACCTTTTGCATATTAACTTGTTATTTTATGATCCGATTTCCGCATCTTAATACTTGGATCGGGGACGGACGTTAGACAGTGAGGACTTGGTTGTAGACTAAGACTATTATTTTTTTATTTTTCAAACTTTTACACCTTTATATGTGAATCCCATGTCTTATCCTACCTTTATAGATGAGCATCGGAATGATGAAACGCGGATTTGGAAGGAATACTAACGAAGTTATTCAAGAGGTTGTTGTCCAGAGGAAAGATACGACGTAGAATCACTTACCAACCTACGCCGTAACATCTGTTATCACTAGAAGACTAAGTCAACGACTACTGAAGGTTACGGCGTAACTCCTTCGACATAGTTACGCTGTAGAAATCCAAGGACTTAGAGAATTTCAGAGATCAAGAAGGTTACGCCGTATCTCATTCATAGGGTTACGGCGTAGGTTGTTAACGAGGGTTCTACGATCGTAACCTCCTATTGAGGTTACACCGCAAGTATTATTATAAAGATAAGGACGTCTGAGATACGGGGGTTACGGCGTAACCCTTTACTTAAGGGTACGCCGTAACCATGTCGAGATTATAAATACAAGCCCTAAATCTGCATTTTCAGTATCACTTTCCACCACAACTTTCAAGGGACGAATTATGGCTTCACCAAGGACAAATCTATGCAACTTTTAACCTCATTCCAAGGGAGAAATCGAATCATAAACTCATTATCTTTAGCATCAAATCTTTTAACTGTATCGAATCCAATGTTTATTTTCATTATGACATTTTACATTGCTTTTGCTGCATTTATTAATATGAGAGGCTAAACACTTTATGTGTTAGCCTAGTTATGAAATTATTATTGCCTTAATGATTGTTTTCCCGTTTATTATGTGTTTTATGTGTTTATCATTCTAGCCTTTCTATGATCCCCGCGTTTTGGATATATGTATGCTAGGTAGTACCTATTTAGGCTAGTTTGAATTGACCAAAGGACCCTAGTCGGTAGGTTGCGAGGAGTGTAAGAATTGACCAAAGGACTACACAACACCAATGTAGGAATTGACCAAAGGACTACCTATCGTAGCAAACATAGATAAGAAATGCGGGACCTTGACGTATGTGTGAGAATTGACAAAAGGACCACACACCTTTGTACAGATTAGGTCTAGATTGATAGCTGGCACTTAAGGACTGAAACCGGACTGTACAGCTAAATTGACCAAAGGAGGTACGGGTTTGGGAATCATAAGCTAGGAGATTTGACCCACTGATCCTAGTGCCATTTAACCACCACATAAAGCGATAATAAACATAGTAAGGAAAACTAAGTCATGGCGTAATAAGATTAGTAACTAGGCTAGCACATCTTTCTCCCACTGATTCACTTTCAATTTAATTTGCGTTATTAGTTTATTATAAATCATTTCAAAAACCCCTTTTTGTGACAATTAAAGACTTGTGTTAGAATCCAACACATAGCTCTTGGAATGACCTTGGTTTTACCAAACTAGACTACTCACGACCGGGTACACTGCCCGATAGTGCTACGTAGATCATAGGTAAACGGGACTTATAAGTTATAAAACGTGATCTAGGTAAAATTAGCATCAATACGAATATCATTTTTTAGGTTTCCACACTCATCTCTTCCACCAGGGGAGCATCCTATCATAGCACATTTTACCAGCTATCAGTCTATTACAATTATGTTCAAACAACCTAAAAATGATATTGTCTGTCTAATGTTGAATGAAATATAACTTTGCAGGATAATGTAAGTTAATCTCTTACCAATTTCATTTTGTTTTCTTCCGGCACTACTTGATTAGGAAAGATGTCCAATTGAGCTACTAAATATAAGAGTCCGCTAGAATTATACCATAAACCATATTCCATGCCAATATGAAAACAAATGTACAATTCAGTTACCTTTTTCATTAGCAGGTGTGATAGGCTCTATCTTAACTGTCTGTTTCCCTTTGTTAGGTTCTTGCTTAACTGGCTTCTTGACGTTCTTTTGTATCTTACCGTGCCCGGGTTCCAAAGAAAGAAGGAAATTAACCTCACCCACTACATCATTAGTTTTGTCTATTGAAATCGATATAATTTAGGTTGTGGCATTGTATTTTGGATCCGAAACTTTTCTCAATCTAATGGGCATATCTACGGTAAGTCACACTTGACGGTATACCAAATTCACATGTGTTACACACTTGATATAAGTTAACTAGGAATTATTTAAGGTAACCATCTCATACATTGATCATTAACCAGGCTTCTTCAATGCGTATTCCTGCACAACGGTTTATTAAACTTAGAGCACTTGGTTCTTGTGCTGTTGTACTTTCGTTAGCCATTCAAGGAGTCTTTCGTCGATTTAAGGATGCAAATACACCTTTTGTGGATTCAAGGAGTCTTTCGTGGAATAGGATTGGTGCACTTAAAAAGTACCCTTTTGTGCTTTTTCATTTGACTACATGTTGCTTCTTTTCTTTCTAAAGATATTGGTCTAATAAGAAAAACCAATTTTCATAGTTTGGATTTCGCCATTGTATATATTTAGGCTGCAATACTATATGAGCTTTCCACACCTACATAAAACCTTAAGATTCGATACGATGCTCACGCGGAAACACGCGGGCATCCAAATCCTCGTTTATATATAACTAGACGAATACTCGCGCAAAAAGACAGTGTATAGCGGCAAATAATTATACTTGCAAAATCTTGATTCTGATTTGACCCTTGATGCAAAACTTACGGGTTTAATTTGTTGTCATTGCGAGAAAAAGGTTCATGGTTTAGTAACAAATGATAAAAGTTTAGGGATTAAATAATATTTAAAATATTAATTTAGTTATAGATGATGTTATTATTTTTAATCAAAAATATAATAGTTCACTAACATTACTTAATTTTAGGCATTCTAAATTTAACTAATATAATATACATTATATTTGTAGTTGACATATAACGTTTCTCTTGAATCTAGAAGTTAAACAACCGTAAACACCCGGAGCGTGTCCTAGAGGTGGCAATTTGTGCATAAAAAAAATGGGCTCATTTGTAAAAGATTTAGGGTGTGTTTGGGAGGAGGCTTATTGGGCCTTGTGGGGCTTAAACTTCAAAAATAAGTCGGGCTTATAGTATTAGCCTCGTTTGGCGTAGAGGCTTATATTATCAGCCTCGGGCTTTCGAAATTATAAGCCCCAGCCTAGAAAATGAGGCTAAAATTTTTAGACGAGGCTTCTAATATGTTAAATTACTTAATTACCCCACAAAAATATCTAATATATACATATGTTAATCTAATTATATGTCCTTTTTAGTAATTTTAAAATAATAAGTTCCAACTTAAACTAATTTGTCAAACAAGTTTATAAAAAAAAATTCTAGTTCGGCTTATAATATAAGCCCTTGCCCCAGCACAACCCATTTTGCCAAATATACTCTTAGGAATATTTAGCTCCCACATTTTTTTTGTTTTTAAAATGAGCATGTATAACTCATTTAAAAGTTAAATGGGCATTAATGCACATATATTTTCTCACAATTAGATAATATTATACTCCCTCCGTCTCAAAATTATTGTCATGAGAGAGAAATCAGAAAGTTTAATAAAAATGGGTCACTCTAAATCTCAACCACTAAAAGAGAATATTCCCTAATATATTATTTTGTTTTTACTTAAAAAGAAAAGTGGACAAATATTTTGACACATTCCAAAAAGGAAATGTAGACTATAAATGAGGTGTTAGTTTAAGGAATTTATTTCGTCATTTTTGGTCTTTTATAAAACGATTCATATAACATGAGTCCGTTTAATCACGTGCCTGTTTAAGCCCGTATGCATTTGGACTGTGTCCCGTGCCCCCGGCCCGCCCGTTTCACCACCTCCACGTGTCACACGATCCATTGGCCACGTATTTATTAGACCACCCGGTGTGGACCTTTTCGTGCCTCCTCATGCCAGCTTGCCATGGCTCCTCATGATACCACACCATCTCCTCATGGCTCCTCATTGATGTCTTGCTCGTCTGCACGAGGAGCACAACATTGTAAGATTATTTATTTATTTATTTATTTTTTATTTTTTGTTTTTATTTATAATGGTTGTGTATGTGAATAAGTGTGTATGTGGGGCCCAAATGAGTAAGTTGTGGTATGTTATGGGAAGAGGAGTTGTAAAGAGAGGTATGTCATGGTGACATGACATCCCGTGAGGCCCGAACGAGGAGATTTAGCTCCCCATGATACCTTGTGCTCTTATTCTCTACAAATTAAACAAAAGGGCTAAATATACGACTAGCCCGGTCTCTAAAGGTGTTGGGCTTTTTGGGCCCCAAAAAAATCGCTTTCTCAAAATAGCCCAGAAAATAAGCGACTTTTTTTCAATTAAGCGACTTACTATTTGTGTCCTTTTGCAGCCAAAAAGTCACTTTTTAAGCGACTTTTGCTAGATTTTAAGCGACTTTTTGACTTTTTAAGCAACTTTTCGCTAGCGGCCAAAAAAAATGCCACGTGTCGCTCCCACATTTAGTCGCTTATTCCTTGGGCTATTTTGAGAAAGCAACTTTTTTGAGGCTAAAAAAACCCAACATTTTAAGCTCCGGGCTATTTGTAGAATTGGCCCTTTTAAATTTCCTCCCCTGATTCTAAGCATACACAACCACAATCTTTTCCTCCCCTGATTGGTTAATCTTCCTCCCCTGAGATTTATTATTTCTTCCTCTGTTTGGAAGATCTCTCAACATCATCTGATCTACCAATTAGAACATGTTTTCAGACAATGTTGTACATGTTGCCATCAATTCCTTAAGAGTTTATTTGTTGCCCTCATCACTTCCAGGTGTGTAACCTCCTGTGAGTGGTGAATCATGGGGCATTGACTCATTGTCCATCATTTGATGGATTTCTAAGCCCCTTTGAAAATCCTTTTTAAGAAACTTTTGACTTAGCAGTATGAACTTGATTTTTATTGAAAAACCATACTGCTTACAACCATTTTGAAGGGATTAAGTGTGTAATAGACACTTAATCAAGAATTCGGTTTAAATTAACCTCTGGTTGTGTAAGAACCAATATTTTCAGTTATAAATAACTACCTGTGTACAGACAAACCCATTCAAAGGGCTTTCTTGACAGGTTTTCCAGCTCGTGACAATTGTGTCCTCTAACACAAGTGTTAAATGTACATTTGTTCGCTGTTCTTTCTATCAGATGTCCTTATACTTGCTCATTATACTAATTAAAGTACAAAATGATAGAAAGTGAGTTGTGTCAGTTACTATCTGACCAACTGAGCCATCAAGTCAATGTGAAAATTTGATTCATTCTTTCTATAAAAATCAAGTTGTTCTTCCAAAACAGCTAGTCCTCTTTTATGATTAGACAGACTAAAATTTACTTGATTACATTTTACTCTAAGATCATCATACTGTTTCTTAAGAGCTTCATAATCTTTTAAAGCATGACAAGAGTTTGAACACTTTTGAACAATATGTACCTCTGAGTCTAAGAAAGCCATTAATGCAATGTTGGCTGAATCCTCCTCCTCTTCCATAAAGCTCCAATCAAAACCAGCTCCATCAACAACAACCATTGCTTTGGAAGAAGTATCTTCCACATTCACTGTTCTCCTTGTTCCTTGCTAATTCTTGAATCCTTGAACCTTGTTATTTTGTTGTCTTGGGCTCCTACATTCCCTAGCAAAGTGCCCCATCGTGTGACAATTATAGCACTCCACCTTGGACTTATCATACCCAGCAACATCTCTCCCATTGAAGGTAATCTTGTTCCCAGTCCTTTGATACTACTTCTTAGCCCTGATACTTATCAATGCCAATTGCCACTTTAAATCCATGGCTTCCAAATCATCTTCAGCAATCTGAAGAAGGTCTTCATTGAAGATTTGAGACCCACCAGATTGTTCTGACACAAATGCATATATGGTCTCATCAGTTAAGCCAGCAATACTAGTTTTTACACTAGCAGTGCTAACTTTAGGGCTAGCAGTACCAGCTGCTTCAACATCTTCAGGACTGTTATTGTTGGAAGATGATAGGAATGTTGTGTTTCCAGAACTAGAACTAGTGCTTCCTCCTTTCTTCACCTTTTGTTCAATAATCTTGAGATTGCTGTACAATTCATTCAGTGACATCTTTTCCAGTTCTGGCTTATTGCTCCAGACAACCACATAGGTGTTCCACTCAGCAGGTAGACTATTGAGAAACTTCATATTGAGATCTTCTTGTGGAATCACAATTTTGCATAACAGCAAGCTGGCTGACAATCCTTTGAAGTCTATTGAAGATATGATCAAGTGTTTCAAAACTTGATGCACTGAAGTTCTCATAATTCTGCTTAAGCAAGGTTCTTTGCGCCTTCTTGGTGGCTTCATTACCACCAAATCTCTCCACAACTGCTTCAAAGAGTGTCTTAGCAGTCTCATATTGGCTAAACTTTAACACTTGGTCATTAGGTATTGCCATGAGTAACAGATTCCTAGCCTTTTGATCATTCTTCTTCTTTAATTTTTCATCATTAGTAACAGGCTCAGTGTTAAGCTTTGTGGTCTTGGAACCATCAGCACGAGTTTCCTCAGAAGTAGTAGGTTTGAAGGAATCACCATTGATTATGATATCCCATAATGCATAGTCTTGCACCATGAAATATTGCTCAATTATGAGCCGCCATAGATCGTATTCGTTCTGTTTTAGCATGGGGAGTTTAGCAAGGATTGAGGTTTGTGGTGTCTCCATGTCCATCTTCTAGGTAGCAAGTGAGTAAATACTTTTGGATCTTCTAATTCAAAGTATCAGAAACCTGGCTCTGATACCACTTGACGTGATCTAAACATATGACATGTGTTGAAGATACTTTGAGTATAATGCTAAGTAGCACGCGGAATTTACTACAAAGAACTTAGAAGATTTTGTGTTTGGTGATGTGTGTGATTGTATGAATGTAACAATGAAAGAACACAATGTTTAACCAAACAATTAGCTTCAATATATTAATACGGATGATCTACAATATCACCAGGGTTCGACAACCTTGAAGCTCTTACAATTAATTCGTACTTAGGGATATTAGAGATATGTGTGAGATATATGAAACCCTAATTAGGATATCCTTTTATAGAACAAGGAGTCCTATACAAGTAAAACTTTTATACATATCAATCTAACTTATAACCAGTACTAACTTCTTCTACCAGCAGTACTAACTGACTTAGTACTGTTAGTGTAATCTTGAACGAATCTTCAGCAGTACTAATTTATGCCTGACAGTACTAACTGTTGGTTTAATTCCCAACAATAAACAATGATTGATCAATAGAGTTAAAAATCTTGGGCTTACAAGTGGCTTTATGTTATTTGCCTTTAAGACAAGCAATGCATGTTTGGTCATTTTTAAATCATTTTTGAGGCAAGCCTCTTACCAAACCATCCTTAACAATTTTATTTATGGTTTTGAAATTAATGTGACCAAGCCTCCTATACCATATCATAGATTCATCCAATGTGGCCTTTGAAACTAGACAAGTAGGTGCCTCTTTAGGAACAATCTTCTTCATATCAACACTGTACATGTTGCCCTTTCTTGGAATTTTAAGAAGTACTTGACTTTCATCAGGCATCTTAAAATCAGAAGAAAGTACAAGACATTCAGTGTCAGTAAAAAGAACTTTGTTCTTTTTGTCACACATTTGTGAGACACTAAAAAGATTATACTTAAGCTCTTGCACATAGTACACATCTTCAAAATCTAATTTACCGGTTTTAAGTGTGCCTTTACCAATAATTCTTCACCAATTCCTCCTCCAAAGGTAACATATCCTCCATCTAATGATTGAAAGTCTGAAAAATAAGACTTGTTGCCTGTCATGTGTCTTGAACACCCACTATCTGAATATCCTTGATCTTCATCATCTGTTGGAGAATGTCCCTACACACAAATAAGGAATTAGTTTCCTTGGGGAACCCAAGCCATTAATGACTTGGATTTGCCACGTGCATCAATGTAATTAAATCTGTTGAGAACAGTTGATGCACCATTGGATTTAAGAGGTCTCCAAATCTAACATGTTGAGGCCTTAACAGCATTAGCCCTCAATTCCCTAGCAGCAGTATGAATTGTTTGCCTAGCAGTCGAAACTGCTTGCTTTGCAGTTGTACCCTTTAGTTTCCAAATTTATTTTTGGACCACTGCTTTTGATTGAAAAGGCTTTAGAGCAGTTTTAGATGCATATTTGTAAGTTGTTTTTGCATTTTGAACTGCTAGTTTTAGGTAAACAGAGTAAAAAGGTCTGGCTGTAGAAACTGCTTGTCTAGCAGTAGAAACTTTTGGTCTAGTAGTAGGAACTGCTTTTAGGCCAGACTTTAATGAAACTGCTCTGGGTGTTGTTCTAGTATTATTAGAGTGACTTTTAGGTGTATGCCTTTTTAAATTTACCCTATTGTTTGTATACCCAGTTACCCTTTGGATGCAGAAAGCTGCAAGATGGTCAAATTCCCCACAAATGAAACAAGCTTTGTTATAGAAGTCAAAGTCATCACCTAGTTGGTGAGACATGATGATACGTGTTTGAATGGCTTTAAGTGAAATGAGTGTTTTGAATATGAAAAATGATAGAAGCGTTTAACAAGTTAGACCTATAACTCGTCAAACAGATTGCAAACCAAGACCTATTGATTTGAATCCAACCGACCTTAGGATCACGTCCAAAAGGTGGCAGCTAACACAAGAATTATAACAATAATTCAAATGAAATAAATGTTTTCTTTTCTTTAACAATCTGCCTCTTCCAATAACAAACCATGGCATTTATAGCCCATTACAAGACAAACTGTTATAAACTTTTAAAAGCCACAAAATAAAGGAGCTAATAATAGCAAAGTAACTTAAAGTGGGAAAAGAAAAGACACATCCGTTTTAACAATTCAAAAGTCTCCATCCATGCAAAGTCTTTAATCCGTCCAATGCAATCACCAAGACTTCATGCAAGTCTTCATGCAGTTTTTAACAAAGTCACCATGTACGTTTTTAATCCCATGCAATAATCGAACCCACTAGTAAGTGTTAACGCATCTCCTTTCTCCTTACCCATAAACGTATCATCCCCTCCTTCTTTGAAAGGAATTGACCTCAATTCAGCAAGACCATCATCATCGAGATAGGGCGAAAGATCTCCTTCATTGAAAGTAGCATGCACCCCATAGTCTCCTGGCAATTCGACTTTGTATGCATTATCATTAATACGTGCTATGACTTTGTAAGGTCCCTCGGCTCTTGGCATTAATTTGTTCTTGCGTTTGTTTGGAAAACGCTCCTTTCTCAAATGAACCCACACCAAATCACCATCCGCAAATACCCGTGGTTTCCTACTCTTATTCATCTTTTGTTTATACGTCGCATTAACAGCCTCAATGCGATTTCGGACTTCTTCATGCAACTTTATCATGGATTTTAGCTTGGCATCAGCATCTTTGTGAACTAACTCTTCTTTTGGTAATGGAATCAGGTCCAATGGTAAATAGGGATTAACTCCATAGATGGTTTCAAACGGGGAATGACCAGTAGCATAAGTAGGGGAACGATTATATGCAAATTCAGCATGGGCAAGTTTAACATCCCAATCCTTTTGAGTCTTGCTCACTAAACCCCGCAATAATGTCCCTAGCGTCCTGTTTGTTACTTCAGTTTGGCCATCCGTTTGAGGATGGTGAGACGTGCTGAACAACAACTTGGTTCCAACCTTTCGCCACAATGTATTCCAAAAATAGCTTAAGAATTTGGAGTCCCGATCTGAAACAATGGTTTTGGGGATCCCATGCAAACGTACAATCTCCCGGTAATACAAATCAGCCACGTTGCTAGCATCATCTGTCTTGTGACATGCGACAAAATGGGCCATCTTGGAAAACCTGTCGACGACTACCATAATAGCGTCTTTACCCCGTTGTGTGCGAGGCAACGCGATTATAAAATCAATAGACACATCTTCCCACGGACGAACAGGAACTGGTAAGGGGGAGTATAAACCTGGTTTGAATGAACTTTTAGCCATATGACATGTAACACATTTACTCACAATGTTATTGACGTCTCCAAGCATCTTGGGCCAAAAAAAATGCTCCTTCAATACTTCCAATGTTTTGATTATCCCGAAATGACCAGCCAATCCACCACCATGTGCTTCGCGTATCAATAATTCACGAATCGTATGCTTTGGGACACAAAGTCGGTTTCTTTTGAAGAGAAAACCGTCTTGAACTGAAAACTCCCCATGAGCACCCTTCGCACATCTTTCAAATAACTCTCCAAAATCAACATCATCTTTATAGTAATATTTCAAAGTCTCGAAACCTAATAGACGTACATCCAACGTCGCAAGTAGGGTATAACGACGCGAGAGTGCGTCAGCCACCACATTATTTTTACCATCCTTGTATTTTGACGAAAAGTGAAATGATTGTAAAAACTCCACCCATTTAGCGTGCCTTGGGCTCAACTTTTGCTGCCCATTAATATATTTTAGCGATTCATGATCCGAGTGTAAGACGAAGTGATTCGTACGTAGATAATGACTCCAATGATCCAACGCCCTTACAATGGCGTAGAACTCCTTATCATAAGTGCAGTAATTTAAACGAGCACCCCCCAATTTCTCGGAAAAGTAAGCAATGGGACGTTTACCTTGAATCAGAACAGCGCCAATACCAACCCCACTCGCATCACACTCCACTTCAAAGGGTTGAGAAAAATCTGGGAGAGCCAAAATAGGAGCAGCACACAAACGTTCCTTGATTGTTTCAAAAGCCTTTTTTGCGTCTTCCCCCCATACGAATGCACCTTTCTTCAGACAACTGGTAATGGGACTAGTGAGAGTACTGAAATCACGAATGAAACGCCTATAGAATGATGCTAGTCCATGAAATGAACGAACTTCACTTATGTTTCTAGGATTAGGCCAGGACTTAATGGCTTCAATCTTGGCTTGATCCACAGATACTCCATCTTTGGAAACCACGTACCCCAAAAATTTTACTTCATCCACAAGAAATGAACACTTCTCCAGTTTCCCAAAAAGTCTTTGAGTTCTAAGGATATCAAAGATTTGCTTTAAATGACTCAGATGCTCTTCCCTGCTCTTACTATACACCAATATATCATCCAAATAAACCACAACAAACCTGCCCAATAATGGCTTCAAGACTTCATTCATCAACCGCATAAATGTGCTAGGAGCATTCGTGAGTCCAAAGGGCATTACGGTCCATTCATATAATCCATGCTTGGTCTTGAACGCGGTTTTCCACTCGTCTCCTTCGCGCATTCGAATCTGATGGTAACCACTCCGTAAATCGATTTTTGAGAACACTACTGACCCATGGAGCTCATCCAACATATCGTCCAACCTTGGGATTGGAAATCGGTATTTGATGGTAATGTTGTTCACGGCTCTACTATCCACGCACATCCGCCACGTTCCATCCTTCTTGGGTACAAGCAAAACGGGCACCGCACATGGGCTTAAGCTTTCACGCACATAACCCCGACTCACAAGTTCATCCACTTGTCTTTGTAGTTCCTTTGTTTCCACTGGATTACACCGATAAGCAGCCTTGTTTGGTAATTGTGCTCCAGGAATAAGATCTATTTGATGCTCAATGCCACGGATAGGAGGCAGTCCGGGTGGCAAGTCGTTGGGGAACACATCTTGATACTCCTGTACTAAATCAGCAATGGGGCTGCCTTCCAAAGAATTCGTGCCTTCTATCACACCTTCCTTTGCTATCATCAAATACACCACTTCCCCACAGTTGATAACTTGTTCCACTTCTCGCTCACTAGCCAACATAGTGAAATTTGGTTGCTTTTTGTGCTTGGTACTCATAGACCGTACAGCTTGTGAGGTCATGGGTTTTAACACAATCTTCTTACCTTTGTTCTTCAGCTCATATTCATTGCTCCTCCCCTTGTGTGTAACATCCCGATCAAACTGCCAAGGACGTCCCAACAAAACATGGCAAGCATCCAACCTTCACCTGTTTTGACACCTTCATTTTATTGCCGTCATCTAACCAATGGAGCGTATATGGTTTGGGATGAGCTGTAGTTAGCAAACCCAATTTTGACACCATTTCGCTAGAAGCAACATTAGTACAACTGCCCCCGTCGATAATCACACTACACCATTTGTCTTTAACGATACATTTGGTGTGGAACAGCTGGTCTCTTTGATCGGAATCGTCCTCCACCACTTTAGTTTGTAACGTTCTAAGTACCAAAGCTGTGTCATAAACGGGTGCCACATAACTTTCTTCCTCTTCGGGTTCCTCGTCCTCATTAAACACAAATACGTCTCCCAACTTTTTTTCTTCTTCGAGTAGTTCATCCCGATAACCAATGGCTTCCCTTAGGGTCACTATTCTTTTATTTGGGCAAGCATTTTGAAAATGCCCAAATCCTTGGCACTTGAAACAACGAACTTTGGAAAGGCTGGTTTCCTTGGGTTCCTTGGCTGGAGTAACTAGTTTAGGGGCCGCCGAAGAACTACTAGAACCAACGTGAGTAGTTTCTGATTTTACCCACGGTTTGGACTTCACAAAATCCGTATTTGAATTCCCTCCATACTTTGTCCTCCCTTGATTCTCCAATTTCAAACACAACCCACAAAGCGTATCAAAATCAGCGTATGGGTATAGATCCACCACGCTAGCAATATTCATATTTAACCCCCGCAAAAATCGAGACATCTTCTGTTCCTCCACTTCTTCTACCTCTCCCATAAGTGCCAAATTCTCAAATTCATCAATATATTCAGCCACACTCATCTTGCCTTGCTTTAGTTCAGCGATTTTTCGATAAATGGAAATACGATGCGTTGCCGGAACATACCTTTTACGGAGCTTTCTTTTCAACGATTCCCAAGAGTCAATCTTTTCTTTACCGGCCCGAATCCGTTTGTTCTTCAACCCTTCATACCACAATGAAGCACTTTTACCCAAACGAAGAATAGCAAACTTGCACCGCTTCTCATCATCAAAGTCTTTAAAATCGAACATGCGATCGATTTTTCGTTCCCACTCCAAATACATTTCCGGGTCTGTCCCACCCAAAAATTCCGGTAACTCGGTCACTTTGAAGTCGTTTACTACCCTAACATCCCCACGCCTAGCTGGCCTAGGCATCCCCTCTTGAACATTCCTCAAAACCTCCCGAAGATTGTGAAGAAAATCGGGATCATCAAAATTCATCTTCTTGCTGATAGAAACCGATCTCTGATGCCACTAATGATACGTGTTTGAATGGCTTTAAGTGAAATGAGTGTTTTGAATATGAAAAATGATAGAAGCGTTTAACAAGTTAGACCTATAACTCGTCAAACAGATTGCAAACCAAGACCTATTGATTTGAATCCAACCGACCTTAGGATCACGTCCAAAAGGTGGCAGCTAACACAAGAATTATAACAATAATTCAAATGAAATAAATGTTTTCTTTTCTTTAACAATCTGCCTCTTCCAATAACAAACCATGGCATTTATAGCCCATTACAAGACAAACTGTTATAAACTTTTAAAAGCCACAAAATAAAGGAGCTAATAATAGCAAAGTAACTTAAAGTGGGAAAAGAAAAGACACATCCGTTTTAACAATTCAAAAGTCTCCATCCATGCAAAGTCTTTAATCCGTCCAATGCAATCACCAAGA
The DNA here is from genome assembly GCA_021014915.2 of Artemisia tridentata subsp. tridentata. Taxonomy (NCBI): domain Eukaryota; kingdom Viridiplantae; phylum Streptophyta; class Magnoliopsida; order Asterales; family Asteraceae; genus Artemisia; species Artemisia tridentata. The sequence continues at coordinate 217,984,026 of CP139506.1, forward strand.
CTTCATGCAAGTCTTCATGCAGTTTTTAACAAAGTCACCATGTACGTTTTTAATCCCATGCAATAATCGAACCCACTAGTAAGTGTTAACGCATCTCCTTTCTCCTTACCCATAAACGTATCACATGAGGTCATTACAATTCCTTTGGTTACCTCTAGGCTTGTTTGTGGTTCTATATTGGTCACAATATCTTACTGGTTGCCTAACATGTTTAACATTTGTTTTAGGCCTATCAGTATTGTTCTTGATTATCTTAGGAACATTTGTTCCTGCTTTCTTAACAACATCAGGTTTAGACATAACCTGTTCTTCTTCATCATCATCAGATATCCAGTCCTCTATAATTAGACCATCTGATTTCCTATCAGATGACACCTTGTCCTCATGGAGTGAAGTTTTACTTAAACTCTCACTTACTTTCTTAGGTTCATCAACAACTACATTTGCTTTTGGCTGAACACCATATTGTAACTTTGGTAGTTGAAATTCAGCTAAGCATGTGTGTTCTAGGTCTATCCCTGGGGGTGCAAGGATTCCTTTGTAAGGAGGTGGGACATTCTTGTATCCCAACCCAGATTTTGCCTTGTTGATTACTTGACATTCAATCATATTGGTTACACCTTTAGAGGCATATTCTAATGTTTCTACACTTAATTGAATGTTTTCTTTGGCCTTCTTAATTCTATCTAATTCAGCTTTTAAATTACTAATATCAACATTTTGAATTAGTATTTCTCTGTTAAGAAGAATTTTGGCATCTGTAAAAGTAGCTTCATTTCCCTTATAGTGTAAGATCTGCTCTTCTAGGATAGCTAAACCTCTCTTATGGTTTGCTAAGTTATGAATTATGTTGGTTAGTTCTGTCCTTTGATCTTCATAACGTTTTCTTAAAGTTTCTAAATCTTTAAGAGCAGTGCAATTATTTGAACAAACTTTATCAGATTGTACCTCAGTAGAGAAAGCCATGAGTGCCATCTGAGAAGAAGCTTCTTCTTCATCAGCCATGAAACTCCAATCAAATCCTAAGCCATCAATAGCTACCATAGCTTTTGAGTTTGGCTCAGAAACCTCCCCTGTTTTGGACTTGCTTCCAAAACCTCTTTTCTTGCTATCTTGCTGCCTTGGTCTTCTACATTCCCTTGAGAAGTGCCCCATTATGTGGCAGTTGTAGCATTCTATCTTTGACTCGTCAAAACCAGCAGTATCATTGCTGCTGGTTGTGAGCTTCTTCCATGTCCTTTGATAGAACTTCTTAGCCCTCATAATAAGAAGAGAAATTTGCCATTTCAAGTCCATCTCCTCTAAATCATCATCATTGATTTCTTGGAGGTCTTCATGAGTAAGCATGGACCCATCATTCTGACTTATGAGAAAAGCACAACATGTTTTCTCATCCATAATACCAATAGTACTGCTTGATGAACTAGTAGTACCAACACCAACATCAACCTTGATATCTTCAACTAGATTTGAGGTACTAGGAGATGACATAAATGCCATGTTCCCAGTACTTGAACTAGTACCTCTAGTTTTCTTCAAATCTTGTTCCACAATCTTAAAGTTGCTATACAAGTCGATAATATCCATGGTGTCAATGTCTGGCTTGTTTTTCCAGACAACAACATGTACAGCCCACTCTTCAGGTAAGCTTCTCAGAAATTTTGAGTTTAAATCTTCTTGAGGTATTTCAACCCCAAGAATAGCAATTTGGCTCACAATCTTCTGAAGCCTGTTAAACATGTGGTCAAGTGATTCATTGTTGGTTGAAGAGAAGTTTTCAAAGGTTTGCTTGAGAAGAGTCTTGTGGGTCTTCTTGGTGGCTTCATTCCCATCATACCTTGCAATAATGGCCTCAAATAATGAGTTGGCATCTTTGAACTTGCTGAAGTTTAAAAGTTGATCATTTGGAATGGTCATCCATCAGCATACTTCTGGCCTTGAGATCATTTTTCTTCTTTATCCTCTCTTCTCCAGTCATTGGGTTGATCAGCATAGTTACTTCATCTTTACCCTCAACTTGTGATGTAGAGGTTGTAGGCTTGTAAGAGTTTCCATCTTCAATAATTTCCCAAAGTGTATAATCTTGCACTTGGAAATATTGCTCTATCCTCAGCCTCCACATCTTAAACTTATTCTGTTTGAGCATTGGTAACTTTGCAGCAACATTCGTCTGAATAGACTCCATGCCATTTCTTTTTCTTCTTCATTTAAATCAAAAATATCAGCCTTGCTCTGATACCAATTGAGAGGATTCGATACACTATTGAGGATGTTAGTCCTTTTATAACGAGTGTATATGATACTTTGAGTGAATATGATTAAGTATGTGGAATCTACTTAATCACACTTAGAAGGTTATTGGTTATTGGAAATGGAACAGTGATGCTTGTTATTGAACAATGAACACAGAAAGTATAACACTAAACGATTCAATATTATTGAGAATAATACGAGTGATCTTCACTATCACTAGGGTTACAAACCTAGAATCTATATGTTTCTATGACTCATTTTTTCTGTGATGAGTTAAGTTCTTTGATCTTGACAGATATGTAATTTCTAAGTACATGCATCAACCAAGTCTTAAGCACACTTGATATCTAGTCTAAGATCTCCCTTTTATAGTCCAAAGGAGATCTTTACAATAATGATAAGTCTTGTCGAACTACTTGCTTGTTAAGTGTGTCAGTCCCTAAGATACAACATGTATCTGTGTTTACAACTTGTTGACTGAACACTTATATAAGATATTATCTACCGTATATACTTGACTTTTATACACAAAATATCTTTTTATACTTATCCATCCAGCAGTAGTATACGCGACACTTATCCTTTCAGCAGTAGTATGAGTCACTCCAACAGCAGTATCGACCAGCAGTACCTTTGTTTGTACTAGCAGTACTAACTTCAGTTAGTACTGTTAGTTATAACTTTGAGTAGTCTTCAGATATACACTAGCAGTTAGTACTGTTAGTGTATTCTTCTCAGCAGTACAAACCTTGTGAACATATAATTCTAAACACTAATCTTCAGAACATTTAATTCCCAACAAAAGTGAATGCTTTTTCCTATATATCTAAAGGCGAACCTCACATTTTTGGGGTGGAAATTTTAGAGTAGAAGGGTTTTTGTGCTAGCTATATAATTCCTATACATGAGACGCTTATTAAAACTAAAGTTTCACTCCTATATGTTGTAAAAAAAAAATTTGGTGCTAAAATTGCCCTAACAAGTATCTTTCTTAGTTTTAGTACACATTTACTCTAAGACAAAACAAATATCAAGTGAAGTTATAGTTTCTAAGGTATCCCATTTTACCCTCCCTACACTTAAATTGAACATTGTCCCCAATGTTCTTGAAAAGTATTAAAGTTATGATAATGGGAAAATAAAATAGAGAAAGAAACTAATACACCTCTGATTTGCTCGGCATGGACGATGTTAAAACATGATTAGATCTTCCTCCAAGAAAACAAACATGATAAGCTTCACTTCCAATATATACTTTTGTCTTCTTGTCCAATATAACATGTAATTCACTAAGAAAATGTATAATAACCTAAGAACGTGAATTCTAAAATACGTGCTAATTTAAAATTTTTAAACCCGAATATAACCTAAGTAACTAAGAGCTATATCAAAAGAATATCAAAATAAAAACTCCCTAAACCCAATAACTATAGTCGACATATGCTAGGAATTTTGGCCACACAACACATGTCCTATATAGGTCCAAAAGATTAAAATTATTGTACACAACTTAGGCTTGGAAATGTCTAGAACTATTTTCAAAATTTGAAAAATGAAACTTGGTCTCCTATCCTCCCCATAAGCTCGGCATTTTCCCTATAATATTTCCCCCCTCATTTTATCTCAACCGAGAATTTCACACAAGTAGCAACACAGAAAAAAACCCTAGGATAAATTAGTGGCGGCATTGTTCCTTTTTCTTCTTTCTGTCGTGCAATAAGTGGTACAAGAAGAGGCTCTGGTGTGATTGTACAAGGGTGGTTGATCGTGTTTTGGTTGGGTTTCATTTATTCTTGTTCTTTCGTTTTCGTTCCAGTAAACACAAGGTATCCTCATTATAACTCTTTATTCCTCTCGACATGGATACATGGAAACAGAATGTATAACTGAAAAACAAGCTCTTGAATTGATCCATATTATTAACAAAATAATGGGTAATAATGAACACATAAAATAATAGGTTCTAGTCGTTTTTAACATGAAATATATAGGTCCATATATATTGTTTTAACCTGCTTTTAAAATCAGTTTATTGAGACGTGTAGAATCAAAATGGGTTGCATGAATATTGAGTCCTTATAACACATGAAATAACGATCAAAATTCAAGTATGCATGGCTTATAACCTGAAAGTAATACATGCGTAATAGGGATGGTTATGGTCTGGTCATTGTAATGTGATTTATATGAGTCGATACATACTGATAAGTTGGCTTTTGAAATCAGTTTTGAGGTTTGTTTATCTGATCTAAAAACATACAAATAGTTCACATATAATCAATGAGAAACAAGATCTTAAATGTATGATATGTTGGAGCCTTTGTATGTGTCGAATGGGGGTTACATGGTCTGTTATAAAATCATTTTTGGTTGCATGAAATAAAGGTTGATGTACACTGGTTAAGGCTACCTTTAAAATCAGTTTTGCTTCATGTAATATAGGTCCTTATTGTGCATGAAATAATGATCAGTATATATATATGAAGTCTTGTAATCTAGTAATGGGAATTCATGCATGTGTATGTTGTCGAGTGTGTTTGTTTGATTGTGTGTGAGACTTAGACTTTATACGTATAAATAAGGCTATATTGCATGCATGTTTGTGTCTTTTAAAAAGGGTCGATTATGGGCAAAGTTGAGTCGGGAAAAAGGGTCGTTTATGGGCAAAGTGAGTCGGGAAAAAGGGTCGTTGGTGGTTGCTGTGTTGGGTTCAAATGGGGTCTGTTGTGTGAGTTGTTCTTGCATGAAATACGACTAGAGGTGGAATGGTTGTGGTGTCGACCAGGTTATGTTGGCATATGTGTGTTCGAGAGTGTGTACTAATGTCGAGATTATAGTGAGTAAAACAAGGAAATAATGGGTCGAGTGGATGAGAAAAGGTCGAGTCGAAAGACAGTTTTCATGGTTGGTTTATGTCGTGTATTTTGGGGTAATTGAGGTCGAATGGTATTTTCTAATAACAAAGTGGATTACATTGTTACATGAATATGTTAAGTAAAGTGCGTAGGATTGATAACTAAGAGTTTGTCATTTATTTATAATTTACATATTTGACCCTCAACTTTGATAAAATGACATTTAAACCTTAAACTAATAAAAGTTGTCATAATAAACCCTAAACTATAATGTTGATCATACTAAGTCTTAAAGTTTATTTAATTATCATTTATAATCCTAAAAGTTATTAAATTGGAAAACTTACTAAATATAGAAAGTTACTAAATCGGGAAACTTACTAAATAAGGAAACTTACTAGATATGGCAAGTTACTAAAAATAGAAAGTTACTAAAAGTGGAAAGTTTCTAAAAATAGAAAGAAACCATAAATGGGAAACCTTAATAACTATAAGTGGTAAACTTATAAAATGAGCTTATAAGTAATACGTGATCATTAATTTGTATAGGTTCGGTGAAGAAGGAGTGATTCCCTATTTTTGGTGTGCTTTCTTATTTCGTTGGTTGATTCGCATAAGGTACAGATATTCTACGATTTCTCAGTGAGGGTGTTTCTTCTCATGACTTTGATCTTTGACCTCGATTCGTTTGATATGATCCCTTTTGATATGAGCATTAATATGATCTCAGTTATATGATCCTTTGTTATGATACAGTTGGTATGATCCATTGCTATGATTCCCTTTGATATGATTCTATGATATGATATGCTTTGTTCTGTTTGTCGCCCGAGCTAACTAGCCATGGAGGTACCATGGCCATGTCATTGAGGCACCGATGGCATGACACTTTTTGTGGAGGTGTGATTGATCCACGGCGTCCCCATTTGATTTGATATGATATGATATGATATGTGATCACTTGGCCATTTTAATATATGCGTATACTTGTCCAGTACATGGTACGTATATGATTTGTTTTGTGAGGGGCGTATGGATGCATCCTAGGCTTATATGATATGTGATATGATTTATTTGGTGACTGGTTGTATGTGCCCTATACCCCACTCACTATTTGGTACTTAGAGGTCTCCCCTCTCCGTACACTTAGATATGATAGGTATATGTGATTATGTGGTCTATTCGAGTGGCTCGTTTAGACAGGCTCGTGGCTATCTGTTAGGTATCTTTGGTCCATTCGAGTGGCTCGTTTGGACGCGTTCGTTTTTTTGGGTAAAGGAGAGTAATCCTGCACCCTGGTAAATATATTAACCAAAAAATTTAAGTACAAATGGAATATGGCTGATGTGCCATATTAACCTCAAGCTAAAGCTTGATAAACACCCTAGAACTAGTGCTTAAGACATGCCAAAAGCACTTACAACTCTAGCAACAAAAGATGCACCAACACATAAAGTAAAATAAGATTCCTAACAAGACAGTTACTTCTTGCGAAGACCTTGAAGCTTAATACCATACGTGTCATAGAAGGCATCCAACTGCCCTGGAAGATCATCAATTTGATGTGCATAGTCATCATTGTCATCATAGTCATATTCATGGTCATTACCACCGCCAAATAAGTTAGCCGACTCATCAAAGAGGTCAACAACCTCCTCGTCACTATCGGAATCGACAATCTCTCCAACCTTAGAGAAAGGGTTGGTTCTCTTCAAAGAAGAAGGGTTTGGAGAATCAGAAGTGTTAAGGCTAGACGTACCAACCTTTGTTCCTTGAAGTTCAATCATAGGCGGATCCTGTGATGTATTACTAGTCTTTAAAGACTCATTCACCTTCTCTTCCATTTTACTTCCAACAGCCACATCCTTTTGCACATCCTTAGTAGGAAGACTCAAGTCATCAATATCATCCATATTAAGGGCATCAAACCGATTAGATGTAGCAACCTTTGTTCCACTGGTACTTGCCACACTAGTAGCCTTTTTTGGAGTCACAGCGACTTTCTTAGGTTCAGGAGGTGTCTTTTTCGGTTGGTATTGAAATTTCTTACCTACAACAGGTTTTGAGAAACCTCCTTGTCCTGTAACACCTGAACCACTTTGCTTACCCTTCCTGATGCTGTTGACAGTTTGGGGACCATCTTTAACATTCGAAGTATTCTGAACAGGGGGTATGACAGATCTTGGACAATCCACAAGTGTATGACCAAAAATCTTACAAGTATCACATCGAGGTGGTTTCCACTCATACTCCACCCTTATCTGATGAATAGTAAAACCTGACCCATCTAGTAGGGGTACTTCAACTGTTAGGCTGTCTCTAAGTGCAACATCCGCCTTAACATCAATCAAGCACCTCGCAAAGCTACTGCGGCCCCAAGATTCCTTACACATTTGGCTAGTATAAGTATCTAACATTCTCGGCGTACCAAGCAATGTAGCAAGGAGACTAAGACCGTCATCAGAAAACATGGCTAACGGGACCTCATGAAATTTAACCCACACCGGGATGTTAGTCAAATCCTCCTTAAGCATATTAGAATTCAAAGTCCATGGTTTAAGAATAATAGGTACTTTTCTAATCAGCCAAGGCCCATTTTCAAGGACATCATCAACACCTTTTCTTAAGTTAAACTTGAAGAAAAAGAACCCCTTCGCATTCATCATAACCTTTTGTATTCCAAATTTAGCCCACACATTGCGCACATAATAGTCAACAACCGGAAAAGCAACGCGTTTACCAAGGAAATACCCATATAGGGTATTTTCATATCTAGTGTTAACCTCTTCAACCACTTTCATAGGGACAGTAAGATCCACACCATTCCTTTTGTTGCTACATTCCAACCTACGAAAATTAGACAAATGTTTCTTAGGCTCATTAAAGGTAGCTCTAGCATATGAAGTTGATGGCTGTTTTAATGCACTTTCAGCATTCTTCGTTTGAACCTTATTCATAGCACTCGCAAAATCATTGCAAACATCCACAACAACATTATCAATACCATTAGTATTGACGTTTGCAGGTAGAACCGGCTCTGCTTGCTCATTAGAAGGTGTAGTATTTAGATCAACCTCATGTGAAGAAACAGCAACACCACTCAACTCATTATCCTTTTGAGGACCTTCCATAGGATGATCAAGTGAAACCGGCCTCACTTGCGTAGGAAATGTTGGGAACTCATTAGGATTGGGATAATTAACAGTAGCATCGTCATTTACAGCCCATGCATTCGCCACCACATCAACACCAATAGAACTACTAGGGTTCATCGTTGAACTCGAATTCAACTCACCAAGACTAGTAGTAGAAACACCAACAGCCTCGGTGCCATTAGAATCCAACGTAGGGTTATTCAAAACCCTAGTAGCTTTACGTATTTGTTGCATACCCGAACCACCCTCTTGTCCCTTGAGCCTACTCATACGAGCAGCCAATTCGCTAAGATTCACATTAATCTGATCAGCTTCCTTTGTACTAGATTCATTCGACCCCTTGTTCACACTCATGTTATTCAAAAACCCCTTTTCCATCTCTCAATAACCCACAACCACAAACAATAAACACAATAGCCTTAAACAGTAGCCAGAAAATCAATCAGAACCAATTAAAAAGCCAATTCGCAAGATTATAAACCCTAACAAAACGTTAGGGTTTAACAACGAAAAGCACCAAGCGTCTAACCTCCAGCCATATTAATCGTACCAGATATATGTAAGATCGATAAAAAAACTAAATATAATGTATACCGACTTAATAGAACCTAATGCGATCACAAATCCAATAATAATATAATAAACTTGAGAATTAATTCACGTACATGTAAGAACCATGCACATGCGATTAAACAAAGTAAACAATAACCACCGACCCACTATTGATTGTAGATGTCAAATAATATATAGAATTAAGCGCTTAGACCCACGATCAATAAGCAGCAAGATGCAAAAAAATGAATAAAGTTAACACCGACCTACGATTGAATGAATCGTAGAACCGTGTATAAAGTGAAAGGGTTTCATTTTTTCGCCTAGAGAGAAATCGACTTAGGGTTTGGACGCGTTCGTTGACGTTTATTACTTTGACTCTAGAGCTATTCTTACTCTTGATGTGTATGCATGTGTGCCAGTTGATTCGTATTCATTTGATTTTGCTTATTACCATTTCTGCTTTGTTTATATATCTGTTCACTGAGCTTTTTATGCTCAGCCGCGTTTTCTTTTCCATGCGGCAGGTAATAAGCGGGATGCGGGGCAGGAGAGTTGAGAGTAGGAGTAGAAGACCTACCTTATTAGATTCCCCATTGTCTTGGAATTATTTTGGACTTATGTTATGGATATTTATTTCTTTTGAGATTGTTAAGACTTTTGGGAACTTGTAATTCATAAGTCATGATGTTCTTGACTTAGCTTTATTTATGAAAGACTTCCGCTTGCGTTATTTTGTATGTTCTGATTAGACACCATAATGTGGCATCTTAACCAAGGTCGGGCTGGGGTGTTACAAAATAAAACACAAAACCTCGCATAAAATCGGCGGTAAACACTATATATAGTAAAACTAAACTAGAAAGCAAAGTAAGATATAATGCTTGCAAAATAAATGTCTACAGATTCCTGGAATTTTAAAATTCTTATAATTTTTCAAAAATTTAAATTCCAGCAGAAAAACAAAATCTGGAAAACTGTGCTGCTACAGTGCCTGACGCCTTCGGGTGTTAATCCTGAAGCCGTTAGGTATGACCTGACAGTATTTTTTACATTTTGTTTCTGGAAAATTTCTGGAAAAATCTAACTATTAAAACCTGGAAAAACTGCAAAATATTCATTGTGACTCGATACAAGCATTTGACTCTAACAAACACATAAATATATGCTAATCATTATTTGTTATCTTTCATGTTCGAATTCGTTCTTATAAACAAAAATGATCTTCCTTACACTTATCTTTTTGTAAAATACCTTTATATGTAGTTAAGACGAGGTTAAAAACAAAATAAAGCATTTTCACAAATTATATTCGAAACATGAAATATAAACAAATAAGGGTGGAACATATATATGAAATCAAACAAACATAAAAACAATTAAAAAGCTTGGGTTGCCTCCCAAGAAGCTCTTTTCTTTATTAACGAGTCTTGTAGCTAGACTCAAAGTCATGCCCTACTACATGACTCCATCCTCCATCACGTTCTCAACGTCATCTTCTATCTTGGTTTTGTACTCCGGACCTAATTGTAAGCATTCTTTATAAAAACCAAATATCTTTCTTTTCACATGGTCTACTCCTCTTATCTTATCCTCATCATTCCTATAGTAGACCGATTGCTTAAGTTCCTTTTCTAGGTTTGTCAAAAGACGGATTTGCTCAATCTTATATGGCATTTAGTAGGCAATCTCGTCGGTTTCATCCGTAAATCTAACTATCCCTAAGGTTGGGTCATAATTCATTTTAGAAACTTCCACAAATGGTTTTCCAAACACTACGTGAGATAAACAACTATCAATCACCGGCCGAATATCTTCAACAATCACGAAATCCGTAACATATGTAAAGTTTCCTACATATACGTTCATTCCCTTAACTCTCCCTACAAAATTATTCACCCTACCCGTGTCGGGATATATATATATATATATATATATATATATATATATATATATATATATATATATATATATATATATATATAATATAATATATATATATATATATATTTTTTTTTTTTTTTTTTTTTTTTTTTTTTTGGGTAAAGGGGAGTAATCCTGCACCCTGGTAAATAGATTAACCAAAAACGTTTAAGTACAAATGGAATATGGCTGAAGTACCATATTAACCTCAAGCTAAAAAGCTTGATAAACCACCTAACTCTAGTGCTTAAGACATGCCAAAAGCACTTACAAAACTAGAAACAAAAAATGCATCTAAAAACAAGAACTGAAAAGCAGCTAGCCAGCAGAAAACGTGTGAGATGAACTTGCCCCTGTATTAGCAAAAAGATTGGCCGATTCATCAAACACATTTACCACTTGAGCATCACCATCTTCATCATCCATCACCAATGCAGCATACGGATTAGATGTAGTAACATTAACTTCCTTAGAAGCATTACCAGTAGACTTCAACTGAGACGACGATGTAGATGCATTACCCATAGTAGGAGCTCCCTTCTTAGGTTCACTAGTAGCTGCCTTAGGAACAAATTTAAACTGTTTAACCGAAGTACCAACAGTAGCCTTACCTTTACCCTTCTTCTTTTTTTTCTTTCCCACCTTTTGAAAACCATCAGCATCCAACTCCACAGAAGGAGTAGCAACATGAGAGGTAGAAACAGTAGAAGGGCTAACCACTTGTGTAGGAGGCCTCACCTCCTGTTTAGGACATTGATCATGATTATGACCAAAAACTTTGCACAAATTGCACCTGGGGGGCCTCCATTCATATTCAACACGTAATATCTCTTTAATAAAACCCTCCCCATTAAGAGAAGGGAAACCAATCGTCACATCCTCCACAAGATCAGATTCAGAATTGACCTCGATAAGACATCTAGCAAAACTACTTCTACCCCATGAATCCTTGCACATCGAGCTAGTGTAAGAATCCATCATAACAAGCTTTCCAATGAAAGAAGAAATCAATCTAATACCCTCCTCTTCAAACACTTGAAGAGGAACATCATGCAATTTAACCCATACCGGAATGCTAGTCATTTCTTCCTTACGCAAACAAGTATCCATAGACCATTTCTTAAGAATAATTGGAGATTTGCGAATCATCCAAGGGCCTTCTTCCAAAACAGCTTCTAGACCAACCAATGTATCAAATTTAAAGAAAAAGAAACCTTTGGAATTCATCATAATCCTTTTAAGACCATGTTTCGCCCAGTTAGTCCTAGCATAGTATTCAACAATAGGAAACGCCATTCTTTTTCCAATAAAATAACCATATAAGGTATGTTCCAAACGAGAATTTACCTTATCAACCACATTACATGGAATAGAGATGTTAACACCCTCATATAAGGGTTCAGGAACAGGAGACTCTTGAGACAATCTAAAATCAGCCGTAAACTTCACACAAAGACCTTTTAGTTCATCCATTACCCTTATACGAACTTCATTATCCAACAAAGCCCAAATTGGATATTTGCCCTCTTTAATTCTCTGAAGGAAATAATCAGCTTCCTCATTGCAAGTAATCGACACATTACCAAACAAAGCTTTGATATAATCAAGACTAGTAACACCATTAAGACCAGATTCATTTTCCATGCTCCCAACGGCAGAAGCATTAGCCACATCTGAGTTCGTGGTTTGAGAAGCATTATCCAAATCCGATCCATCCTTAGTAGCATGTATAACATCATCATGAGCATGAGAGACCTTCATTATCAAATTGTGGTGGATCCTAATCATGATGTTTATGGGGGATCTAAGGTCAATGTAAGCCTTCCACACATGCACGTGCCCGATGTTACATGGTATGTTTATGTTAGATGGGTCACCCATTTTTAGGATTGGTGGACTTATGCAATACGGTGTCTTAGGATCCTCAAATAAATATTTATGATATGCGCATTCATCCATTGTAGGAAACTTGTTGAAGTGATCTTCATCTACTTCTTCCACTTCCTTCTCATCATCATTCTTAATTTCCTCCTTAGGATCACTTTTGTTCTCAATGACATCCTCTTCTTTTTCCTCACTACTCCTATTTGGTGGCACTAGGGTAATGGCATTAACAAAGTGAACATGTTTAGATGATGAAGGATCCTTAACCTCGCTACCCCCACTTGTGTTTCTAGCAACTCTACTTGACGGGGTCATCAATTGGTTGTTGAGTGCCTTCAACAAATTGTCAATCTTACATCTCGCTTTGTTGTTGTTTAAAATCACCTTCAAATTTAGACAAACGAGCTTCTTGAGATGCCATAAAATTGGACATTAATCCTTCAAAATTATTGGAATTGTTGGAAGGATTGTTGTTGAAGGTACGATTCGTGTTTGATTGGAAACGATTAGGTGGATTTAAAAATTTGTTTTGAGAAGACTTTTAGTTTTGTTTCCACCTAAAGTTCGGATGATTCTTCCACGATGGGTTGTACGAATAACCATAAGTTTTTTGCTCGGGTTTGAAAGTGAACCACTTGTCTCCCGCTCCGTCGGTACGCGAGGATGCATAATCCGCAAAAGCTTGTTCGGGAAGTTCCATGCAATCACGAGTGTCATGGGGACCACTACATAACTCACATGAAGAAGTGATTTTGTTCACTTGACTTGAAGGTTTAGGAGCTACGTAGGATTTCATGAGAAACTTGACTTGGTCTTCGAGTTCCATGATCCTACGGTTGGGAATGCTTGAGTTATTTGAAGGCAAGTATATTGCCTTGACCGTTTTGCTCAACTCGCGGGGGTCATTCCAACATTCGTTGTCATAGAGAGCAAGATCTTCTATGATTCCCCAAGATTCCTCCGCATTCTTGTCATGTAGCTTACCACCGGCCGCTTGCTCAATGGTTTGCCTTGTGGATTGATTGACATGATCGTAAAAAATTTGGACTTTAAGCCAAAGATCAATGTCGTGATGAGGGACTTTTTGGAGTAAGTCCTTGAAACGAGTCCAAGCCTCATAAAGAGTTTCACCTTGACGTTGTTGGAACATCAAGATGTCGTTCCTTAATTTGGTAGTTCTCCCCGGTGGGAAGAATTGAGCAAGGAAACGAGAAGTGAGATCATCCCAAGATGTGATGGATCCCGCGGGTAAACACTCAAGCCATTGACTAGCTTGGTCACGTAGAGAGAATTGGAAGAGACGCAACCGTGTCGTCTCTTGAGTGTCAACATCAAGGTCTATGGAATCTACGATTTTTAGGAAATCCTTAAGATGTTGATTTGGATCTTCGGAACAAAGTCCATGGAATGCACATCAGATTTGCACCAACCGGATGGTATCGGATTGCAAGGGAGACACATTGGCTCTTTGGGGGAGCTCAATGGTGTTTCGATAGCCTTGGTGACTAGGTCGGAAGTACTCACCTAGAGTACGAACTCGAGGTGGATATTGGTTAATTGGTGGGTCTTGGTGTGGTTGTTGTTGTTGGTTTGGTGGAGCTTAGTGTTGTTGGTTGATAGGTTCAAAGATGGCTTCACCCACCATGATGGCGAATGAAGGGATACGAACAAAGGGAACAAAGAAAAGATAGACTAAAGAAAGCTACTAAAATGAAAATAAAAATCTCACTTGATAGGAATCTAGTGAGTAAACCTAAACGAGATAGAAATTGAACCTAAACAATAACTATTCCCCGGCAGCGGCGCCAAAAACTTGATGCGAGGATTGCATCCACGCAAAAGGTTTTACTTCTCAAGGGATCTTGAGAAGCTTGCAATCCTCCAGGCAGTGTACCTGATCGTTGTAGTGTAGTATAGGTAGGTCCGGGGGGATTTATCGTTCTCTAGGGGAATAGTGTCATTAGGTCAAGATGTATGACGAGATAGGTCTAGAGGTGAGGGATGATTCTTTTTTTATTTTTTTATTTTTTAGAAAGAAATTAAAATCTCGGTTTTGAAGGAGTGAACGGAATTATTTGTTAATCAACTAACCCAAAAACTAATTATAAAACTAAAATTAAACTAAAAACAAGAAAAAGTAAATTGGTGAACTTCTTATGATAGGAAAAGCGTGTTTACTTAGATTTAATTACTCCCTAGTTATCTCCTATTGATCCGTTGAATTGCCACATCCTTGTTTTAGTTGAAGCGTCGTATTCCTTATCATTGGTCGTGGGGAGGTGCCGAAGTCCCCAACTCTATGAATATTAGTCTCCCCTAAATCCCTTAACATCCATTAAGTTTTCTAGGTTCTACAAGCCGCAATTCACGCAATAAATACAACGAACAAAACCAATAGTGCCTTCTATGGTTGCGTTTTTAAGACGTTCAAGCTAGTTACATATAAGAGGTCAGCCAGTTTTCTTAACCTAACGCGATAACAATCAACTAAACAAGAGACAACAAATCAATATTCAATAGCTAGGTTTCATTAGATATATGCAAACACAAACAAACTTAAGCTAGCATGATAGATAGAAGAAAAGAAAAACAATTAATCAAACAACACATAGACATATTGAATGACTAAACGAATAACTTATCTTCAATAAAGCACAAGGTTCAAGGGTTGAAAAACAATTACAAAGCTGCTGAAATTCGACTAGGGTTTATTCTCCAAAGATGTCACCCTTTAACAATGAAAACTTTCGAAAATATATATAGGAATACAGTTCTAACAGCGTCAGGTTATAGCCTCTGATGCCGTCAACTCGCCGTGGTTTAGGGTTTCGTCTATGTAATCGACGCTCTGACGGCGTCAGAAAGGGATCTGAGCCGTCTCTTGTTAGCATAAAGCGTGACGTCCATCTCCACTTTACTCCTGACGGCGTCAGGTTATAAAGCCTTCAAAATCTTCTGACTCAACACTAGAATCTCACAGTTTACAAGGGACAACGTCACGTTGTGTCTAATGACGCCGTCAGACCTCCAAGTCTGACGTACTTTTCGCGACTTCGTCGTTTTCTTCACTTTATCGTCCAAATATGCTCCAAAAGTGCCTTTTTCCACAATTCTCTTCCCAAGTCCCTAAAATACAAAAAAAAAAACAATTTGAGGCAATATTTGATCATATTTACTCGATTTTTGGCTTAAATGACCCCTTAAAAAGGTGCCAAATAAATCCTTATCAATCGGATTGGTTCGATACGGCGTATCGAGGTAACTTCACGTGGGGTCCAAGATTATTATATTCCAGAATATTCTTACACCGCCTTCTTGATACGGCGTATTATAGATATGCATATGGCGTATCAGGTCTTCTTTATCTTGGAAATCTGGTGAAGTCTTTGAGATTAATACGGCGTATCCTGATGATATCATACGGCGTATCTGGACTAAAACAATCTCGTTCTTCTTGTTGACCAAAGTTTCATACACGGCGTATCCAATAACTGGATACGGCGTATTCTTCAATGTCAGGCAATGGTCTTGATAATCGTCCAAGTCTTGGTATACGACGTATCTGTCTAGAATGATACGGCGTATTCTTATCTGTTAAGTGGACTTTCTCGAACTTGATCCATTATGCTTCAAAACACCTCCATAATAGCTATCTTTCACCAATTGCTTGTTAATAACTGAGATTGAAACATTTAAGCAATTAAGTATCAAATCTTATATAAAATGATATAAAACAAGCAATATACATAGGATAAATGATTCTATAAATATGACCTTATTTGATGTCATTAACCAGCAAGTGGTATCAGAGCGGTTGTGTTTCTCATAATCCAGATTCGTTCTTGAGTGACTGCTAATAATCCATAGCAATTCTTGAATGACGGCTAATAACACAAATCCAGTACCATCCGTTTCCAACCCCACCAAAATCTATTCTTCCATAAATCATTCTTCTTTAATTTTGCAAGATCAAGGCCTATCGCAATGATCTAGTAAGAATAACGAAGCACCAGTAGCCTCCACCCCAACTCATGTTACCTCACTCTAGTTAGCCCTATCTTCTTACAAGTCTTTTTGTTCAGAAATAAGTTCACCAGGACACAAGGTCCTAGGTAAAGGTTATTGACCTGAATTTTCTATCTCAGAGAGTCTTAAGAAAATATGAGTAGCATACTCAAAATCAACCTAGAGTGGTTATGATAAGTATGAAAATTGGTTATCTTAAGTAATAACCAATACTTGTAGAAATGAGCATCAGGGGGTGTTAAATGGTGAAAATCAGGAATGATTGAAGTGGGAGCATCAGGGGAAGGATGGTATTGTCATCAAACTATACTCAATGGCGCATTAGGAAGTGTTCAAAGAGTCATGCATTTCCTAATCTTCAAGAAAAGTCATCGAAGGCAACAACAAGAAAGTATCATACGTTAATGATATTTCTTTTAATACTTTGTTGTATACGCTTTTGTAAGTAGAAGCCGTTATTCTCACTTACAAACTGTTTAATCTAGGTTATTCCTGAGTTTAAACAGGAGGAGACTATGGGCTTGAAAAGCTGGTCTCTGATTACGATCTGAATAGCCTAAAACTATCATAAGGACGCTGAACTAATGGTGACGCTGATCTATGACATTGAACATTCAAGGTCCGAGTCTATTTCTTCTTCAGCAAACAGAGAGGAATCCGAATGAAATTTTTTTATCATTTTATTCCTTGTTGTAACTCAGTATGTAAGAAGAAGCCGTTATGCTCACTTACTACTGATCTATATTAGGCTATTTGTATATTCAAATAAGTGAAGATTGTTGGGTCTGATTTTTGACCCAATGGTCTTTGACAATGTATTTAAACATAAAATAGCCTAATCAAGTAAGTCTCTGATATAAGTCAGTGAGAACAGTACTAACTGATAAGGATCAGAGAGTAAGTCATCTTCTGGTGGAAATCAATGGTCTTACTCTCTGATGGTTATCAGAAAGTGTTACTCCCTGATGGTTATCAGAGAGTACACCCTCATGGTTGTGAGTGATAGGTGTCTCACTAATGATCATGATGAGGTTTAAAAATATGCGTTTTTAAGGGGTCATTTAGCCTCTAAACTCGTACATATTTGATCAATTATTACCCTAAATAGTTTCTTTTCGAGTTTTAGGTACTTGGGAAGCAAAAGATGGAAATCAACGTGTTTTTGGCTCATTTGGACAAGAAAACGATGAAAACGACCAAGTCACGAAAATGCCAGGAAAAGGAGACCTGACGGCGTCAGAAGTACAACGTGACGCCATCACTTACAAAGTTACAAAGATGATTCAATTATTAATTTTCCAAGTGACGGTTCAGGAGATGGTGACGGTCTAGAGCTGATGGCGTTACTACCATGCAAACAGTGCATGACGGCGTCACAACTTATAAGGTGACGCTGTCACAACGGCGACAGTTTGAAGGACGAAACCCTAATGACGGCAAACTGACGACGTCACACCTATAAAGTGACGCCGTCACATTTGTAAATCTATATATAGATTTATAGGATTTTCATTATGGGTGACACATATTGATAGGATATTGGCAAGACTTTGGTGCACGAATTTTCCAGCTTTTGTAAGGGTTTTTAACCTTCTTGACTCCATGTTTTAATTGAAGATAAGTTATTCAATTCATTAATCATTCAATATGTCTATGTATTATTTGATTATTTATTTATCTTCTCTTCTTTTTTACATGCTTGGCTAGATCTATTAGTGTTTGCTTAGGATTGAATGAAACCTAGTTATTGATTATTGATTGTCGTCACTTGTTTAATTAGTTGTTTTTGGCGTTAGAAGTAGGAAAACTGGCTAGGTCAAATATATTACTAGCTTGAACGTCCGACTTAACGATCCACTATAGTGTAATAGTTGTTTTATTCGTTGTATTTATTGCGTGAATTGTGGTTGGGGACATTAAGAGTCTTAACGAGTCTTATAATTTCCAAACGTTGCGGAACTGCGGATGCTGACCTTAGGATTCTTAACGAGATCAATATATTCATAGAGTTAGGGAAAGTAGCACCACCATACGACCAATATGAAAGAATACAACGCGCTAATTAAAACAAGGACGTGACAATTCGACTAATCTAGGAGATAACTAGGGAGTAAGAAGATTCTAAGTAAACACATTTACTTATCATACGAGTCCACCACTTTACTTTTCCCCAATTCCGAGTCTTACGGGTTTTAAAATACTATTTCTTGTTTCTTGATCATTATTCTCATTATGTGTGGGTTTATCTGTTGCTTAATAAGTCGGATGTGTTGTCTAAGTTTATTTTGTTTCATTAATATTGTTAATAATCAATGTAAGTGTAAAATCAAGTCATTTCATGTGACCATGGTGGTGAATTTGATAACCACGCCTTTCATAAATTGTTTGCTTCTAAAGGTATTCAACCTCGCCACCTTCCTACACCTTTTTAGACACACCAATTTACTACATCAAGTAATTCGTACATCTATTGCCAACTTACCTAATCTTACAACTCCTACTGTTCCAAATACATCTACGCATGAGACACCTAATGTTACAACTCCCACTGTTCCACATATATTTACTCCAACTCAACCAACCACTTCAGCGCAGCCTACACATGCTCCAACCATTCCACTTCGGCCCAAATCACCTTTAGCTCAGTCTAGCCCATCATCCTCCACAACCCAACACTCCTACCTAGCTACACCACAAACTCATCAACCCCGTGACCCAACGACTGTTACTTCGGCTCTACTAAATCCAAACCCGAACCCGGTTTCTATTCATCCTATGGTCACTCATTTTCATGTCAGGACTAACCGTCCTCCTGATCGTCTTACTTTAAATGTGTCAACCGTTTCTCCTTTACCTTAATCGTATAGTGAAGCTTTTAACGACGCTAATTGGCATAATGCTATGTGTTTTGAATATAATGCGCTTATTAAAAATAATACTTGTGTGGAAAACTAGAAGGGGGGGTTGAATAGTTTTATGTCTTTTTAATTTTATTATGAAAACCTTTGTTTATTTTTAAAACACTTAGATTCAAGTTTGTATGAAAAATAAAACTTGAACCTTATTATTAGTTATATATGCATTCTTTTAAATTGATTGTAAAAGTTTTGGTTTCTTGAATAGAGTTTCAATTTGATCTATATGTGAAGTCAACTTCTAATTATTACTAACAGTTATATATGCCTATATGTTATAAAAGTAATGACGATATAAATAAAGATGTAAGTAAGAGATGGAAAGATCTAACCGAGACACGAGGGATTTATAGTGGTTCGGCTACAAGGACACCTTCCTTGCCCTACTCCACTCCCCGAGCACCAAGCTCGAGAGTTTTCTTCACAACTTCAATAAGCTCCCTTATGGCGGAGAAAACCGTACACAACTTTGGCTTACACGGGTTTAACGACACAAAGCTAAATGTCGAGTTCTAATCATAGCTAGAACCAATCTCACAACTTCACAACACAACTTCTTCACAACTTATTCACGACTACTTCACAACGGCTTCACGACTTCTTCACGACTTCAACACTAGGACTTCACGACTAGAACTTCACGACTTCAACACGACCGCTACACAACCTCTATGCTGCGGCTTCACGACTTCAACACTATGTCTTCACGACTAGGACTTCACGGCTTCAACACGACCGCTACACAACCTCTATGCTACGGCTTCACGACTTCTAGGCTATGGCTTCACAACGGCTTCAAGACTTCTCTACTTCACAACTTTACAAGGCTTCTACTCTACTTCTTTACTCCACAACTACTTATCCACCTTCTTCACTACTTACACACTACTCTAGCCTAATCACTTATGTTTACAACTTATATACACACTTTACACAAATGAATGAATGATTTACAAAATATACAAAACAAACAACTTGAGTAACAAGATGATACTAAGTTGTAATACTTCTAGTCTTGATTGATAGAAGTATTCTTCTTTTGCACTTGGATAGTGGAAGCTTGGATCACTTGGAAACCAATGCTTAAGATTACATGATCAAAGGTTTTTTGAAGATATGAAATGAGATCTACAACAGAAAGTTTTAGTGCAAAAGGGTGAGAAAAAAATCCAGGGGAAGGCTGGTATTTATAGGCAGAAAACTGGACAGCTGGAAGGCTACTGGAGCGTGGCCGGCCCCCTTAAATATGGGGGCGGTCCCCTTAATTTTAAGGGGGCCGCCTAGCAAAATTAAGGGGGCCGCCCAAGCCAACCGTTGCCCAGTTTTGTCTTTTTGTGGGGAAAGTTTTTCTGGAACATTTTTACTGATTTTGGTTGAAAATTTGAATTCATAAATTTATAATGAATTAAACCTTTTTATTTATTACCAAAAATGTTTTTCTAAACGATATAAAATATTTTTGACATTTTATAAAAAATCTAGTGATTAAGAAAATGTTCCTTTGATCATATAATGCATTAAGCACTTATTTATTCATACCTTAAGTGATTAAGTTGTAGAAATGAATATTTACAACTAAATACTTGTTTATTTGATAAGTTTATGTTTAATGAGTTTACATTTTGTGATTATCAAAACATAGAGATATGAATAAGTATGAATAATGTTTTTAGGCATTACTTATGTCAACAATCTCCCCCTTTTTGATGATTACAAAACTAAAACTCATTAAATCCAAAAAGTTATTTTTGGACAAGTATTTAGTGAGTTTATATTCACTTCTCCCCCTTTTTGTAGAATAAAAAAGGTTATGCCGACAAGTTTTTGAGACAAAATTTGTCGGGACGAGAACTCCCCCTTGATGTGTGCTCCCCCTCGTTTGAGGGCACCAAGGAATCGATATATGGAATACTTGCAAGAAAAATATTAGAAGCACAAGCATATATATAGCAAAAATAAACATGCATATAAAGACATTCATTAAAAATGTTGTGTATAAATACACAACCATCCAAGATTATATTCAATCCTACATTAGCTAGTAAGTAATGCAATCTACATAATCATTCTAGGAGTACATGATCTTCCATGGGGCTTGCACACAAAATGGTTTGAAAAAATTATTTTTGATTAAGCATTGCATATGCTTAATTTGGTGAGAATGGAGGTGGTGGTGGTGTAGTGGGTGAAAATGGTGGAGGTTGTGGTGGAGGTTGGTTGTTAAGCATGTGTTCAAGGGATGAAAACATGTAGTGTATCTCATCTCTAAGACCAAAGATGATGGTTCGGTTGTGGATGCAACAAAGGTAATTGTCTCCATGGGCTTCAAGTAAAGCCCAAGTGATGGGAAAGCATGGTGGTGGTATTGGTGATGATGAGAAATGAGCATCAAGAGGTGTTATTGGTGATATGGAAATGACAAGTTGGGTGAATGGAGGTTCTTGAGTAGGAGGTGGAGTTGATGCTCTTGATGGTGGTGATGATAGGTGTGAGTTGATGTAGTTATTGATGGATGAAGTGGAAGGTATGGATGAAGATGATGTGCCATGAGTGGAGGGTTTTTTGATGGTGCATTTGGTGCACTTGGGGATGAACATTGAGGTGGTGGTGATGGAGTTTTGGTGTCTTCTTGGGTTAAGTCAATGAAGAGTTGTTTTGGTGGTATGATGAGAATTTTGTGTTTCTTGGATGTCTTAGAGATGGATGATTTTGGTGATAGCATGGTGAATGAAAATGGGTGTTTGATGGAGGTGATGGTTGATTTAGGTAAGGTTTGGAGGTTTTGTGGTAAAATTCCAATACCAGTTTGTCCTTTAAGAGAAATGGTAGCTGGGGCTAGATAAAAGGGGTCACAAGATGCAAAAGAAAACAGTAAATTTTACTGCCCAGATGGCCGGTCCCCTTAATTGTAGGCCAGCCCCCTTAAAATTAAGGGGACCGCCTAGGGAATTAAGGGGGCCGCCCATCTGGTGTTTTCCCAGGCGACCAAATTTGAAAAATTTCCAGAAAAGGGTCATTTTTAGGGTGTTTTTGCAGCAAGCTCCATTTGAATCATGTACATCAAGAATGATTAAATAGTGGCATAAACATGTTAAATACGCATGCATACATTTAAAACATATTATGGAATAAGCATGTTATTAATCATCAAGCATGTATATATATCATGATATCAAGTATACAAGAAATAAGCATAACAATCATATATTAAAGACAAGAAATAAAGCATTCATTAGTTGAAAATAATTATGTTAAAAACATAATTATTGATACAACACATATTTTGCTTATAGCATACAATAAGTAGAAAATTTTAAAATGCCTAAGAGATCCATTTGACTTGCTTGAGACATGAAAAACTTGAATTATTTTGGATGGATGATGGTAAAGAGGGGGTAAAAAATGTTGGATTAATGGGGTTGTAAGTTTGGGTGTATGGATGTTGGAGAGAGTGTTGATGGAGGATTGGAGGTGGAGAGTTTGGACTTGACCGTGTTGAATGAGGGTTTTGATGTTGTTCAAGTGGTGGTGTTGGATTAGATCTAGTTAGAAGATACTCAATCCAAGTGAGACGCTCATTTAAGGCGATGGTTTAATTTTGGAGAAAGATGCAACAAGGACAATTATTGACATGTTTCACAATTTGACTCAAGTGATGTGGTGATGATGGTAATGATGGTGAGATGGATGGTGATGGGTCTAAGTTGCTTTGAGCAAGGTGCAAAGCAAGGAGAGCATTAAGCTCATGGGCTTCCTTGAGTTCTTCAATGAACTTCAAGTGTTGAGTGGAAGGTGATGATGATGGAGAGTGGTTGTTATTTGGTGGAAGGTAAATTTTGGTGGGAGGTTTAGGACAAAACATGTTTGTGAGTTTTGGGAAGTGTAGGATAAAATGGGCTAAAGAATAGAAAAAGGGAACAGCACCTTCGACCATCAGATGGCCGGTCCCCTTAATTAAGGGGCCGGTCCCCTTAAATATTAAGGGGTCCGCCTAATGAATTAAGGGGGCCGCCCATCTGCTGATTTCCAGGTTACTGGAAATGGGTTTTTGGCAGAAAATTGTTGAAAGGGTTGTGTTTTTGGGTTTAGTTTCAAGCAAGTCCAACTCTTTGAGGTAATTTATCATTTAATAACTTATGTATGCAAAGCATGTTTCATAAGGACATTAAGCACTTCTGTCTAGCATGCAACCTACTTATTAAGCAAGTAATATATATACATTTATGGACAAGAAACATGATACCAAGTAATGAGTGCAAAGCAATGGGGAATTGTGATAGCATGGACTTCTAGACTTGTGCCAAGCAAGATCTTAATGAGAAAACTATGGTTTTTCAGATTTGATTTAGTTTACTTATAAATGTCATATACATAAATATAGATGACAAATATGAGATCACCATGCATGATTTAAATAAGTGTTTTTAGCATTATTCAACAATGTTTGCGAGTAGGTTTTATGTGAAAAATATATTAATGAAATAGTTTTGGCTTTATTTCAAAATGTTTTTATGAGGAAAGAAAACATATTTTTCCAATCTTTGGTTTTTGATAAACACGTAATTATGGACACAAGTTTGGAAGAAATGTAGGATGGTGAAACATCTTTAATAGAAATGTGTCATAATCTTTTGAAAAATCATTTTTCCAAAATGTGAAGTTTTTGCAAATTTAAAAATAAATCCCATTAATTATAGGTTTAAAAATAGTGGTTTATAAAAGATATCATGCTCAAGGGTATTGGTTAAGTCTATTGTCACATGCTTCCTCTTTCTACATATCATATGGCATTTAAGCATGTATTATGACTAAATACAAAAATACAATATATCAGAGTAGTTAGAGAAAAACAAAAGCTATTATAATGACAATGCATTCAACAACTAAACAAATAATTACGAAGGCATGCAGTCAAATCACATAGGAGCAAGTAAACCTCTAGAAATTTTATATATGCAAGATGACATAAATCTAGGAATAAAAAGCTCTAGTGAAAAGCAAAGATCATAACAGTAAACTATCGTTAGGTATATTTAGGAAGAATAATGTATTCAAGTTGGAGAATGAGTATGAGACTATTACTAGTGGTGCTCAATTCAGGATAAACACGACCGTTTTTACGGGTTACACACACCCAACTTCTCACATAGAAGCAATTCAACCGTTAGGTCAAATTGAGTTTCTAGTCAATAGATTCTCCAGTAGTCATTCTCTTTTTAGAAGAAATTAAGTTCCTAAATTTACCTATCGAAGAGTACCAAATATGAAGATTGCTTAGTTTACTAATACTTAGGGGGGCTAACTAAAGAGTTTCTAGTTCATTAAGCCACAGAACGAATATAAATAAAGTGTAAAGGCAAAGCAACCTATCAGACTAAGCGTATCCTAAGGCATTAATAAGATTATATGCATGAAGTAATTACAACAGGTTTTACCTCTCGAGGGATCTCAAGAGGCTTGCAATCCCCACCAGGCAGTGTACCTGACCGATGTAGTATAGTGAAGTGGCAAGTACCGGGGGATTGATCGTTCTCTAGGGGAATAGTGTCGTTAGGATTGAAAAACTACTCTAATAGGTCTAAGGTTGAGGGAAGATTCTTTTTGTATTTTTTTATATTTTATGAAAGCAAGTAAAATCTCGGGTTTGAAGGAGTGGGCGGAATTAGTTGCTAGTCAACTAACCCAAATAACTACAATTGCAAATAAAATAAAATACTGAAAATGAAAAGGTTGTGAAACTTATATGGAGAGAAATGTGTTTACTTAGATTTCCTTACTCCCTAACTATCTTTTACCGGTTGATTAGTGTGTATTAATTGCGTGGATGACGGGTGTATTCCTTAATACCAATCGTGGGGTGGCGTACGTACTTCCCCAACTCTACAAGCTCCTACTTCACTCCTATGTCGAGCCGGCTAAGAAGCTCCTAACATGGGATCACTAGAATTCGCTCATGCATTAAATACAACCATAAAAACCTAGTACGCATTGGTTCATGTTTCTTAAGACGTTCAAGCAAGTTACCGTATAGGAGGTTAGCCAGTTTTCTTAAGCCTAACATCGATAAACAATCATCCCATACAATTAATAACACACTAGTAACCAATAATCAATAGTTAGGTTTCATTAGATCTAAGCAAACACAAGATAAATCTAGCCTAGCATGTTAATTAAAAGACAAGAACAAGATATAATCAAACAACACATAGACATATTGAATGATTAAATGATTACTTATCTTCAATTAAACATGGGAGATCCAAGGGTATAAAAACCCTTAAAAATGGCAGAAATTCGTCTAGGGTTTCTCCTCACAAAGTTGCACACTATGAATAAAAATTGCAAAACTATATATAGAGTTTAGTGGCTGACGGCGTCACGTTATAGGCCGTCACCTCGCCGTGGCTAGGGTTCCCGGATGGTCTTCCTGACGCCGTCCCTCTTTAATCCTCCAAAATCCGCTCTGGCCTATCAAGGTCTGACGCCGTCAGACTAGGGCTTGACGCCGTCTCTCTTTAACTTAAACCGTGATGGCCTTGATCACCTTAAAGGGTGACGCCGTCAGACTTTCCATTGCAAAACTCTTTGGCGCGTCACGTGTATTTTGTCATATCCACCTCTTTTGCCAAGCCATGACGCCGTCAGGAGCAATCCTTGACGCCGTCAAGTGTACTTTTCCAGCAGCTTTGGAGACTTTGTCGTTTTCTTCACTTTTATGCTCCAAAAACGTCCAAAATGCTTCCTTTTCCAGATTTCTTCTCCAAAGTACCTAAAATGACAAAAGGAACGATTTAGGGCAATATTTGATCAAATAAATACGATTTAGGGCTTAAATGACCCCCTAAAAGCGGTACACTTTTCGCTTCATCAAATACCCTTACACTTGAGATTTGCTTGTCCTCAAGCAAATGCGCTTTTATTCTAATCAAAATACAAGTTAGGGGTCATTTAATGCTAATATAAAAGTAATTACAACAAATAGTCGTTCCACTTTAATCATAATAAGCACGGAGATTACACACTAGCACCTCACAAGTAGTGTTTAGATACTCACATCTCTCAGGTGTCATAAAAGTATATCTCATAAATGAAAATGAATAATATCTCTCACTACCTGTCATAGCAAATAGATTACCATAGGCTTGGGAAAGGATCAAAAACCTTCTCCACTAGGCGTAAGCACCTAAGATAAACTATCAAAGAGGGCTTTTAAACGGGTTATAACGTTAGGTGTAGGGATATGATAAACACGGATTTGTTGGATAAGGGATATTTTACTGGTGGCGAGTTAAAGATCTTGATTAATTACATGTAAAATATGGCGTTGCTAAGCCAAGACTAGACTCGACTTAAGCTAATGAAAGAAATAACAAAAACATAAAATAAACATAAAATGAAACGGGATGGTAGTTCGTATGTTTTTTCTACTTTTTTTTTTTTTTTTTTTTTTTTTTTTTTTTTGATTCGCTCTTGCCCTACCATCCAAAATAATACATCATAGGGACGTTGCATCCCCCTTACACTTGAACTTTTACATAACTTTACAAATAACTATTCTAATGACTCGAATTAAGATAATCGAAACACTTGGAGTACTTTTAAAATATTTAGCACATATGGGGGTAATAATGTTGTTCTTCCCCATTACTCCATTACACTAGTACTTTACCCATGAGTCCCAATCGTCCCAAAACAATATGTACAAGGATATGACTCGACTTAGCAACCATGTAATCAATTAGATAATTAACTAAGGTTTTAAACAAATGTTGTCACAATAATGCACTAAAAATGAGTGCATACAAGGTAGGCTAAGGCGATTTGGGTGTACATTTAAGTGGGGTGTAATAAATTCTTCCTTTAAGTAAAATGCTTAAAGTTAGAAACGAAAAGATAGGCTCTGAGGGGTGTACTAGGGGTATCGTGTACCAAAAATGGGTACAACGCAAAGGGTGTGGAAGAATTACTTGACCAATGTAGCCAATGTAATTATAACAAAAACACATGTGTAAAACAATGGGTTAATCCTAATGCCTCTTATCATGTAGTAAATCTAACTACACGAATGTAGTGTCACTTGTGGCCTCGGAATGGTCCTAACGCAAGTTCTAGAATCTAAGTGCTACCGGTACACACATCATAGCATAAATGCTTTTCCTACCAATTCTAGGGGCGAACCTCACATATTTGGGGGTGGAAAATTTTTTAGTGGTACGGTTTTGTGCTAGTCATATAACTCTTATCCGTGAGACGCTCATTAAGATCAAAGTTTCACTCCTATATGTTGTAAAAAATTTTAAAGTTGGCACTAAAATTGCCTTAACAGGTATTTCTCTCAGTTTTATTACACATCTACCATTAAACAAACAAAAAATCAAGCGTAATAGCATTCTCTAAAGTATCGTACTTTACCCCCCCCCCCCTTACACTTAAGATGAACATTGTCCCTAATATTCAAATAACAAGATGTAAAAGTAAATAAGGTAAAAGAATGAAATCAAATACTCCCCTGATTCGCTCGGTGGATAAAGAGGTAACATGGTTAGATCTTCTTCCAAGAGAATGTAGAAGCTTCAAGACTAAAGCATCGCCAAAAGCTTGATTCCACATACATCTCCTTGTCCAAAATAACCTGTTAAACCTGAGAAAATAAACACGAAAACCTGCATAACATCGGCGGGATAAATTCTATATAAGGATATAATGCTTGTGGAATGATAATTTTGCAGATTCCTGGAGTTTATAAGTTAGAGATTTAATAAAAACTTTTTATGATTCCGGTAGAAAAACAAAACTTTCAAAAATTTCAGAAAATTAAAACCTGACGCCGTCAGGTTGTAATGCCTGACGCCGTCAGAAATGATCTGACAGAATTCTCATGTTAAGTTTTCGGAAAATTTCTGGAAAAACCTATACCTTACTTCCTGGAAATCCTGCAAAACATCACTATGACTCGATACAAGCATTTGACTCAAACAAATACTAATATGTATGTTAATTTATTATTGTTATGATTCATGTTCATTTGTTCTAATAAACCGATTTGGATTTCCCTTACACTTAACTTTTGCAAAATACCTTTATATGTAGTTAAGACGAAGTTAAAAACAAGATAAAGCATTTTCACAATTTAGTTTTGAACATGAATCACTAATAATAAAAATTAAACATACATACGGAAACAACTAAAATCAAACAACCAACTAAATAAACACACAAAGCAAATAAAGCTTGGGTTGCCTCCCAAGAAGCGCTTTTCTTTATTAACGAGTCTTGTAGCTAGACTCAAAGTCACGTACATTACATGATTCCATCATTCATAATGACGTATCCCTGATAGATATAATCCTTGTTATCAGGGTGGTGGTGTCTCAATCGCTCGACATTCGCAGTCACTTCACCTCCTCCCTTGCTGGTCAAGCTTACTACCCCATCTTGGTGTAGACTTTTAATTGTGAATGGTCCGTACCACCAGGGACTTGGTTCATTGGTATGTGCTTTTGTTTCTGAATGCCTTAGGAGCACTGAGTCTCCTTTTGTGAATTCAACGGGGTTATTGGTCTGCTCATCATCCTCAATATAATCGTTATTTCCACCCTTACATTCTCTAATCTCATTTTCATTGTAATTCTTAATCCTTGCCTCCCATGCAAGGATTTTCTCTCGAACATTACCACGGATTATATTGGGGTTCGCCTCCATCTTCTTTTGTAGAGCAACATCTCGTATATGTCGTGGGATCGTTGGGAAGTTTATTGTTTTCTTCCCCTTCTTCATTTGGATGGTACTATTCTCGTAATCGATTTGTGCCCTAGTGGTAACGAGAAAGGGTGCCCCAAGGATTATTGGCATATTCATATAATTTCTTTCAATAATCATGAAGTCGACCGGATACAGGAATCCGGCAACGTTGACCAACACATCTTCTGCAATTCCTAACGGGTACTCATAAGAATGTTTTGCAAAGGAGAGTTTAGTACGGGTGATGGATGGCAGTTCGTCGGTTAACTGGACATAAACGGATAAAGGCATCAAATTCACGTCGGAACCTTGGTCAGCTACCGCATCCAGATACTTGAGTTTTCCAATGCTGCATGGTATTTCGAAGACTCCGTAGAATTCCTGCTTTTCCACTAACTTTTGTCTTATGAGGCTCTCATACAATTGCCCTCCGGGTAATGTGTCAGATTCATCATCCGGTTCCATCCTCTTGGACTCCTTGTTGGGTAGATGAGTACGTCGATAGTTTCTCACCCAATCGTTTATGGTCTCCTTGTTTATTTCGTGCTTCAAGTAATGTCTCACTTGTTGTGACTTTGGCGGTTCTACCAATTGGCGCTCCTCAGAGGGCACCTCCTTTCCCTTGTCGGAATCGCATTTGTAGGCATTGGTGTTTCCGTCACTAAGTGGGATGAGATCAATCTTGTTAACTTTCATAGTTATCAACTTCCCTCTTTCTTCATTTACGCCTCCTTTGACGACGGAGATGGCATTAACACAATTAGTGTTGGGAACTTCAACGTCTTTTCGCACTAACACATTTTCAGGAGCTTTTGTTTTTGTGTATTCTTTCAAAAGGCCCATCATCTCAGCCATCTTCTCTTCCATCTCCTCCTTTTGTTTGTAGATAGCTTCCTCAAATTTTGCCAATCGTTCGGAGTGTTTTGACATGTATTCTCTCATTCGAGCTTCGAATGTTGGACTAAGTTCCTGAGGTGGTGAGTTGGGTTGAGCGTGCTTATGGAAGGGTTTAGTATTTTCCCTCCGGGGTGATTCGGACAATGGTATTTGCTTAATGCTTGAGACCGAGTTAACCGTTGCTTTTTGTGGACTTAAGGGTCTCTTTTGCTTTTCCATAAGATATGCAACCCTCTTCTCAAGTTCACTAACGCTTTCCTCGGTGATTTGATTGGCTTTATCGGGCGATGAATATGTCTTGACCGCCGAGCGTACGTCGTGGGAAACTTGCCACAATTCATCATCGTCGGATGCGAGCTCATCAATGATCTCCCATGATTCCTCGGCGTTTTTATCACGCAATCTGCCTCCGGCGGCTCGATCGATGGCACGCTTGGCGTGGTAGTCAACATGGTCATAGAAGATTTGAATTTGAAGCCAGAGATCTATGCCATGATGAGGGACTTTTCGGAGTAAGTCCTTGAATCGAATCCATGCCCCATACAGGGTTTCGCCTCGACGTTGTTCGAACATCAAGATATCCTTCCTTAACTTGGTAGTTCTTCCTGGTGGGAAAAACTGAGCAAGGAAACGAGTGGTGAGATCATCCCAAGAGGTGATGGATCCTGCGGATAGACGCTCTAGCCATTGACTAGCTTGGTCCCGCAGAGAGAATTGAAAGAGACGCAGTCGGGTCGTCTCTCGAGTGGCAACATCAAGGTCTATAGAATCAACGATTTTGAGAAAGTCCTTGAGATGTTGGTTAGGATCTTCGGAACGAAGTCCATGGAATGCGCATCCGCTTTGCACCAACCGAATGGTGTCGGATCGCAAGGGAGTGACATTGGCTCCTTGAGTGAGCTCAATGGTGTTTCGATAGCCATGGTGGCTAGGACGGGAGTAGTCTCCTAAGGTACGGGCTCTAGGAGGTGGGTGTTGTTGTGGTGGTGGGTTGTTGGGATCGAAGATATTACCACCTTCCATGATGTCGGATGGTAATGGTTACGAACAAAGAAACGAAGAAAAAAAGATAGACTAAAGAAATCCTAGAAAAATAAAAATAAAAAATCTCACTAGAAAGAAATCTAGTGAGTAGACCTAATAAAATAAAAATTCAACCTAAACAATAACTATTCCCCGGCAGCGGCGCCAAAAACTTGATGCGTGGTTTTGCGACCTTACAACAGGTTTTACCTCTCGAGGGATCTCAAGAGGCTTGCAATCCCCACCAGGCAGTGTACCTGACCGATGTAGTATAGTGAAGTGGCAAGTACCGGGGGATTGATCGTTCTCTAGGGGAATAGTGTCGTTAGGATTGAAAAACTACTCTAATAGGTCTAAGGGTGAGGGAAGATTCTTTTTGTATTTTTTTATATTTTATGAAAGCAAGTAAAATCTCGGGTTTGAAGGAGTGGGCGGAATTAGTTGCTAGTCAACTAACCCAAATAACTACAATTGCAAATAAAATAAAATACTGAAAATGAAAAGGTTGTGAAACTTATATGGAGAGAAATGTGTTTACTTAGATTTCCTTACTCCCTAACTATCTTTTACCGGTTGATTAGTGTGTATTAATTGCGTGGATGACGGGTGTATTCCTTAATACCAATCGTGGGGTGGCGTACGTACTTCCCCAACTCTACAAGCTCCTACTTCACTCCTATGTCGAGCCGGCTAAGAAGCTCCTAACATGGGATCACTAGAATTCGCTCATGCATTAAATACAACCATAAAAACCTAGTACGCATTGGTTCATGTTTCTTAAGACGTTCAAGCAAGTTACCGTATAGGAGGTTAGCCAGTTTTCTTAAGCCTAACATCGATAAACAATCATCCAATACAATTAATAACACACTAATAACCAATAATCAATAGTTAGGTTTCATTAGATCTAAGCAAACACAAGATAAATCTAGCCTAGCATGTTAATTAAAAGACAAGAACAAGATATAATCAAACAACACATAGACATATTGAATGATTAAATGATTACTTATCTTCAATTAAACATGGGAGATCCAAGGGTATAAAAACCCTTAAAAATGGCAGAAATTCGTCTTAGGGTTTCTCCTCACAAAGTTGCACACTATGACTAAAAATTGCAAAACTATATATAGAGTTTAGTGGCTGACGGCGTCACCTCGCCGTGGCTAGGGTTCCCGGATGGTCTTCCTGACGCCGTCCCTCTTTAATCCTCCAAAATCCGCTCTGGCCTATCAAGGGTTGACGCCGTCAGAATAGGGCTTGACGCCGTCTCTCTTTAACTTAAACCGTGATGGCCTTGATCACCTTAAAGGGTGACGCCGTCAGACTTTCCATTGTAAAACTCTCTGGCGCGTCACGTGTATTTTGTCATATCCACCTCTTTTGCCAAGCCATGACGCCGTCAGGAGCAATCCTTGACGCCGTCAAGTGTACTTTTCCAGCAGCTTTGGAGACTTTGTCATTTTCTTCACTTTTATGCTCCAAAAACGTCCAAAATGCTTCCTTTTCCAGATTTCTTCTCCAAAGTACCTAAAATGACAAAAGGAACGATTTAGGGCAATATTTGATCAAATAAATACGATTTAGGGCTTAAATGACTCCCTAAAAGCGGTACACTTTTCGCTTCATCAATCGATGTGTGAATGATAGGTGAGTCTTCAAGATAACCAAGGTGTGAAAGTATATCATGGCAAGCTTCTAACACCTTATTTAAACCGAAGTGGCTTGACCCGAACATGTCTTGTACTGGACTCATTTGATATCTTAGCCTTGATGCATATAACGACTTATGTAGAATCTTCCACATCGGATGATGTTCTTCTCCTTCGTCTGTGTCACTCCATGATTGTGGATTGGGTTCACTTTGGAGTTGATTCATCTTCGTTGTTAATACCTTCATTAACAACATTTGAACTAGTAGCACATGTATCTATTTTATCTAAATGTTTATCTATTAAATTTTCTAAGATAACTAATTCATGTACAAGATCAAAATCCTCATCTTTGGCTTGACATTTTTCTTGATGAAAGTTTAAGAAATTTTTCCAAATATCATTTTCCGTTTTACAGAAGGATATTCATTCATATTAAACTTTCGGCAAGGTTTTGTAAACAATTATTTTAGCTTTATTATTTATGTCATTCTTTGTTTTCAAATAATTAATTTAACTTTCAAACTCCGTTTTTGCTTGACTTTCAAAATCCGTTTTTGTTTGACTTTCAAAATCCGTTTTTATTTGACTTTCAAAAACCATTTTTGTTGATTGAAAATCACCAATCGAAATGACATGCCAAAGATCTAGTTCAATTGATTTCACATAATTTTCAAATTTATTTTTCCATTCAAGAAAAGTATAGTTTTCAAATAGCGGTGGTTTTTGCATAAATTCCCCTTCTAAATATTTTTCGAATTCCATAGATCGATTCAAGTTTTAAAATACAGTATATTTTAAAAATCTTGTTTAACCTGTCTCTGATACCAATTGTGGAAAACTAGAAGGGGGGGTTGAATAGTTTTATGTCTTTTTAATTTTATTATGAAAACCTTTGTTTATTTTTAAAACACTTAGATTCAAGTTTGTATGAAAAATAAAACTTGAACCTTATTATTAGTTATATATGTATTCTTTTAAATTCATTGTAAAAGTTTTTGTTTCTTGAATAGAGTTTCAATTTGATCTATATGTGAAGTCAACTTCTAATTATTACTAACAGTTATATATGCCTATATGTTATAAAAGTAATGACGATATAAATAAAGATGTAAGTAAGAGATGGAAAGATCTAACCGAGACACGAGGGAATTATAGTGGTTCGGCTACAAGGACACCTTCCTTGCCCTACTCCACTCCCCGAGCACCAAGCTCGAGAGTTTTCTTCACAACTTCAATAAGCTCCCTTATGGCGGAGAAAGCCGTACACAACTTTGGCTTACACGGGTTTAACGACACAAAGCTAAATGTCGAGTTCTAATCGTAGCTAGAACCAATCTCACAACTTCACAACACAACTTCTTCACAACTTATTCACGACTACTTCACAACGGCTTCACGACTGCTTCACGACTTCTTCACGACTTCAACACTAGAACTTCACGACTTCAACACGACCGCTACACAACCTCTATGCTGCGGCTTCACGAATTCAACACTATGTCTTCACGACTAAGACTCACGACCGCTACACAACCTCTATGCTACGGCTTCACGACTTCTAGGCTATGGCTTCACATGGCTTCACAAGACTTCTCTACTTCACAACTTTACAAGGCTTCTACTCTACTTCTTTACTCCACAACTACTTATCCACCTTCTTCACTACTTACACACTACTCTAGCCTAATCACTTATGTTTACAACTTATATACACACTTTACACAAATGAATGAATGATTTACAAAATATACAAAATAAACAACTTGAGTAACAAGATGATACTAAGTTGTAATACTTCTAGTCTTGATTGATAGAAGTATTCTTCTTTTGCACTTGGATAGTGGAAGCTTGGATCACTTGGAAACCAATGCTTAAGATTACATGATCAAAGGTTTTTTGAAGATATGAAATGAGATCTAAAACAGAAAGTTTTAGTGCAAAAGGGTGAGAAAAAAATCCAGGGGAAGGCTGGTATTTATAGGCAGAAAACTGGACAGCTGAAAGGCTATTGGAGCGTGGCCGGACCCCTTAAATATGGGGGCGGTCCCCTTAATTTTAAGGGGGCCGCCTAGCAAAATTAAGGGGGCCGCCCAAGCCAACCGTTGCCCATTTTTGTCTTTTTGTGGGGAAGATTTTTCTGGAACATTTTTACTGATTTTGGTTGAAAATTTGAATTCATAAATTTATAATGAATTAAACCTTTTTATTTATTACCAAAAATGTTTTTCTAAAAGATATAAAATGTTTTTGACATTTTATAAAAAATCTAGTGATTAAGAAAATGTTTCTTTGATCATATAATGCATTAAGCACTTGTTTATTCATACCTTAAGTGATTAAGTTGTAGAAATGAATATTTACAACTAAATACTTGTTTATTTGATAAGTTTATGTTTAATGAGTTTACATTTTGTGATTATCAAAACATAGAGATATGAATAAGTATGAATAATGTTTTTAGGCATTACTTATGTCAACAACTTGGACACTTGTGTTGTGACCCAGGATGCATTCATATTCGATCCACGTGGTTGTTTTGACATAAGTATTCAGCATATGGTACTCTTAGTCGTTAAAAGGCTCAACTTGTAGCGAATGGCAGCACCCAACTTTCTGTACTGATGTTGATGAGACCTTTGGTCCAGTTGTTAAACTGGGTACCGTTAGGACTGTTCTTAGTCTTCCTATTTCTCTACATTGGCATGTTCATCATCTCGATGTCAAGAATGCATTTCTACATGGGGATTTATCTAATATGGCTTTTATGCATCATCCTCCTGGCCTCCGGAACCCACATCGTGCTAATCGTGTTTGTTTAATGCTGAGGTCTCTTTATGGTCTTAACCAGGCTCTTCAAGCTGGTTTCAGTGTTTTACTACATATATTACCCATGTTGGTTTTTGTCATAGCCGTTGTGCTCATCCATTTTGCTGCTTATTTACTTTTTGTATGTTGATGATATTGTACTGACTGCCTATTCTGCAACATTCTTACAACGAATTATGACTTCTTTACATCAACAGTTTTCTATGACAGATCTTGGTTCCTTTAATTATTTTCATGGTTTTTCGGTTACTCGAAATTCTTCTAGGATGTTTTTGTCACAGCAGAAGTATGCATCTAAGCTTATTGAGGGGGCTTACATGTATAGGTGTAATTCTTGTAGGATACTTGTTGACACGGTTTCCAAGTTAGGGGCTGATGGGGATCCTATGTCTAATTCGACTTTATGTCATAGTCTTGCGGGAACTCTTCAGTATCTTACTTTTACTCGCCCTGATATCTCTTATGTTGTGCAGCAGGTTTGTTTATCTATGCATGATCCGCGGGAGCCTCATTTTTCTGCTCTCAAGCGGATTTGCGGTATGTTAGTGGTACTTTTAGATCACGGATTACACATATACTCCTCCTCTACTGTGTCTCGTGTTGCTTACTCCGATGCGGACTGGGCTGGTTGTCCTATGACTCATCGATCGACATCAGGTTATTGTGTTTTTCTTGGCAACAACCTCCTCTCTTGGTCTTCTAAGTCGAGAGTAGAGTTACGGGAACAACCTTCTGATGGAAAACGAATTTCACGTTCAGTTCAGAGAGCACTTTTTTGTTGAGAATTCCTTGTTCCCTCTCGATAGACCAGCAGCGAACTCTAAACTTGTGGGGCCCTATCTATTCCATCTCTCGAGCCTCGAAGAAAGCCCCCCTCATGCTTTCTAGATCCAGTGTTAAGGCCGAGTATCGAGGTGTTGTTAATGCGGTTGCTGAGACTTGTTGGTTGAGGAATTTGTTATGCTAGCTTCATACACCTTTTTATTCTGCTACCTTGGTATATTGTGATAATTAATGTAAGTGCTGTTTATTTATCATCTAATTTGTTTCAACATCAGAGTTACTGATATGGTTTAAATTACTCTTATTTTACAAGGCAATTTCTCATGATTTAAGTGTATATTAGTTCTTGTTTGATGAAATATATGCTTAATTATGTTTAAAAGTTGTGTTGTAAGGTTAGTATGATGATTTGATGTAGATGGATCGGATTGGAGATGGATGACATTGAAGATTTCAAGATTTGCACCTGATGGAAGACCATACGACCATATCAAATATTTCATACGGTCATATGGAGGCAGTGAACACCTTAGAGTCTGGAAGACCCATAAGGCCATACCAAATATCTCATACGGTCGTATGGTGCCTGCAGTGAAGCAATTGATTTGAAGACCATACGGCCATACCAAATATTCCATACGGCCGCACGGATGACAGCTGAGACTATAAATACCCACGAATTATAGGGTTTTGGGGGGTTCTCTTCCACACAAAAACAAGTGACGGCTCACATCATTTCTTTGGAGATTTTTGGGGCTTTTGGAGCACTTGGAGAGGAGAATAACACCATTTGATTCCAATAACATGATTGTAAACTAATGGTTAATTCTTAACTTTTGATTTATGATTATGTCTTGTTTCATTTCTTTTACTTGTTTATTTGAATCACTCATTATGAGTGAGTAGTTTACTAGTGTTTGCTTGGATTAGATGTAGCTTGTGGTTGGATAATACAAACTTGGTGAGATTGTGCAAAACCCATTTGGTTGTTTTTGATGAAATGAATAATTTGATGTTTTCTTTGTTCAAAACTTATGTTTATCAAATAACGAGTTCATGAATGATTGGATTAAGCTTGTAGACCAACTTCTTTTAAAAATCATTTGTGTTTCACTAATTGTCTATACTTAGTTGAGACTTTAATCTAGACCAAGGATTATTGGAATTCGTTAAGTGGGTAACTTATAGTTTTGAACATTGTTTAGTCACTCATATGACCCTTTGCGTGATTGGAACCTAAATATCAAACATTTTGTGAAATCAAATATTGGTTTTAAAAGCATAATTTGAGGTGGTGTTTACAGAGACCCTTGTAGCACTTTCCAATAATTGTTAGGGATAGACGATGAAGACCCTCAAAGTCTAACCACATTTGTAATCCAAATCGCACAATTGCACTTTGTTGAGTATTATCCAACCCAAGTGAAGTCTATCTAAGCCAACATTCTTTTTAGCATATTGTTTCTCAATTTTAGTTACTTAAGTGTTTTAAAGTCTTTTCTTAGTTTACATTAATTTAGCTTAGTTCTAGTAGTTTACAAAAACTAAACAAAAACCCATTTCATAACTAAATATAAAATGAACATTAAGTATCTTGATTTGATTTTGGCTTCCTTGGGACTATAAAACCGGTCCTTACTTTGCTATATTACATACGATTGGTACACTTGCCATTTGTGTGTAGTTTTTAATTTGATAATTTCCAAATCTATATTTTAAAACTTACATCAAGTTTTTGGCGCCGCTGCCGGGGAGCCATAAATCATCTTTTGAAAAAGATTATTAGTTTTGTAGTTTAGTTGATCCTTCTGGAAGAATTTATTCTTTAAGAAGTTATTTGCTTTTTATATATATTATTTTGTTTGGATTTCGTTTGTTTCCTTGTGTTTTATTTTTGTAGTGCATGACCCGAAACAATCCACCCGAAGATTTTCCAAGTCCTTTATCCGATCCAGAAAGAGTTCTTCATCAAAGGTTGAGAGTGATTCGGAATTCACGTCAAATTGAACATTTGGGTACATCGGGTCCTAGTTTAGATAGAGAGTGTATGACAAATATTCTACCACAAAATAACCAAAACCCTCCACCACCAAACGATCAAAACATAGAAGACAAAAATATGGGTGATCAATTGAGACCAATGGAAGAACTTCTTCAAGCACCAACCGAAGGTATTGGAGATGCTATATTAGTACCCACGGTTGTAGCTAATCAATTCGAGTTGAAAACCGGGTTACTAAACCTTATTAGCAATAATCCATTTCATGGACTTGAGAATGACGACCCACATTCTCACATAAAAAGATTCACCAAATTAACCCAAACCATCAAACTAAACCAAGCCCCCCAAGACTTTGTGAGGCTAATCTTGTTCCCGTTTTCACTAGAAGGAGCCGCCTGAAGATGGCTGGAAAAGGAACCTCCAAATTCAATCACAACTTGGGAAGATTGTGTGTCTAAGTTTGTGAATCAATTCTACCCTCCTTCAAGAACTACAAGTCTTAGGAATGACATAACGCAATTTCAACAAGCTTTCAATGAAACTTTTAGTACAGCGTAGGAAAGGTTCAAGGGTTTGTTAAGGAACTGTCCTCACTATGGTTTTTCGAATCTACATCAAATAGACACCTTCTACAATGGTTTGAATCAATTTGATCAAGACCCACTCAATTCGACGGCGGGAGGCAATTTGTTGTCTAGGAATACTCGAGAAGCATTGGTTATTATTGAAAACAAGGCTAAAGTGAGAACCGCAAGGAAAAAATCTCAAGTTTCGAGTGGCGCTAGTAGTTCAAGTCAAAATGAAACCATCAATGCTCTTACTCAACAAATTCAAACCGTTGGGAAGCAAATTGCAACCATGCAAAAGCCGGTGAATGTAGTTCAAGAAGTTTGTAACGAGTGTGAAGGAGCACATCCAACTAGGGAATGCCAAGGGCAGGGGTATTTGAATCAAGGGGAGGATGTTAATGCATTTTCAGGTGAATTTCAAGATATCGGCCAAGGGAGAGGGAAGTATCATTTCAAGCCTCAAGACAACCGCTATGGAAACACTTACAATGAGAATTGGAAGAAACACCCCAATTTCTCATATCATTCAAACAACACTCAAAATCCTCCCGGTTTAAACCAAAGCTCAAGTTCTAACCAAAACCGTTCAAACTTCCAAAACCAACAACAAAACCTACCTTATCACAATCAATCCCAAAACCGACAATTACAACCCCAACAACAACCTTTCAACCAAAACCAAAATCAAAACTGTAACCAATACCAATCTAACTACCAAAATAACCAATCTCAAAACAACCAAAACTACCAAGACCCTCAAAACTACCAACAACATCAACAAGTACCTTATCCAAAAAACTCACAATCAAAACCAACCCCACCCAACGACCCTTTGATGGCGATGATGACCAAGTTTTATAACAATCAAGAAGCTAAAAACAACCAAGTTGATTCTACACTTCAAAATCGACAAGCCACTCTCAAGGACTTACAAAACCAAATTGTTCAAATTTCAAAAATGCTTCAAGAAAGGCCCTAAGGTGGTCTCCCTAGTAACACCGAGCAAAATCCTAAGGATTTGAAGGCGGTTTTCACTAGAAATCAAAAAGGACAAAGTAACATGGATTTGGGGGAGGAAAATAGAAGGGAAGTGATTGAGAAAGATGTTGAAGAGGATAAAGGAGATGAGGTTGAAATAGAAGAGGAATTGGTTGTAAAGAAGCCTAAGGGCAATGTGGTAGTAGAAGAAGAGAGGTAGTGAAGGGGAGTGAAGGCTCGAGTGGAAATGATGTTCAAGTGGACAAGATGCAACCAAATTGCCAAGGAAGTACTGCATATGTTCCACCACCTCTTAAACCATATGTGCCCGTAATTCCTTATCCTCAAAGGTTTAGGAATCAACAACAAAAGGTGCAATATGGTAAGTTTCTTGAAATGTTTAAACAACTTCATGTGAACATTCCTTTTGGTGAGGCTTTAGCTCAAATGCCTAAATATGCCAAGTTTCTTAAGGACTTGCTTTCTAACAAGAGTAAGCTTGAGAACTTGTCTAATGTAGATCTAAATGCCAATTGTTCGGCTATTGTGTTCAATAAAATACCCGAGAACAAAGAAATTTCATGACAAAATGATCAAACCAAAAGATTTTAAAATTGGTGATCGAGTTCTTCTTTTCAATTCTCGTCTTAAACTTCATCCGGGTAAGCTAAGATCAAGGTGGACCGGTCCATTCACAATTGCCCAAGTGTTTCCATTTGGTACAATTGAGTTGAATCATCCTAATGGTAATTTTAAAGTGAATGGACATCGTTTGAAACATTATTTTGATGGTCCCATTGAGTTTCAAGGCGAGGAAGACCTCGACCTTTACCCCAAGGATAATTGAATTCGGGGTCGAGTCATGCTCAAGACTCGTAAATAAAATGAGTACCTTCGGGAATATCTTGAAGATTTAGTTAGTTTAGTTTATTATTATTTTGCATAATTTTAGTAGTCTAAGTAGTTAGAATGCATTCTTAAACCATTTGTAGGATTTTAAAATTTTCACGTTTTCATATAGCCATATGAAATATTTTCATACAGTCATATGCCCAACTCAGAGGTTTTTGGAACTATAACTGCACTCCATATGGCCATATGAAATATTTCCATACAGTCATTTGTGCATCTCAGAGTTTTTGGAACAAAAAAAGTTGCACTCCGTATGACCATATCAAAAAACCCATATGGCCGTGCCTGTATGCTATTTTGAAACTTTCTGAGTAAAAAATGAACACCAGTTATTACGCCCTCTCACAAAACCATATAAGGGCATATGCATCATAAAAAAAATTTAAAAAAATAATAATAAAAAAAATTAAAAAAAAAAGTCAAAACACGTCCTTTTTTTTACCCAACCCGACCCTTTCAAGTTTATAAACAAACTCATTATCTTTGTAACTCCAATTTGTTCAAGCCCATGTCGAATTCCATTTAAACCGAACACAATAAATCATCTTCTCTTCATCATAGGCTGATTTCGAGGTATCAATTCGAAATCTTTCACTTTTGATTTTCACTTTGAAATTTTCGATTTACATGGATATGGTGGGTTTTCAAATTTGATGTTTACATGTTGCTCCTTGATGCTCGAAATCGTCATATATGTGCTTATTTTGGAATTTAATTCATAATTTATCTGATTTCGAATTTTGTGTTAAGAGCAGATTGTGCATTTATTGGTTGAACCTTTTTTTGAGTTGTGGTTATTGTTTTTATGCTTGTGTCACCATTACATTTCACTTGGACTTTACGAGATTAATTGATTGTTCCTGATGGATACTTAGGGTGTGTTTGTTTTTAAAAAAAAATCTTACTAGCCCTCTTACTCTTACCGGTAAGAGGTGGTCAGACGTTTTGCTTGTTTGTTTTTTTCTTTTGAGTCAGACCCAGTTAGACATATAACATCTTACTCAGTAAGAGGTGGGGGACTTGTCTTACTGCCTCTTACTTGATAAGAGATTGAAGACTCGTGTTAATATAATATATTTGATGGTTTATTAACTATGTTATATTTATAATAAAAAGTCTTATTTCATATTTACATAAGTTACTTAAATAAATTGCAGAAAAGAGCATTTAAAATCATTCGGACAATTATAAAAAAACAAACAACATTATTTCGTTCAGATTTAGACTTTCTACCCACCTCTTACTAGTAAGATGTGGTAGTCAGATTCAGACCTAAAACATCTTAAAGAAACAGATACACCCTTAGAATATGATTAAGTTTGCTCTAAGCAGTGTGTTGTTTGTTTGAGAAACAATAAGAAATGGACCTGTCATCAAAAGTGCTTTCAGTAGGCCTAATGTTTCACTTTTGGAGATTGGCTTAACTTAAGTATGAATTTTGTTTTACAACTTGGTTTACCTAAGTGTAGATTCATGTTAATTAAGGTTCATTTATAAACATGATGTGGTGAGAATTTGGTAAAGAATTAGGGGCTAAAAAAGTCATGGGTCAGTTGGAATAAAAATTGGTTGTGTGTTACTGTTGCAGTTTCAATAAATGTATGGTCGAGTTCTAAGTTTGTTTTAGGCTATAAGTGTGGGATTGTCTTAATGAGCTCATTTGATAGTATATATAAGCTTAGAATCATAGCGGGTAAAATTGAGTTGGGTGAAGCAAAAGGGCGCATGGGGTACCCTTCAGTTGGGTGATTCTCAAAGTGTGTAGTTGACGTTTATTATACATCTTTGTTTGGATTATTTGGTGTTTACTCTTTGACAGGTTTACATTTTTGAAGTGGTTCATAATGCATATTTCCTAGCACTTTTGGACACTCGTAGTCGGTTCAAGTTCTCCTCCATGCCGCATCAGGGGAGTCCCCTTGTTCTTTTCATTTTATCCTACTGTATTATTCGTTATTACCTAACTTCAGCCCATTTTCTAACTCTAAGTGTAGGATTCCTCCGAATTCCATAACTAAGAGTTAAGTAATATGGGTCGATGATTATCTTTGTGTCTCATCCCATATTTCGGACATTGGGTTCAATGTCCATCTCTAAGTGTGGGATAGGCACGTTACACTTAGGATTTTCTTGTCCTTATTGGTGTATGTGTACTATATGGGATTTGATTACCCGTATGGCATGTGTACATCACCTGTTGACCTACATTTAAAAAAAATAAAAAAATTAAAAAAAAAATTGAAAATTAAAAATTAAAAAAATTATCTTAATAAAAAAATGCCTCTTTCTAAAGCTAGAACAAGGAGACTCTGACTCGAACCAAGTTTTATACTCTAGCTCTCCCCTAAACAATATTGGCTAAGCTTTTGCAAGAATGAAAAATGATAGAATCACGTAATGTTTTGAATGTTAAACAAGGAGTAGTTGGAACTCTTAAGAGCTCATAAATGTAATTTGTGGCTTTTTGTTCCCGCCTTCTTTTATGAATATGAATAATATATGCTTTTTCAAATGTTAGACAACTAAGTGGTTAATCACCCTTGAAAGTTTGGATTCCTTATGCTATGACCTTTTGTTCTCTAAGTAGTGTCATACTTTATATAGAAAGATTCGGAGGTGCCACGTCCTAAACTAGTAATTCTAGGAGGAAACCGTTTTTAACAAAAATAGGATGAGTGTGAGTTCCAAAAAGCAAGCGCATGTGACTATATTGTATTCTCTAAAATCGTACTTTTACCCCCCCCCCCCCTTACACTTAAGATGAACATTGTCCCCAATGTTCAATTAATA
The DNA here is from genome assembly GCA_021014915.2 of Artemisia tridentata subsp. tridentata. Lineage (NCBI taxonomy): Eukaryota > Viridiplantae > Streptophyta > Magnoliopsida > Asterales > Asteraceae > Artemisia > Artemisia tridentata. Next base: position 218,027,765 of record CP139506.1, read on the forward strand.
AGATGTAAAAGCAAAAAGTAAAAGAATGAAATCAAATACTCCCCTGATTTGCTCGGTGGATAATGAAATTACACGGTTAGATCTTCCTCCAAGGTAATGTTGAAGCTCCATGACTAATGCATCGCCATAAGCTTGATTCCATAAACATTTCCTTGTCCAAAATAACCTGTTAAACCTGAGAAAACAAACACGAAAACCTGCATAACATCGGCGGGATAAATCTATATATAAGGATATAATGCTTGTGGAATGATAATTTTGCAGATTCCTGGAGATTATAAGTTGGAGATTTTAATAAAAACTTTTTATGAAAACAAAACTTTCAAAAATTTCTGAAAATTAAATCTGACGCCGTCAGGTTATAAGCCCTGACGCCGTCAGAAATGACCTGACAAAAATTCTCATTTTAAGTTTCCGGAAAATTTCTGGAAAAACCTTTACCTTACTTCCTGGAAATCCTGCAAAACATCATTATGACTCGATACAAGCATTTGACTCAAACGAATACGAATATGTATGTTAATTTATTATTATTACGATTCATGTTCATTTGTGTTCTAATAAACCGATTTAGATTTCCCTTACACTTAACTTTTGCAAAATACCTTTATATGTAGTTAAGACGAAGTTAAAAACAAAATAAAGCATTTTCACAAATTAGTTTTGAACATGAATCAATAATAATAAAATTTAAACATACATACGGAAACAAATAAAATCAAACAAACAAATAAATAAACACACAAAGCAAATAAATAAAGCTCGGGTTGCCTCCCAAGAAGCGATTGTTTTTGTTCGAGTCATGAGCCTGACTCTACCCTTATTTAATGGATAAAGGAGAGGTTTTCCCTACACTTAGGATTAAGTGCGGGTGATAGTAGCGATACACACCAGCTCGGTAGGAGTATGCCACGTGAGGAAAGAGTGGTGGATGAATTATATGCTCAAAGGGTGTGCTCCTTTCATCATAACCTTACCTAGTTCACTTTGGTCAATGGGTGAGTTAAAGTGTTCTCCTAAAAAGGGATCATTTTCTAACAACTTCGAGAGACTCCTAGTTGGGAATCCATCTTGACCCAATAGACCCGGTTTAAACCCATAATGTTTCTTATGATCAATCATGAATGGGTGATGTAGACATGTAAGGTCATTTTTCACTCCTATATTGTCTTCCTCACTACAAGGCTTAATGTCTACTACCTTAATCTTAACATTACCCGGACTACATGGTTTGATGGGTGGATCGGGACCTAATTCAATTCCTAAGTTCACATCTAAGGATGGAAGATTAGGTAACGGTTTTGGTTTAGGCTCCGGTTCATCAAAACTAGGAACTTCCATAGAACTAAAAGAAAGGTTATGACTACAAGTATTCAAACCTATTTCTTCTAGTTTTGTTTCGTTCAAAGGTTCTACCTCTATTGGGGTTCCTATAGTCTCTTCTACTTCTTTCGGGTAAGTCACGGGCGGTGTATGTGCCTCAAATGATGGTAGGACTTGTGGGGTACTTGGTGGTCTTAGATTTTCTACTCTATCGTCCATCTTATCAAGATCACCTATATCCTCATCATGTGTTTTAGTAGGATCTAACCCTAACATTTTCCCAAGTATCTCAAGTGCTTCTCTAGGCATCTCAACTTCTATGTCCGAATCATAAGGATCATCCTCAATATTCTGACTGCTATATTCAAACTGCCTAAAAGATTCATCATGTGTTTCTTGAGATTCGACGTCATCAATCACAAAACCTAGGTCTTTTTGATCAATGTGATCATGTTCGGCTAAATCCTCCGTCACATCAAGGTCACCTATGTGTTTGTTTTGTACTATGGCATTACATGACAACCACTTAGGTATCTCAACACTAATGTATTCATCCCCAAACAAACTTGTTTCATGATCCAGGAAATTTATATTCAATTGACTTGTACTAACGTTTGTTGGGTTGTCTACCCTATAATAATATTGGGCACAATCTTCTATGGCATCCCATGCTTCTTCAGCACTTAATTCCCTAAAGTCCCCATTGGCAAAATCCTCAATGCGCATTTGGTTATATTGGCCAACACGATAGTAAAAGGTTCGGGTTAGGGATGCTAAAGCGAAACTATGATGAGGGAATTTTCGGAGTAAATTTCTAAAACGAGTCCATGCATCATATATGGGTTCATCTCGATATTGTTTGAAATTCGAGATGTCAATAGGGTAGAATGGCCTTTGTGGTTGGTGGTATGGTGGATTCGCGTACTCCATATGGTGAACGGAAGAGTCAATGGAAATTACGAACAAACACACAAAGAAAAAGATAGACTAAAGAAAACCTAGAAAAATAAAATAAAAATCTCACTAGAAAGGAATCTAGTGAGTAGACCTATAAAATAAAAAAATCAACCTAAACAATAACTATTCCCCGGCAACGGCGCCAAAAACTTGATGCGTGGGTTTTGTAACCTTACAACAGGTTTTACCTCTCGAGGGATCTCAAGAGGCTTACAACCCCACCAGGCAGTGTACCTGACCGATGTAGTATAGTGTAGTGGTAAGTACGGGGGATTGATCGTTCTCCACAGGGAATAGTGTTCGTTAGGTATGAAAGACTACTCTAATAGGTCTAAGGGTTGAGGAAGATTCTTTTTTATGTTTTTATATTTTTTTATGAAAGCAAGTAAAATCTCGGTTTTGAAGGAGTGGGCGGAATTAGTTGCTAGTCAACTAACCCAAATAACTACAAATGCAAATAAAGTAAATAACAAAAATGAAAATGTGGTGAGAAACTTATGTGTAGAGAAATGTGTTTACTTAGATTTCCTTACTCCCTAACTATCTTTTACCGGTTAATTAGTGTGTATTAGTCGCGTGGATGACGGGTGTATTCCTTAATACCAATCGTGGGGTGGCGTACGTACTTCCCCAACTCTACAAGCTCCTACTTCACTCCTATGTCGAGCCGGCTAGGAAGCTCCTAACATGGGATCACTAGAATTCGCTTGTGCATTAAATACAACCATAAAAACCTTTAGTACGCATTTGGTTCATGTTTCTTAAGACGTTCAAGCAAGTTACCGAATAGGAAGTTAGCCAGTTTTCTTAAGCCTAACATAGATAAACAATCATCCAATACAACTAACAACACACTAATAACCAATAATCAATAGCTAGGTTTCATTAGATCTAAGCAAACACAAGATAAATTTAGCCTAACATGTTAATCAAAAGACAAGAATAAGATAAAATCAAACAACACATAGACATATTGACTGATTAATTGATAACTTATCTTCAATGTAACATGGAAGATCTCAAGGCAAAAAGCCTTGAAAAAAAAAGCTAAATTCGTCTTAGGGTTTTCTCCCAAAATTCCACACACTAAGCTCTCTCCTAATGACAAAAAATTAGAAAACTATATATAGATTTTTGGATCTGACGGCGTCACGTTATGGAGTGTGACGCCGTCACCTCGCCGCTTCTAGGGTTCCCGGATGACCTTCTTGACGCCGTCCCTCTTTAGCTCTTCAAAAATCCATTCTGGCTTATCAAGGCTTGACGCCGTCGAACCTTGAACGTGACGCCGTCCCCTTTTGATTTAAGCCGTGACGCCCTTGATCAAGTTAAAGCGTGACGCCGTCAGAATTCACATGCTATTTTCACTGGCTTATCATGAGTAAATTTCACGTCCACTTTTTCTTGCCAAGGCATGACGCCGTCCAGAGTAAATTGTGACGCCGTCAAAGGTAACTTTCAGCCGATTTTTGAGACTTTGCCGTTTTCTTCACTTTTATGCTCCAAAAACGTCCAAAACGCCTCCTTTTCCAGATTTCTCCTCAAAAGTACCTAAAATGACAAAAGGAACGATTTAGGGCGATATTTGATCAAATAAATACGATTTAGGGCTTAAATGACCCCTTAAAAGCGGTACACTTTTCGCTTCATCAAATACCCTTACACTTGAGATTTGCTTGTCCTCAAGCAAATGCGCTTTTATTCTAATCAAAATACAAGTTAGGGGTCATTTAATGCAAACATAAAAGTAATTACAACAAATAATCGTTCCACTTTAATCATAATAAGCACGGAGATTATAAACTAGCACCTCACAAGTAGTGTTTAGATACTCACATCTCTCAAGTGTCATCAAAATAGATCTCATAAATGAAAACGGATAATATCTCTCACTACCTGTCATAGCAAATAGATTACCATAGGCTTGGGAAAGGATCAAAAACCTCCTCCACTAGGCGTAAGCATCAAAGATAAACTATCAAAGAGGGCTTTTAAATGGGTTATAACGTTAGGTGTAGGGAAAAGGAAAACACGGTTTTTGTTGGATAAGGGATATTTTACTGGTGGCGAGTTAAAGATCTTGATTAATTACATGTACTATACAATGTTGCTAAGCCAAGACTAGACTCGATCTTAAGCTAATGAAAGAAAATAACAAGAACATAAACATAAAATAAACATAAAATAAAACGGGATGGTAGTCCGTATGTTTTTTCTATTTTTCTTTTTCTCTCTTTTTTTTTTTTTTTTTTTTTTTTTTTTTTTTTTTTTGCATACACTTTTGCCCTACCATCCAAAATAATACATCATAGGGGCATTGCATCCCCCTTACACTTGAACTTTTACATAACTTTACAAATACTAATCTAATGACTCGAATTAAGATAATTGAAAAACTTGGAGTACTTTTAAAACATTTAGCACATATGGGGGTAATAAATGATGTTCTTCCCCATTACTCCATTACACTAGTACTTTACCCATGAGTCCCAATCGTCCCAAAACAATATGTACAAGGATATGACTCGACTTAGCAACCATGTAATCAATTAGATAATTAACTTGGGTTTAAACAAATGTTGTCACAATAATGCACTAAAAATGAGTGCATACAAGGTAGGCTAAGGCGATTTGGGTGTACATTTTAGTGGGGTGTAACAAATTCTTCCTTTAAGTAAAATGCTTAAAGGTCGAAACGAAAAGATAGGCTCTGAGGGGTGTACTAGGGGTATCGTGTACTAAAAATGAGTACAACGCAAAGGGTGTGGGAGAATTACTTGACCAATGTAGCCAATGTAATTATAACAAAAACACAGGTGTAAAACAATGGGTTAATCCTAATGCCTCTTATCATGTAGTAAATCTAACTACACGAATGTAGTCTCACTTGTGGCCTCGGAATGGTCCTAACGCAAGTTCTAGAATCTAAGTGCTACCGGTACACACATCATAGCATAAATGCTTTTCCTACCAATTCTAGGGGCGAACCTCACATATTTGGGGGTGGAAAATTTTTTTAGTGGTACGGTTCTTGTGCTAGTCATATAACTCCTATCTGTGAGACGCTCATTAAGATCAAAGTTTCACTCCTATATGTTGTAAAAAAATTTTAAATTTGGCACTAAAATTGCCCTAACAGGTATTTCTCTCAGTTTTATTACACATCTACTATTAAACAAACAAAAATCAAGCGCAATTGTATTCTCTAAAATCGTACTTTTACCCCCCCCCCCCTTACACTTAAGATGAACATTGTCCCCAATGTTCAATTAATAAGATGTAAAAGCAAAAAGTAAAAGAATGAAATCAAATACTCCCCTGATTTGCTCGGTGGATAATGAAATTACACGGTTAGATCTTCCTCCAAGGTAATGTTGAAGCTCCATGACTAATGCATCGCCATAAGCTTGATTCCATAAACATTTCCTTGTCCAAAATAACCTGTTAAACCTGAGAAAACAAACACGAAAACCTGCATAACATCGGCGGGATAAATCTATATATAAGGATATAATGCTTGTGGAATGATAATTTTGCAGATTCCTGGAGATTATAAGTTGGAGATTTTAATAAAAACTTTTTATGAAAACAAAACTTTCAAAAATTTCTGAAAATTAAATCTGACGCCGTCAGGTTATAAGCCCTGACGCCGTCAGAAATGACCTGACAAAAATTCTCATTTTAAGTTTCCGGAAAATTTCTGGAAAAACCTTTACCTTACTTCCTGGAAATCCTGCAAAACATCATTATGACTCGATACAAGCATTTGACTCAAACGAATACGAATATGTATGTTAATTTATTATTATTACGATTCATGTTCATTTGTGTTCTAATAAACCGATTTAGATTTCCCTTACACTTAACTTTTGCAAAATACCTTTATATGTAGTTAAGACGAAGTTAAAAACAAAATAAAGCATTTTCACAAATTAGTTTTGAACATGAATCAATAATAATAAAATTTAAACATACATACGGAAACAAATAAAATCAAACAAACAAATAAATAAACACACAAAGCAAATAAATAAAGCTCGGGTTGCCTCCCAAGAAGCGCTTGTTTTTGTTCGAGTCATGAGCCTGACTCTACCCTTATTTAATGGATAAAGGAGAGGTTTTCCCTACACTTAGGATTAAGTGCGGGTGATAGTAGCGATACACACCAGCTCGGTAGGAGTATGCCACGTGAGGAAAGAGTGGTGGATGAATTATATGCTCAAAGGGGTGTGCTCCTTTCATCATAACCTTACCTAGTTCACTTTGGTCAATGGGTGAGTTAAAGTGTTCTCCTAAAAAGGGATCATTTTCTAACAACTTCGAGAGACTCCTAGTTGGGAATCCATCTTGACCCAATAGACCCGGTTTAAACCCATAATGTTTCTTATGATCAATCATGAATGGGTGATGTAGACATGTAAGGTCATTTTTCACTCCTATATTGTCTTCCTCACTACAAGGCTTAATGTCTACTACCTTAATCTTAACATTACCCGGACTACATGGTTTGATGGGTGGATCGGGACCTAATTCAATTCCTAAGTTCACATCTAAGGATGGAAGATTAGGTAACGGTTTTGGTTTAGGCTCCGGTTCATCAAAACTAGGAACTTCCATAGAACTAAAAGAAAGGTTATGACTACAAGTATTCAAACCTATTTCTTCTAGTTTTGTTTCGTTCAAAGGTTCTACCTCTATTGGGGTTCCTATAGTCTCTTCTACTTCTTTCGGGTAAGTCACGGGCGGTGTATGTGCCTCAAATGATGGTAGGACTTGTGGGGTACTTGGTGGTCTTAGATTTTCTACTCTATCGTCCATCTTATCAAGATCACCTATATCCTCATCATGTGTTTTAGTAGGATCTAACCCTAACATTTTCCCAAGTATCTCAAGTGCTTCTCTAGGCATCTCAACTTCTATGTCCGAATCATAAGGATCATCCTCAATATTCTGACTGCTATATTCAAACTGCCTAAAAGATTCATCATGTGTTTCTTGAGATTCGACGTCATCAATCACAAAACCTAGGTCTTTTTGATCAATGTGATCATGTTCGGCTAAATCCTCCGTCACATCAAGGTCACCTATGTGTTTGTTTTGTACTATGGCATTACATGACAACCACTTAGGTATCTCAACACTAATGTATTCATCCCCAAACAAACTTGTTTCATGATCCAGGAAATTTATATTCAATTGACTTGTACTAACGTTTGTTGGGTTGTCTACCCTATAATAATATTGGGCACAATCTTCTATGGCATCCCATGCTTCTTCAGCACTTAATTCCCTAAAGTCCCCATTGGCAAAATCCTCAATGCGCATTTGGTTATATTGGCCAACACGATAGTAAAAGGTTCGGGTTAGGGATGCTAAAGCGAAACTATGATGAGGGAATTTTCGGAGTAAATTTCTAAAACGAGTCCATGCATCATATATGGGTTCATCTCGATATTGTTTGAAATTCGAGATGTCAATAGGGTAGAATGGCCTTTGTGGTTGGTGGTATGGTGGATTCGCGTACTCCATAATGGTGAACGGAAGAGTCAATGGAAATTACGAACAAACACACAAAGAAAAAGATAGACTAAAGAAAACCTAGAAAAATAAAATAAAAATCTCACTAGAAAGGAATCTAGTGAGTAGACCTATAAAATAAAAAAATCAACCTAAACAATAACTATTCCCCGGCAACGGCGCCAAAAACTTGATGCGTGGGTTTTGTAACCTTACAACAGGTTTTACCTCTCGAGGGATCTCAAGAGGCTTACAACCCCACCAGGCAGTGTACCTGACCGATGTAGTATAGTGTAGTGGTAAGTACGGGGGATTGATCGTTCTCCACAGGGAATAGTGTTCGTTAGGTATGAAAGACTACTCTAATAGGTCTAAGGGTTGAGGAAGATTCTTTTTTATGTTTTTATATTTTTTTATGAAAGCAAGTAAAATCTCGGTTTTGAAGGAGTGGGCGGAATTAGTTGCTAGTCAACTAACCCAAATAACTACAAATGCAAATAAAGTAAATAACAAAAATGAAAATGTGGTGAGAAACTTATGTGTAGAGAAATGTGTTTACTTAGATTTCCTTACTCCCTAACTATCTTTTACCGGTTAATTAGTGTGTATTAGTCGCGTGGATGACGGGTGTATTCCTTAATACCAATCGTGGGGTGGCGTACGTACTTCCCCAACTCTACAAGCTCCTACTTCACTCCTATGTCGAGCCGGCTAGGAAGCTCCTAACATGGGATCACTAGAATTCGCTTGTGCATTAAATACAACCATAAAAACCTTTAGTACGCATTTGGTTCATGTTTCTTAAGACGTTCAAGCAAGTTACCGAATAGGAAGTTAGCCAGTTTTCTTAAGCCTAACATAGATAAACAATCATCCAATACAACTAACAACACACTAATAACCAATAATCAATAGCTAGGTTTCATTAGATCTAAGCAAACACAAGATAAATTTAGCCTAACATGTTAATCAAAAGACAAGAATAAGATAAAATCAAACAACACATAGACATATTGACTGATTAATTGATAACTTATCTTCAATGTAACATGGAAGATCTCAAGGCAAAAAGCCTTGAAAAAAAAAGCTAAATTCGTCTTAGGGTTTTCTCCCAAAATTCCACACACTAAGCTCTCTCCTAATGACAAAAAATTAGAAAACTATATATAGATTTTTGGATCTGACGGCGTCACGTTATGGAGTGTGACGCCGTCACCTCGCCGCTTCTAGGGTTCCCGGATGACCTTCTTGACGCCGTCCCTCTTTAGCTCTTCAAAAATCCATTCTGGCTTATCAAGGCTTGACGCCGTCGAACCTTGAACGTGACGCCGTCCCCTTTTGATTTAAGCCGTGACGCCCTTGATCAAGTTAAAGCGTGACGCCGTCAGAATTCACATGCTATTTTCACTGGCTTATCATGAGTAAATTTCACGTCCACTTTTTCTTGCCAAGGCATGACGCCGTCCAGAGTAAATTGTGACGCCGTCAAAGGTAACTTTCAGCCGATTTTTGAGACTTTGCCGTTTTCTTCACTTTTATGCTCCAAAAACGTCCAAAACGCCTCCTTTTCCAGATTTCTCCTCAAAAGTACCTAAAATGACAAAAGGAACGATTTAGGGCGATATTTGATCAAATAAATACGATTTAGGGCTTAAATGACCCCTTAAAAGCGGTACACTTTTCGCTTCATCAGCCACTTGCAATTTTATGTAGTTATATCTTAAATAAAGGTCAATTGGGTGGTTTGAAAGTTGAACAAAAGTATTTGCTTGAGGACAAGCAAGGTTTAAGTGTGGGATATTTTGATATGGTTTAAATTACTCTTATTTTACAAGGCGATTTCTCATGATTTAAGTGTATATTAGTTCTTGTTTGATGGGTTGTGTTGTAAGGTTAGTATGATGATTTGATGCGGATGGATCAGATTGGAGATGGATGACATTGAAGATTTCAAGATTTGCACCTGATGGAAGACCATACGACCATATCAAATATTTCATACGGTCATATGGAGCCTGCAGTGAACACCTTAGAGTCTGGAAGACCCATACGGCCATACCAAATATCTTATACAGCCGTATGGTGTCTGCAGTGAAGTAGCTTATTTGAAGACCATATGGCCATACCAAATATTCCATACGGCCGTATGGATGACAGCTGAGACTATAAATACCCACGAATTATAGGGTTTTGGGGGGTTCTCTTCCACACAAAAACAAGTGACGGCTCACATCATTTCTTTGGAGATTTTTGGGGCTTTTTGGAGCACTTGGAAAGGAGAAAAACACCATTTGATTCCAATAACATGATTGTAAACTAATGGTTAATTCTTAACTTTTGATTTATGATTATGTCTTGTTTCATTTCTTTTACTTGTTTATTTGAATCACTCATTATGAGTGAGTAGTTTACTAGTGTTTGCTGGGATTAGATGTAGCTTGTGGTTGGATAATACAAACTTGGTGAGATTGTGCAAAACCCATTTGGTGGTTTTTGATGAAATGAATAATTTGATGTTTACTTTGTTCAAAACTTATGTTTATCAAATAATGAGTTCATGAATAATTGGATTAAGCTTGTAGACCAACTTCTTTTGAAAATCATTTGTGTTTCACTAATTGTCTATACTTAGTTGAGACTTTAATCTAGACCAAGGATTATTGGAATTCGTTAAGTGGGTAACTTATAGTTTTGAACATTGTTTAGTCACTCATATGACCCTTTGCGTGATTGGAACCTAAATATCAAACATTTTATGGAATCAATGATTGGTTTTAAAAGCATAATTTGAGGTGGTGTTTACAAAGACCCTTGTAGCACTTTCCAATAATTGTTAGGGATAGACGATGAAGACCCTCAAAGTCTAACCACATTTGTAATCCAAATCGCACAATTGCACTTTGTTGAGTATTATCCAACCCAAGTGAAGTCTATCTAAGCAAACATTCTTTTTAGCATATTGTTTCTCAATTTTAGTTACTTAAGTGTTTTAAAGTCTTTTCTTAGTTTACATTAATTTAGCTTAGTTCTAGTAGTTTACAAAAATTAAACAAAAACCGATTTCATAACTAAATATTAAATGAACATTAAGTATCTTGATTTGATTTTGGCTTCCTTGGGACGATAAAACCGGTCCTTACTTTGCTATATTACATACGATTGGTACACTTCCCATTTGTGTGTAGTTTTTAGTTTGGTAATTTTCAAATCTATATTTTAAAACTCACATCAGTTACGAAGCACATTTTGAGATTGATATTCATTTTGTTCGGGATTTGGTTGCTCGAGGTCAAGTTCGGGCTCCTCATGTGCCTTCTTTTAGTTTGTTTATCTATTACACATGTTCTCTTCGTTTTTAGTATTTATATTTGTTAATGCTTCTGTGGTCATGTTTAGAGTATTCGAATATATATTAATAAGGGTTTGTTTAACGGGTACCCATACACCATTGAAAATCACATGTAATTATGATAACTTATTTGTTTAATTAGTGTGTATCAAATGTCTTTTATAATTTAAAGAGTAAATTACACGGATCGTCCATGTGGTTTGTTCAAAATTTCACGTATAGTCCCTCAAAGTTTAAAGTTGCATTTATCGTCCCTCTGACTGCAAAAGAATAACATCTATGGTCCCTGCGATGGATGTCCGTCTATTTCTCTGTTAAACTTCACCCACGTGAGGTTAATAAGGTCTTTTTCACTATGATTGATTCTCTCCTTGAAATAAATCTTACAACCCGATCCAACATCCAATCAGTTATAAGCATACTTATACCCTAATATTTCTCACTTTGCAAACCCTAATCTCAGATAATCCGCCCCCATTGTTTTCTCTCAACCACTACTACAAAATCTTATTATCTCAGCCACCCAACAATACTCACTTTCTTATCACACCTCTGCCAATCGAACACCATAAACAAGAGTCCGTCAAAACGAATCTGAACCCCGTATTCTTTATTCTTTTGGCTTAGAAAGACGAACAACAAAAATAACGACCCTCCTTGGTTTCTTTCTGTGAAAATAGGCTTCAAGATCATGTAACAAATCTCAGGTAGGTGTACTTTTTTTTTGTTAATAGCTTGAACGAAACAAAGAAAAAGGAATAACATATTTGTTATTTTCTTAATCTTTCTGATTTCGGATATTTAAAATGAAGCATAAGCTTCGTCAAAAATGGTCTGTGATGATGTTTATCTTTTCGTGTATTGGTAATGTTCTTCTTCTCCTTTTTTTTTTTTTTTTTTTCTTTTTACTGTTAATGGACCAATAATGTGAGAAGAAACTGATTTTATCCAAGAATCAACCTGAAAACCATAAACATAAACATAACCAACATTAAAGTTGACTAAAAAAAGTCAAAATCACAATTTCCCTAAATCAAATCTAGCAAAACTTAACATAAAAAATCACATTACTTATCACATTATTTTGTAATAAGTTCACCTAATCTTCAAATTTATAAACATTGAGTAAGAATTAACAAAATCTGATTAATACCCAATTCAGCCATAATTTATTACTGATTCTTGAAAAAAAGTTTGTTAATTTATTGGATCTTTAATGTGGGCAAAAAATCTTGATGAACAGATAAGAACATTTACCTTAGTAAAAATTAATGGATTTGTTAATGGTTTTTGGGTATTGAAGATGATCAATGGAAGTTGCTAAATTGCTTGAAAAAGATGAAGATTGTTAATGGTTTATGTGTGTGTAAAAATGGCTGATTAAGTGTGTGTGCTTGGGGAAAAAGACCTTATTACCCTCACGTGTTTATCACGTGGGTGAAGTTTAACGGAGAAATAGACGGAAATCCATCACAGGGACCATATATGTTATTCTTTTGCAGTCAGAGGGACGATACATGCAACTTTAAACTTTGAGGGACTATACGTGAAATTTTGGACAAACCACAGGGACGATCCATGTAATTTACTCTAATTTAAAAAGAAAAGTTCAAGTTTAATTAATGAGGGACCTTTTTTTTTTTTCTTTTTTTTTTTTTTTTTTTTTTTTTTTTGTAGTGAACATTATAATGTTCATACAAACTTGAATAACTGGTAACTCTTTAATTTAAGATTTCCCGACTAACTTTAACTTTATGTATTCAATTATCCATGTTTCGCAGGGCCCGTTTGATTTGTCAATAGGTTTGGATTGGGATTTGAATTTGAATTCAGTTTAGGTTTGAAATGAATGTATGAAAGAGAAAATGAATGATTGAATTGAAGTTGTTTGTTTTATATATATGAATAAAAGTTGATAGTGTAGTGTATGATTATTTTTATATTTAAATAAATAATAAATAATAAATTGGGATCACTTTTAAAGAGAAAATAATAGGAATAATATTATAAAATTAAAATTGTTGTATGTTTACACGAATGTCAAGAAAAAAGTACATTCACTGTTAGGAAAGTCATGACTCCATAATGGATTCGTAGATTCCCACTGCAAAAGGAATAAAATACTATTTCGAAACCTATACACCCACTCCAAACAAATGATATTGGTTTGATGATTTAAAATCATTTGGGGACTAAACTTTTTTTACATACCAAGCGACTAATCTCCACTTTTCATCTTTATTTGATCTAATTGATGAGATTAATACCAACAATTTAAAAAACACACTTTCATCTTTCTTTTCTTTTTCAAATATTAAAATATCTTTTAAACCGTTAATCGTTAAGCGAAAAAAATATACCGCTACGACGAGCATTTAATTATCTTTTTATAGATAGGCACTTCGATATACTTTCGACAAAATTATTTTTTTCGTGTTTTTGACCTTTTTTTACGTTTTTTCGTTACTGAAATTTGCATGAAAATATCATATGTGATTTAACACTAATATCACATGTGATATTACATATCATGTGTGATTTAACACTAATATCACATGTGATTTTTCATGCAAATTTCAATAATGAAAAAAACCGAAAAAAAAGACGAAAAAATGAGAAAAAAGGTAAAAAAAGAAAAAAAAAATGTCGAAAGTATATCAAAGTGACTGTCTATATAAAGATAATTAAATGCTCGTCGCGTTGGTGTAATTATTTTCGTTTAACGATTAACAGTTTAAGAGATATTTAAATTATTAAAAATATGTGAAATATTAAAATGTTTTTAATCTCGACCATTGATTTTTTTTTAGTATGTAAAATTGTATTACAGTAGAACCTCTATAAATTAATAACGTTGGGACCGGGATATTTTATTAATTTAGCGAGATATTATTATATAGATAAATTAATAAATTATTAATTTAAAGAGGTTCACGTATGACTTTCAAAATTTCCATATCCAATGACATTCACACATTAAATGAAGTTGTCAAATTCATTGTTTTGAATTAAAGATAGTTCAATGTATATGGTTCTAAATTGATCACTATAAAATGTCCAATAATAAGTTTTATAATCACATCAACTATGGCTTTTAAACTAAAAGGTGTTAAAAAATCAACCATGACCAATCAACAACGAAAATTGTTATGCGAGTATAATATAGATCACCAAAGATGCACTCAAAAAGAAGCATTGCAAGCGGCAACAACTCTTCATAACTTTTTGTTGCAATACGAGAACACAATGCCTACTCTATTAAGTGCAATGGGGAAATTTAAAGATGAACTCAATATAGATTTGAAGTTTACAAAAAAACAAGTGACTATAGATTCTTTTTTTACTAAACAATCTTAGAATTTTGAAATATTTTTGAGAATTATTAATTTATAGTTTCGTTGGGACCAATATATTTACATTAAGATTTCAAAAAAATTATTATTTTATTATTTTACGATTGGGGTCCAATTTTGTACTGGTCTCAAGTTAGGACCAGACAAATTATTAATTTTATCGAGGTTATTAATTTATCGAGCATTAATTTATAAAGGTTCTGCTTCTCAAATCCAAAAGTGGTGAAACAAAGGGGGGCCTCAATGAAATCGCAATACACTTTGGGGGAAAATATAAACAAAGGGGCTATATCTCCATTCCAATTAAAAAACAAAGAGACAAAACAATTTTGGGGGAAAACAAGAAGACCAAAATATGTTTCAAGATGACAATGGATCCTCGTCATCTTCAGAAGAGGAAGAGGAAGTGAAATTGGTTACATGGAAAGAAGATTATTCCTCTGAGCACAAAATACTTTTAGTCGGGGAAGGCGATTTTTCATTTTCATTGTGTTTAGCCAATGCTTTTGGGTCTGCTCGCAACATTGTTGCCACTACGGTCGACACGCAACGTAAGTACTACCTTCCTAATATCATAATATCTTGATACTACAAACGTTATAGGGTGGACCTAGGGGGTTCACGGGTTCCCGACATGGTCCTGAAATTATGTGTCACATAAAAGATAACGTCTTCTTAATTTGTTTACTAGAAATCATACATTTTAGTTTATCTTTATTTTTCTTGTACTTGTAAAAAAAAATTTGTACACCCGGTGACTTACTGTCGTGGGTATGCCCTGGTTATATTATTATCTACTAGTAACAAAATGTTATATGTCAGTGGAATTAGTTAAAAAGTACAGCAATGCAATTGAGAATATGAGAGAGCTTCAAGATATGGGTTGTGTGGTACTTTGTGGGGTGGACGCCACTACCATGAGCCAACATTTTTTTCTCACTACTCAGCGTTTTCATCGCATTGTTTACAATTTTCCACATGTTGGCTTTGCTTACCCTGAAGCCAATGCCTGCCAAATCAAGTATGTAATATTTGCTGACCTCCTATCCCTTTCGGTTTGTGTCTGCCACATTTTGATTATTTGTTGTTAATGTGCATTATAGGTTGAACAAGCAGCTAGTGAAAGGGTTCTTGAGGAATGCTAAAGTGCTTCTTAAGAAGGAGAATGGTGAGATTCATGTGACTCATAAGACTGGTGAGCCTTATGATAAGTGGGATTTGGTTAAAAAGGCGGCCAAGATTGATTTGGTTTTGTGTGAGGCGACGCCTTTTTTCAAGCACAAGTATCCTGGCTACACACAGAAGAGGGCACATGGTCGCTCTTCTGATGCTCCTTTCGACTTAGGAGGATGCACTACGTTCAAGTTTAGGCTCACTTGATGATTTACCTTGCCTAGTTGGTTTATTAGATTAATTTTGCCATGTTAGCTAGCTAGGAACTCAAACTTTGGAATGTAAAAGTACTTTTGATGTATGACTAACATCAACTTATGTGACATTTGTTGATATTCCAATGGAGGTTAATACACATAAACTCCACCTAAACTTCATGTCACCACTTAAGGTCCATGTCACCATGGACGTGCCATATAAACCTCCAGCGGAGATGCTCTAATGATCAATAGTCTGAAAAAGTATAAGTCGTACTAAAAATGTAAAGGAAAATGGACAAATGGGTCCCAAGAATTCTGACACTCTGTTGAAGATATGGATGAATACCAGGGAAAGTAGGGCTTATTGCTTTCCTTTCAATATGTATTGCACACTCGGAACCAATCAATATATGCCGACATCTTAAAAGTAGTATACTATATGTCATTTAGTAATGTCATATTGAACGCTATATAATACATGGTCGACATAGTTGGGCTTGTAATTAAGCACCTTTTTTGCATCTCACCGCATGCTCTGCATCAACTTGCAACGTTAAGACAAAATAATAAGGCACTTTCAAAAGCAATTTACATATTTACAGGTCTATAAAAGCAGATAAAAATAATGATGAACCACCTGAGCTCGTGAGTTAGTAATAGATGAACAAAGAAAGATGGTGACGAAGGCAACTTTGGTAAGGTTTATGATCTTGTTCATAGCACTGACATCTGTAGTAGTTTGGAGTAATGTAGCTAACCATGCGGCTGGTAGCACCATTCACCCTCAAGGTTAGATTTTGTCCAAAAGTGAATAATTTATCATTTAGCCTATCATATTTAATATTAATTCGTTTTAATATGCATAATGAAGCTGGCTGTCGCTGCTGCAACTTCGTCTACGAGAAGTCGTTAATCACATGTGGAAAAGTCTCTTGTGTAGATGGATGCTGCTGAGCTTCTACATCTAGCCATCCCAACAAACTCAGCTGCTAGAATAAAATCGGATCATTGAACTCTTGCATTTGCTTGTAAAAACAAGACTGGAACTTGTATTTTACTACTAGAAATATTTATGCAGTGGAAGGACTGATAGTAGCTTGCATCTTATATTACAATGCACATTTGCAGCTCATAAAGTTCTAAACTTTCATGAAAAATCTAAAATATGGGTAATTATCTTGTACCACTTGATGTGGTCTAGTATATAACTACATAACTAATGAGTTCAAAAAGTCGGAAACTGTAAAAATCCGACATCAAATTACCCATGTTCAAATCACAAGTCCCCAAAGTATTAATAACCAAACGACAGATCCACTGTGTAAACTTGAACCTAGTGAAACATGCTTGATTGCCACCTCTTCAGCAACCCCCACAAGGAATTTGCATTGACCCATAGATGGATTTAAAAAAGTGACTATCCCAAGCCCATCAAATTCACAGCTCTGAAAATCCTGTTTCTGTACCTGGTAGTAACTGTTAAATGCATATGAAATGTTACCCCTTTCTCCAATCCCATTACACGATCCCCCATAATTTAGAGTAGTGCAATCTGCAACAGTACATGCCAATTTAAAGTGGTCTGCAACACCAGAAAGATCTTTGGAAGGGTCAGCCACACACCATCTGGAAGGTAGGTAACGAACATCTCTAGCATTTCTCAACAACCCATTGCCCGTTCCAAGGTTCAGTGCATACTTTGCCTGCCCATCAAAAGAAAAAATCCCCCAATGTCTTTCAAAGCTTCCGGGAAGCACACTCTTCGCCCCTTCATCAAGAAGACCAAAAAGATAGACATCCATAGGTGGCTGTCCAGGCCTAAGAGGGGTTCCTTTGTTGCTTAGGACATGATTTATGAGTCCCTGATTGAAAACTCGTGCGGCATTGACATTTGCATTAACGGCTCCATCTGTAGGCCAACCCACCTCCCCTATAACTATTGGCATCTGACCAAATCCAAGTTTATTAAGGGCAGAAACTAAAGTGTCATAGTTCCCATCAAACGCGTTATAATATACATTTGGTCCATCAGTGACAGAATGGGTTGTCCCTTCAAAAAATGCATAGTCTTGTGGGAAGTCTGAGTTGCCATAGAGGCTTAGAAACGGGTAAATGTTGACAATGAAAGGAGAAACATTAGAATTAAGGAATGTTACAAGATCTGTCATAATTTGGGTAAGTTCAGGACGGAAAGCTCCTTGTGAAGGAAGTGAAGACTCATAGGCATCGGCGTTGCAAGGCACAACTAGCTTCACATTGCCCGCCAGACTTGCTTTTGCTAAGGATTGTTGCAGATTTGTTATGGCTGGCATCACATATGACTGGAACTGACCGCTGTAACTTGCAAGGAAGGGCTCGTTTCCAACAGCAATGTACCTAATTTTCATTAAAAGAATCAGAACCATTGATTTGTTTTAGATGCAATAAGACAACATGAAAAACAAGGTAACCGAATTTTTTCCCATTAACCTCCTTTTCATATATTCAAGTTAGCATGGTTAAAGCTGACACATCATATGAGATATCTTCACTTAGAAAGTAACAAGGTTTCTTCTTCTTCTTCTTACTCTTTTTTTTTTTTTTTTTTTTTTTTTTTCTGATTAGCAAAAAGAAGAAATGGTTACATAAAGTTAATATTGTGGGTTACCTTCCTATGCAATTAGCTAAGCTAATACTCAATGTTAAAATTTTCCTGCATATATGTCAGGATGTTGATCTATTTCTTTGGTACATACTGCAAATATAAAGTACTATAGATATAACGCAAGAAAACTACCACTAAAAGGTTTTCACACTACTTTAAGAAGTTGATCACTTACTACTAATACCTTACGATATACCGCTTTGCAATTTTTGTCTAACTAAAGCTAAGCTATATTCCTGTATTGTACTAAACTATGGTACACAACTAACTTCCAGGGCAACTCAGTTAGAATCTGCATTGTACTTAACTATTTTAGAAGTGGTGTGATGGAAATTCATTCATTTTAGTATGTATACAATATTTGAAGACCTACCCATTGAATGCATACTCATGTCGTTACATACTAATTAACATAGGCGGCTCTTGGGGTGGCCGGGGAGGCCAACCGGCTAAGGCCCGTTTTACTTGAGGGCCCATTTTTTTTAAAAAAAATCCTATATATATATATTATATGTATTTTTTTAAATAATTATTAAACATTTAAACTTGGGCCCAATTAAATTCCAATCTTATAACTAAACCTATAACCCATAATAAATTTATAAGGGGCACATTTTTTAACGGCTCGGATAGGGCCCGTAAATCCTCAGAGACGCCCCTGCTAATTAAATATGCATGTTGGCTGCATATTGGATAATATAATACTTAAAAGTTTGACTATATTAATTCTGCAGTCCCGAGCTAGGCCTTGACATGACACACTTATGTTTAGGAAACAAATATAGGCATCAATTAATGTAGCTGAGGAAGATAACATGTAATTTCCTAAAGTAGAGTTATTTTAGCAGCTCTCTGAATACACGAATTAGAATGTAGCATGTTTACCTCGTTCATTTGATCTATTTTTTACTACAAATAAATGAATAATTCACTTTAAAGAAGTTTAAACCAAAAATTTACCATTGATGGGACACTGATCTATATTCCATGTTGGTTATTGTTAACCTAACATGCAAAGCATTTGCAATAGTGTGGTTATCGATCACATAAAGATAATCATTTCCCAACTTAATCTATGTAAATAGGCTAACATTACAAGTAGTATAAGTATCAGCCACAAGGAAGTATCCACTTTCTATCTTTATTACCAGAATAAAAATCCATTTAACTGACACAAATAGGTTACTTACTAGCTACTAGTAGTATTCTGTTAACTAGTGTGGATATCTTAGGGAGTGTTTGGGATTGCTTATTTTCTCTTATCCTTTACTTATTTTTTAGCCAAAACATTTTTTGTTATCCGCTTCTGCCTATTTGCTTACTTCCTAAAGTACTTACTTTTAAGCATCTTATAAGTACTTATATTTTAGCCTAAGCATAAGTAGAAAAAAATAAGCAATCCCAAACACCCCTACAAGTCCATAACATAAACACAATAAGCACAAGGGCAGCAACTAAAAACATTAAAAACACCATAAGCTGAGATGACAGTAAAACATGGGAAATGTTACATACTTGATATTAGCACCACCTCGGCCTTTAAACAAGTATCTTGACACATTCTGCGAAACCCACAAATCGGCGGCATTCGAAGAAGAGCTAATAGTTGCCAACAAGTCATTAGAAACACCAACCATAACCTCAATACCAGTGCCCATTAAAGCTCTTAAACAATCTGGGTCAGCATCAAATAGTTTAACTTTTTGAATCTTGTTATCTTTAAGAAGATCCACAACAGTAGATGGTGATAACCTGTGGTTAGATACAGTACCCCAGTTCACACCTATTGCTGACTCTACTACCCCTGACCCACCAAACAACAACAACATTAACAATACTACTGCTGTCATAACTATGTTTCCCATCATGGCCATTTTTTCCTTAAAAGATTGTTGGTTTTTGAAGATACTGTAAAGTGGGAATAACCTTGAAAAAGAAAAAGAGTTTTCGGTTGATGTCGGTAAAGGAGAACAACATAGACTGTATGGTTTTGTTTTATTTCAGGCAGGTCATGTCACTTTCATTTTCTTACTATCATTATCACAATAAAATAAATTAAAAAGAAAGAAAAAAACAAAAATACTCCGTAGTTGTTTACTAGTATTAGAGAGGAGGGAGTGGAGCTCGGGTTCCACCAGCGGTTTGGGCGGGTATGCGGGCACATCGACGCCGCCACCTCGGGTTGATGCTGCGGTCTTGTTTTGCGAGCTCTTAACTCCCTGCGGGAAGAAGGAATGCAACGGTCAAATGATCGTTTGAGGGGTTTGTTTGAATTTTTTTTTTGAACGTTGGAGCGTGCTAGCTGGGTAAAAAAAACGTTTTTGGCCCTTTTGTTGGCTATTTAAATCCGAAACCACACAACATTTTCACAACAAACAAATTAAACAAACCACAAAACACATTCTTAAAAATATGGATCAAAGAAATAAGAAAATTGGTGCAACTTCTTCGTCGAGTGGTCGTGAACGGGGCACTCGATCTAAACCCGCTCGACCTATACAAACACAATCGGCTCCTCGACCCATACAACCACAATCGGCTCCTCGTCAACAATCACATTCGACTTCGCAACAAAACTATTATCGTCCCCAACCACCGAGTTCTCCACGACAAAACTTCAACTACCCACCAATGAATCCACGACAGAACTCTTGGACAAACATCTCCAAGAGAGGGAACAAAAGGCCCAATATCTTGCACAAAAGGCCTTATATCAAGTGTTTATGAATTGTAGTTTTAATTTTTAGGAATTGTAGTTTTAAATTTTTAGGAATTGTACTTTTTAATTTTTAGGAATTGTATTTTTATTTTTAATCAAGTGTTTGTTTTTTTTTTTTATATAATTGTTTAGTATTGGAAGGGTTAATGTTGTAAATTTATAATTTGGGAGGACAAATTATGAATATTTAAAAAAAGATTTGGGAGGGTTGAGAGTGATGGGCGCCAGTAAAAAAGGATGGATTGAGGGTTGAAATGAAGTGGAGAAATTTGATTGGTTAATTTTAGAAGGGTTAGAAGGTTGGAGAGTCATGACTCACTAGATAGATCTCCTTTTGTTGACGGAAGATAGGGTAATTTAATACTCCTTAGTACTCCACCGGATAAAGGAATGGACTAGTTACACTTGTTTTTGTTCTATTGCTTAAAACCAAGGTTGTCAGGATCGGGATCCTACCTAGGATCGTTTTCGGCTTTGCAAGATCGGGATCGTAGGATCGTAGGATCGGATCCTACCTAGGATCGTTTTCGGATTTTCCTTTACATATGTATACAAACCATTTTTAAAAACCTTCCTCTAAAAAAAAGTCAAAAAAAGTAAAAAAAAACAGGATCGGATCGTTCACGATCCTACGAGCGATCCCACGATCCTATAATGATCCTACCTGAAAAAAGGGTTACCAACAGGATCGGATCGTTCACGATCCTACGATCCTACGAGCGATCCCACGATCCTGTAACGATCCTACCTGAATTACGATCCCGTAACGATCCTGCTCGTTTTGTGTGTGTAGGATCGTAGGATCGTACGATCCTACGAGCAGGATCGCGATCCTGACAACCTTGCTTAAAACTTAAAAGAACTGTTTCTTTTTTCCTTTCCTTTTTGTGTTTAAAGTTTATTCTTTTGGATTAAAAAATGGTTGGATGACATGATGGAAGCTAAATAACATTGGTTTTGAGTGTTGTACAATAATAATTCTAAAGTTTATTAGATGTAAATTGATATTTGTCCTTACTTTTTTTTGCCAAAAATTATTTTTAACCGTATGATGACCACAGGTGAAGAAACAAAAGTGGAGATAATGAGTGATATATAGCGAATTTCAAGTGGCATGGATGTGACAAATGGTAAAATTTCAGACTATTCATTTTATCAGAAATCTTGAAATATTACTTTTTAATCATTTATGAGCCTATTTGATTTAAAAACGAGAAGTTATCTTGTTTACTGTGAAAAACGAGCCCGATCGAATACCGACACCAAACTAGCTATGGTTCGCATTTAATAAATAAATTACAGTGTCAATAAACCTGTTTTCATAAAATTTTCATAAAAACGCTTGCAAAATGTTATTTTACGTATGTGTGCTTAAAAACGCCTAACTGACTCACCACTTTTGCATTTTACCTCAAACTATACACACTTATATACAAAATATTCAAAATTGGGGTTCCCTCCTCCCCTTTGGCTTGTAGCCGGCGTCACCTCCCACACACAAACAAAATTTTTGTGTCTTGATCTTATTAAGTAGGATATGATCTCATTATATTGTTTGTACATGTAACATAAAACCCTAAGCATACACTTCACCCTTCACAAATCACCAACAACCAAAATCATCTCTTTCTCTCCTCTCCCAAACACACCCTTAATCACCATTTTCACTTGATCCTTGAAGAAATTAGGTTGTACTTTTGGGTTTAGATCATAATTTGGAAGAGTTCTTGGGTAATTTTGAGGTTATTGGGTTTCTTAAGCACACTAGATCTACAAATCATTCATCAAAATTGTAAGTGTTCTTTTTACTAAAACTCTTGTACTTTCATGTTAATCTTGGTCTTAATCTTGCTAAAGTACAATGTATTTGTGTTAATTTGTTTGAAAACTTAAAAATAAACTATGTACATAAATACATACAAATCAACATACATACATGCTAAACCCATGATATTTGTATCACCATGTTTGTGTTTATTTTTGCTTGATCTTTACTTACTAAAGTCCTTGCGGTTGATTTCGTAAGTTATTATGTTTATGTACCTAATATGAGAATTATTTTAACAAATTGGTGGAAGGGAACCCTAGGATAGTTTGAAGTTGTTGAGTTGATGAGAAAATTGTAACAATTGGTGGAAGAGACTAGGTATAGATTGAAGTTGTTGTTTGCGGTTGAAAAATTAGTTTAGGTGACGAAATATACACTTTACGAGCCCGCTGTCCCGAAACAGTAAAAACACCTAAATGAGTTTAATATTTTCGACATTAGGATAAATAAATAGAAACTAGACACTATAAGCTAAACGTGGTCGCTTAAACCACTAAAAACGGACGTAAAACAAAGAAGTTACACTATTTTAAAGTTACGACGAAAAATATAGTTTTACTAGGAAACTACACTATTAGGTGAAATGTATTTTTATAAACTTTAAAATAGTTTTCAGAACATTGGAGGCGAGCTAGGTAAAATTGGTAAAGTAAGAAATTACGAACAGGTCATGCCGAATTTTCACTAGAAATATAATACTTAGATTATTTTCTAAAAACGACGATATAAAAACTAAACCGTCTAATTAGACTTTTATAAACGGTAAAAATGATAATTTCTTATAAAACGCCAAATAGACTTTCATAATTAGTAAAACGGTTATTATCTTCGAAACCCGATAAATGACAAAACCCGATAAAATGACAAAACCTGACAAAATGACGAAACCTGACAAATGGACGAAAACCGACCAAAAGACGAAATATTTTTATAAGCTATAAAAGAGTATTATTTTAAATACTTAAGATAAAAATGATATTATTTTCATTACTTTATTAAAGTGTCGAAACTTATATATTTACATAATTTGACGTAAAATGAATTTTTACTTATAAAACTAAAGCACAAACATTTCATGTTGATACAAAGCCTAGGAAACACTTTCACACTCATTGCATTTCATATAGTGTATACTAAGTCGAACCATATTTACTTAGCTCGCGTGTCGGAGCCGTTACCTATTATACCTTGACTTACCTTCCTGGATTACTACTTGACTAAGGTGAGTTTATAGCCCCACTTTAGTCTTTTTAATACTTGTTTTATGAACTTGGGGTGAGAACATGCTTGTTTTACTTTGGACCAAATTACAATTTTAAACTATTAGGTGTTAGCCTAGGCAATGTAACCCACTATGCCCATTATCATGAACTGCCAGTTCCTGCGGGAAGCGCGAGTGCTATAGATAGATCTATCGGGGTGACTCCCCCATTCGGTTTGACCAGATAGGCAAACGAACGTATACCATGTCGAAACTTAAGTGTCAAGGGTTAGACACTTACCGGGCCTTTATACCATGTGCTTTATCTTGCATAACCCACTGTCGTAGCTTCGGTGTTATGAACTTAGTGCTAACGTAATACTATTTTTTTATGACATTATATGTGTTGTAATGTTCATATGCTTGAAACTTTATGGTCCACTTAATTGTATTTGTTTAAATCTATTAACTCACCAGCGTTATGCTGACTTTAAGGCATGTATTTCTCAGGTTATTGATTTCCTGCTTGGTTATATCATGAGACATGTCATCTAGTCATTTGCATTTCAAGAAGTGTATTTACACAAACATTTATGTCTTGTAATGAAACTATTTTCTATTTAGGACCATTTAATGTAATGACTTAACTATGATGTAAAATTATTTTATTAATTAAAATGTTTCTTCTAAGAACGATTCATGTAGGTCGTTCTCTATACTGTGTATCTTATTCCATGACGTCACATCCCCGGTTAACCATTCCATTGCGCTGATTTGGGGGTGTTACAATGGATGTTATGGTTAGAAAGATATATTAAGAATCAAAAGTAAGAGGATATAGCAATACCTTTTGTTAGATATAAACACTTAAAAGAAGATTTGTGTTAAGAAAACTACGTTAAATGAAAAGCTAACAAAGCACTAAGTTTATCCGCCAAATTAAATTTTTAGAAATATTAACCTTTTACATATTACTAGAAGGGTACCCGCGCAATGCGGCGACGGGTACCAGGTGACTATTTTTGTGGCGAACAAAGGTTTTTCGTTTTAAACCTTCCTTATTTAGCATGTCCCAAATACTTTATAACACAGTAGCTATATATGTTTTATTAATAGTGTAAATAGTTAATAGAGGGGTTACTATATGGTTTAAATGATACTTCAATTTTATTAAAATATATCATTATTTGAGGGGGTTATTATATGGTTTAAATGAGACTTAAATTTTCAAATTTTACATTAATTTAATAATTTTCCTTTTATAGTAATGTTTTTTGTCTTAAAATTTTAAGACTTCCTTTTATAAGAAGTCTCAAAAGCTTTATAATGTAGTATAGATATAGATGAGATAGACCTTAGAGAAATTGATTTGCACACGAATATTTTTTTATTATGGCACACATTTTTAAGCATTAGATAGTTAAAACAAGTTTTTATTAGGTTGTAACTGTTTGTACAGTTAAGTATGTCGATGAAAATAATATGTGTGCAAATCACCTCCCCAAAACAAGGTGTCGTTTGTTTTTTCAGATCTTTTACCTCTTCGATACAAACCATGTCGGTTGAAAAAGAGGTACATCTAAATCTATCTACATGGAAGAAGAATGTTTGTTTTGTGTGCTATTGAAATACTTTTTTTTTTCTCTATTGTTTTGTGATTTGAGAATATAACTCCTTTTGTCAAATGACACTAAAATGTTGAGTGCGAAACAAGAAATCGCTTAAAATACAAAGTATCAAAGACAAGTTTCATTTGTTTTATACGTTTTCATCCGTTTTATACGTTTTTGTACGTTTTTATACATTTTCATCCGTTTTTATACATTTTCGTTCGTTTTTATGCGTTTTCATCCGTCTTTATACGTTTTCGTCCATTTTATACGTTTTCACCCATTTTCTTATGTTTTCATACGTTTTTGTCAGTTTTTGTATGTTTTCGGCCGTTTTTCTTACCTTTTCATACGTTTTTATCCAGTTTTATCATTTTTATACGTTTTTATACGTTTTCGTCCGTTTTTATACGTTTTCGTCCATTTTTCATACGTTTTCATCCGTTTTTATACGTTTTCATCCATTTTTATACGTTTTCGTCTGTATGTAAACATTTTCTTACATTTTCATACGTTATTATCCGTTTTTATACATTTTCATCTGTTTTTGTATGTTTTCTTACATTTTTGTACATTTATACGTTTTTATATGTATGAAAACGGATAAAAATGGTTAATAATAGGTAAAAAACGTATGAGAATGTAAGAAAACACACAAAACATATTAAAACGCATAACAACGCATAAAATGTACAAAAATGTATAAAAGGTACAAAAACGTATAAGATCGTACAAAGATGTATAAGAACATTACAAAAACGGATAAAAACGTAAGAAAAACGGTTGAAAACGGATAAAAAGTATGAAAACGTAAGAAAACGTATAAAAATGGACGAAATGATATTAAACGGACACAAATGTATAAAACGGACGAAAACATATAAAAACGGACGAAAACGGATAAAGACGTATGAAAACGTATAAAAACGGATGAAAAAATATAAAAATGGACGAAAACGTATAGAAACGGATAAAAACGTAAGAAAACATATAAACACACACGAAACCATATAAAAACAGACGTAAATGTATAAAAACGGACGAAAACGTATAAAAATGGACGAAAATGGATAAAAACGTGTGAAAACGTAAGTAAACGGACGAAAACATATAAAACCGGATGAAAACGGATAAAAACGTATAAAGCCGGATGAATATGTATAAAAACTGACGTAAACGTATAAAAACGGACGAAAACGAATAAAACGTATGAAAATGTAAGAAAACGGATGAAAACTGATAAAAACGTATAAAACGGACGAAAACGTATAAAAACGGATGAAAACGGATAAAAACTATAAAAACGGATATTGAGAAAGAGATGTAGGGTTTGTCAAAAGAAAAGTTAAGAAGTGAAAGATAATGTCTGAAATTTAGAAGAGGAAATTGTGTTCTCGAGTTAAAGTTAAGGAAGAAAAAGAAAGAAAATGAAAAGGAAACATAAGAAGTTGTGTTCTCGAGTAGCACTTAAGGTGGAAAAGAAAAGGAAATGGAATGTGTAACACCCACAAAACATCGCAGCGGAAGATTGTGTCACTGGAGTATTACTTCATAGTACAAAGATTAAGTTACAGAAAACGAACTCTAAATGACACGTTTTGAAAAGTTACCATTCGATTAATAATATCAGAGTTACAAACATGAGGTCCCAAAGTATAATAATACATAAGTGTTTTTAAAACATATCAAATGGTAATGACAAAAGCATAAGTCTTCAAAATATATTGTACGACTCTATGCTCCATGCAACAACTATCACCTTTCAGACCTGAGATAAACATGCTAAAAAGTGTCAACACAATGGTTGGTGAGTTCATAGAGTTTATTGCAAATAAGATGAAAGTATTTATTATTAAATCCCCATGACAAGTATATGTCAACCTAATCCTGTTACAAATCCCGCCCATACAAGACTTGTAACATCTTAAGTCCACATATAAGTTCATATTTAATAACTGTAAATGTTGAATGCATTATGAGTACATATGTGTATACGATATATGCAATTACTTAATGTAAAGAATAACAGCCAACTGGACCTCATGACAAGAATACACAATATATCGGATTATTCACCTAAGGTCAAGAATAAGGGACACAAGGGTGGGGGCGTCAGCCTGATAATACTATCAATACCTCTCTATCGACTACATCCAGGAGTTAAACAGTTGCTAAAGAATAACGCGGACAAGAATAAGTTTAACACATTAAGGCGTATATCGTAATAAAACTACACATCATGTGCAAAAAGTATAAAAAGTGTAGCGTAGCATAAAAGTATAAATGTTTTGAGTACTTGTATCTGTATGTAAATGCAAATCATGTATTTTGATAAACGAGTAAAGTATTTCTAAGAATGTATCTCCCCCAAGTAGTTTAAAATGAGTATTAAAAGAGTAAGAGTGGGGCTCTAACTCACCGTGAACTAATGATATCAAAACGTATAACGGAATCGATGGATAAGCCGGGAAGTCTCTACGTAAACCTAGAATAGGATATAGCGCCTTAGGTTTTGAAATAATGATGTGTAAACACAACAAGTCTATATAAGTTTTTATATTGATCATGATGTTGTACTTAGTAATTTATGTCATTATAAAAATGGCTTACTAGTTTGTAAAATGTTTTTAGTTTAAATATCGCACTACTGTTTGGGCCATCATAATTCAGAGGTCATGTAGTAAACGTTCGAGGAGCTAGGACACTTACATCCAACAAACTCATCGATACCTTTACCCAAATGAAGCCCCTCACATGAAGCTCCCTACTAACATAGTACTTAATATGTAAAACATATATTTTCACATGTGAAAAACATTATTCCAAAGGTTAAATAAACTTAGGAAAGTTTATTTTATTGTAGTATGTTACATCCTTACTAGAAATAATAAGTGTTGTAAGCTACATGACTTGAAAATAGAACTTGTTTCATAAAAGTTTACCCTTGGTTCAACAATTTCGGGTTAAAAATAGTCTACTTAAGTTTTGATAGGAAACAGCCCTCATTTTGCATTTCTGGGCCAAGCTCTTGCGTGTTTTGATAGAAAACATCATTCCGGATAACTTTCGTGTTTTACACTTTTTATTATTCGGACCCGAAGGGCCTTGAAATCACGTTCTAAGTTTACATCAGAACACTTTTATTCAAAAGGGATAATTCCAAAAGTACCCTAGTTGCCTTTTGCTTTTGCTTTTCTAGACGGAATATTTTCTCCTTCCGAAACTAGACCGGGAAACTAGGTAACTTTAAACTACCCAACCATGTGTAGCCACTTGTCCAACATGAAGTACACCAGTTGCCCAAAAAGTACACCAGTTGCCCAAAAAGTACACAAGTTGCCCTACATTGTAATCCGTAAAGTCACACTTGTCACTTGCTGGTTGTAGTTGCCCAATTGTACAGGTTGCCCTGGTCTAGTTTCGGAAGGAGAAAAGATTATGTCTAGAAAAGCAAAAGGCAACTGAGGCATTTAGGGAATTATCCCTATTCAAAAACAAGTTTTCTTTTAGTAAACTAAAGTAGTCTTAACTTTTGATTCACAAACTCTTCTTACATGATTCCAAAGACTATGTTTTTGTCTTGAGTTTCACTATAACTATATGAATATATTTAAGATCTTGTGCTCATAAATTTGGTGACAATAATTAGTATGATTTACTTGATTTACTAGTTTTACTAATATAAACATTCACATGAAATCATAAGCAAGTTTACTTACATGTTTATTTGTTTTATGGTTTTTGTACAACATGATCAACATAACAACATATAGCATAACAAAACATGCATAAAAATCATAGTAATAAGGATGATGATTAAGATTTAGTCTTACAACTTTTGGCCTTACTTAAAAGGGAACTAGGACAAGAACAAGATCACTAACTTAAATCCTTCAACAACACCCTAGCCTTCAAAACTCTTGCAACTCTTGAGTTTCAACTTAGGATCACTTGAAAGAATACTTCTAAGCTTCTTCTAATCACCTTTTGTAGCTTGCAAATCAACCATGGAATGAAAAAACTTATAACTAGGATCATGTAGAGCTTGACAAGATCTTTGACAATGACTTAGGACTTGTAACATGAAAATCAAAGCATGGATTCTTCTATAATATTATGATGGCTGGATTTTTGGAGTGAAAAAGGAAGAGAAATGAGCTTGCTATTTATAGGATGAAGAGGAGGTTAGTTACCATGCTATTTAGAGGTTAAAAATGTTACACATGAAGTAAAAATGGACTAATGGTTCATAATGTTACACATGATGATCAAATAGTTTAATGGTTCATCACCAAGCCAACAAAGCTTGGTGATTCTCTATTGTGTCAACCACATAAAAAAAATGACTAGGTTTAGTTTTGATAATATCTAGTGTTATGGAGTGAGTTTTGGTCCCGATAATCGCTAACGGTAAGTATTTAAATCACGAAAGTTTATCTTATAGTCAAACACTGTAACACCCTTGGGAAAATATATATTTTTGCAGCAAAATAAAAGTATAATTTGCAGAGGAAAATAAAGGTTTGTGGGTTACTTCACAATAAGACAGCCACAATCATAGAAACGAACTCATATGAGACGTTTTAAAATAAATACCATTCAAATCATATCAAAACACCAATGTCAAAATGTTCCCAACAGTGCAAAGCACTCAAAAGACATAAATAGTTTAAAGGTTTTTCGAATGGTAGTTATTAAGGAAAAAGAAAGTAGATAGCCATCAATAGTCTTCACGTCACTCCGAAGCCAGAAAAGCAATACTTCAAATATCTGAGATAAACGTGCTAAAAAAAGTCAACACAAAGGTTGAGTGAAATTCATAGGTTTAAAAGTAAATAGTTGAACACAAGATTTATAAGGTCTGGATGACATTTGTAACAAATACAAATATCGGGTAAGCGTCGTATAATTTGTTAAGCTCATGACACGCAAAACGTTAACCGGCATCAATAACGTTGATGTAATAACAATATCTCAAACTTTTCCCTCAAGTAGGTAGTTTGCCGTCTACCTAGGTAATTCGAGTATAGCACACACATGTTGCCTATCTGGTTAACAAAGTGGGGTGCGTCAGTCCTATAGGCCTATACACTATATTATCGTTCACTCGCAAGTGATTAATGGTTCATGATAAAGGGACTTGCTGGCGGAAATAACGGTACTTAGCATAATCATCATAATCAGGAAAGAATACGTTTAAACAATTGTGTTCATAAAAAGTAAGTAGCATGTATCTCCCCCACGGGTTTATAAAGCAATTTAAAAGTAAAGAATGGGGCTATGAATCACACCTTAGTAGTAGAAGAGCAAGATATCAAAATATGATCAGACAGTAGAGCACAACAGATAAGCCTCAGCACAACCTGGTTATTTAGATAATATGTCTTAGAAATAATACTCGAAAAGTAATATATAATAATACCGTTTCGTGGAATACTCATGTTGTTGAATAAAAGGTTTTGTTTCTCGTGTGGTTTTTAGAAAATATAAGTTTGAGAGCGAATCACGTAAGACGATGGAAGTCGGCGGAAGACAATCAAACATATAGATATAATCAAGAAACGAAAAGAAAAGACAAACGAATAAGAATAAGAGAAGAAAGAAAATGAAAGATAAAAAGAGAAATAAGAAATAAAACATCAACATGTTGTTTCGGTGTTTTACCCGGTAACCCAAATAGTTTGAGAAAACGTTATGGTTTAGAAAAGAATCGTTTAGTAAATAAAAGGTTCATGATGTTAACAATCATAATCGTTTTAAATTATAAAAATAGTTTTTATAAAATGATTCATCCGTTTATACCATATTTACCAAGTCGTTACGACTTATTGAATAACAATTTATAATATACTAAACTATTACAAATTTATACAATTTAAATACAAATTACAAGTTTTACAAATTTAAATACAATTATTACAAATTTTACAAGTTTCATATAATTATCCGTCGTTATCATTCGCGTGAATATTAGTGTCGGGTTTATCGACCATTTTGTATCCAAAATCGTCCATAAGACCTTCGGCTAATACCATAAATCCAATAACGAGCATCCATTTCATCCAAAGCTTAGGTAATAGTGACAAATACTCCAAATCCCATATCGGTATCCAAGTACTCCCAAATAACATCTGAAACATCATCGACAAAACAACAAAATAATAAATTAAGTTAGTATATGTTAAATGAACTAACTAATGACAAATATAAAACATAACCAACACACGCTATTGGGCTTTAGGCCCAATGTCACCATAAGACTCATTTCATGTTAACGGGCTCCTTAGCTCATTAACCAAACCAAAATATCCCAACACTTAGTTTATAGTTTTCAAACAATACTTTTCGACACGAATGTATACGACCAACTCAAGGTTACCAAAACTCGCTAACGACTCAAAAACCATTTTGTTTAGACTAAAAACATTTACAAGTCCCCACGACACTTTAGATGTCGTGGTACACATAACGTCACAAGCAATTATCCATAACCAAAACTAACGTTCAATAATAATATTTACCAACAAAAATTGTTTTAAGACACTACGACCTCGGCTATATGCCTCGGTTACCAAAACTCGTGGCCGTGACTCCCCGTGAGTCACGGCTCACACCAACGAGCCTACTACATGACCACGGCTAAACAATAATCACGACAACATCAATAACAATCCAAACAAACCCACGACTTAATACTTCGACCACAAACAATCAAACCAAACACGACTACCATCAAACTCGGCCACAAAACCATTACCACAACCCTCGGCTTCAACCAAACTAAACAAACCCTAGGCCGTGACTCCCTTGAGTCACGACTCACTCTATTCGAGCCATATACCATTCGGCTAAGACAAACCCACAACCAAAACATATCAAACTTCACAACTAAATTCGCAACAATAACAACTGAGTCGAAAAATAAATATAAATAACAAATAAATGAGAAACGGGTCCGAGTTAACTCAACTCGTGAGTTGACTCGGAGTCACGGCTAGTCGAGTCCCAAAATGATAGATCCACACGGTTTTTGTTATAAAACATTAGTTTTAGTTTAGTTTTGTTAATAAAAAAATGTTTATATTAAATTTATCCGATTAGGCTTTTAATGAAAATGAAGAAATAATGAAAGAGGGTGGCGTGTGGGCTTACGAAACGGAGAAGAAAGGTGGGAGAGGTTGGCGGCATGTGGTGGTGAAGTGGTGGTCGCGGCGGTGAGCTCCAAACACGAACCAAACGTGCTCCTTTGGCCTTCAAACGCCCCAGAAACGATGTGGGGATGAAGATCTATGCGGCGGTGGAAGTTTTGGGGGTGGTCGGAAAGTTCACCGGAGGTGGTGACAGCGCCAGAATAGTGTTTTCCGGTAAGGTGCTATTAAGATAAGAGGAAACCCTAAAGGGATTTATATAGTGCAAAGGGGAGGGGCTTAACTCGGTCAAAAGAAAAGAAGGGGGCGAACGATGTAACTTGGGCGCGGGGGTAGAAACTGTAATTTTGCTAATCTTTTAATAAAAACTGTTGTGGGCCCCATTTAGTGTATCAAACTTCCGTTTTAATTTACGGGACTTGCGCCATTGAGTCCGAAATAGTTTTCTGATAAAATTGAGTATTCACACGTATATCTTTCTCGGTTTCAATTTATTTAACAAATCAATTTGTTTTGACTACTTTAGGTTGTGCTGGCTAAGAATAACAAATAATGCTCACGTTTAAACATATGACCTCTGTTTTCAAGCTCAAACGAGTTCAGAGAAGTATAAAAGCTAAGGGATATCGAAAGTAAGTATTTTGGGTAATAAAATAAGTTTGGGAAAATTATCGGATGTTACAGCACCTATATCATATTTTGAAATCCATCCCGAATTTCAGATCGCCTTACTAGTTGGGTTCAGGAAAAGGTGAGGGTACTTGCATTTGAACTCGTCCTCGTGCTCCCAAGTAAACTCGGGACCTCTTTTGGAGTTCCAAAGGACCTTAATTATCGGGATATGACTCTGCTTAAGTTGCTTAACTTCACGGTCTATGATTTCGATAGGTTCCTCAATGAAGTTCAACTGCTTGTCGATCTGAATTTCGTCCAGCGGTATCACGAGCGGTTCGTCTGATAGACACTTCTTCAGATTAGAGACGTGAAACGTGGGGTGTACCTTACTGAGCTCGGGTGGAAGTTCAAGTCTATACACTACTGGACCAACCCGTTTCAAAATCTTAAACGGTCCAATGTACCTCGAGTTCAGCTTCTCTCGTTTACCGAACCGTATCATGCCTTTCCAAGGCAAGACTTTCAACATCACCTTATCTTCGACTTGAAACTCTAGGGGATTGCACCTAACGTCGGCGTAGCTCTTCTGTCGATCTCTTGCAGCTTGAAGTCGGTTCCTAATTTGCCCGATCTTTTCAGTTCTCTTGCGGACAATCTCTGGTCCAGTGAGTTGGGCTTCTCCTACCTCGGATCAACAGATAGGTGATCGGCACTTCCATCCATACAATGCCTCAAACGGAGCAGCCTTAATACTCGCATGGTAACTGTTGTTGTAAGTAAATTCACGACAAATGGGTGTCCCACCCATTTCCAAAGTCTATGACGCAAGCTCGGAGCATATCTTCTAACGTTTGAATGGTCCTCTCGATCTGACCATCGGTCTGAGGGTGATACGCGGTGCTCATATCTAGCTTGGTTCCAAAGGCATCATGGAGTGATTGCCAAAAGTTGGAAGTGAACCTACTGTCTCGGTCAGATATGATAGAGATTGGCACGCCATGCCTCGAAAATACTTCCTTAATGTAGAGCCTAGTTAACTTGTCCATACTGTATGTCTCCTTGATGGGTAGGAAGTGCGCAGATTTGGTGAGTCGGTCGACTATTACCCAAATACGTCGTGACCACTCAAAGTTCTCGGAAGCTTATTAATGAAATCCATGGTAATTCGTTCCCACTTCCACACGGGAATCTCGGGTTGTTGTAGAAGTCCAGATGGTTTCTGGTGCTCGGCCTTAACCTTGGAACATGTAAGGCACTTCCGGACATAGTCGACAATGTCCGGCTTCATATTTGGCCACCAATACATCTTCTTGAGATCTTGGTACAGCTTCTCGGCTCCTGGGTGCACAAAATACTTCGACTTGTGAGACTCATGCATGATCAACTCTCGTAGACCACCATAACGTGGTATCCAACTTCGTCCTTTGAAACATAAAGTCCCGTCCAGACGTTTCTCGAACTTCTTCTTTATCATTCCGTATAGGTTCTCACTCTTGAGATCTTCTTGATTCACTACTTCTAGCTGAGCGTTGAGAATCTGAGCGAGAAGATTTAAATCGATGGTCATAACCAAAGCTCGAACTCGTAATGGCTTCAACCATTCCTTTCGGCTCAAGGCGTCAGCCACGACGTTTGCTTTTCCCGGATGGTATCGAATCTCACAATCATAGTCGCTTAACAGCTCCAACCATCATCGTTGTCTCATATTCAACTCCTTTTGATCCTAAATATGTTGAAGACTCTTGTGATCGGTGAAGACAGTACACTTTGTACCATATAGGTAGTGTCTCCACATCTTAAGTGCAAATACCACGGCTCCTAACTCTAAATCATGCATGGTATAATTCTCCTCGTGAACCTTAAGTTTTCGTGTGGCGTACGCCATCACTTTTCCTCGTTGCATCAGAACTGCTCCAAATCCTTGATGCGAGGCATCACAGTATAGCACAAAATCTTCTGTCCTTTCCGGCAATGCTAAAATCGGTGCACTACAAAGTCTCCGTTTCAGGGTTTGGAATGCTTCTTCTTCATCCTCACCCCATTCGTACTTCTTGTCCTTCTGGGTTAACTTGGTTAACGGCTTAGCTACTTTGGAGAATCCTTCGATGAATCTCCTGTAGTACCCAGCCAAACCCAAAAATTGACGAATTTCTATTGCATTAGAGGGTGTCTGCCAGTTCTTAATAGCTTCAATCTTTGCGGGATTGACGTGCAAACCTTTACTGTCAATCAGATGCCCAAGGAATTGTACCGTGCGGATCCAAAATTCACACTTAGAGAATTTTGCGTACAATTTCTCTTCCTTGAGTAGACTTAGGATTATCGTCAGATGTTTCTTGTGCTCTTCTTCACTCTTGGAGTAGATCAAAATATCATCGATGAAGACTATAACAAACTTGTCCAGATATAGCTTACACACTCGGTTCATGAGGTCTATGAATACAGTCGGTGCGTTTTTCAAGCCAAATGGCATTACTCGGAACTCGTAGTGTCCATACCGAGTTCTGAATGCCATTTTGGGAATATCCTCTTTCGGGACTCTAAGTTGATGGTAACCCAAACGTAAGTCTATCTTGGAATAATAACTAGATCCTTGCAGCTGGTCGAATAAATCCTCGATCCTAGGCAACGGGTATCGGTTCTTCACTGTTAACTTGTTCAGTTCGCGGTAGTCAATACACATCCTAAATGATCCATCCTTCTTCTTCACGAACAAGACCGGTGCTCCCCAAGGTGAGGAACTCGGTTGAATAAACCCTTTGTCCAACAACTCTTGTAGTTGATTAGACAGTTCTTGCATCTTGGTCGGCGCTAAATGGTAAGGTGCACGTGCCACGGGTGCAGCTCCTGGCACTAAGTTGATTTGGAATTCCACTTGTCGAGCCGGTGGAAGTCCCAGAAATACTTCAGGAAAATCACGCACAATTAGAACATCCTCTAGTCGTCTCTCTCCAGACTTCTTCATTGCCACATGTGCTAGGAAAGCACAACATCTCTTCTGGATGTACTTCAGAGTCTTAATGCAAGATATAATGTTTAAGCGGGTTCCGCTCCGATCGCCACGGATAATCAAAGTTTCACCATTAAGTGGGATGTGAACAACTCGTTCACCACAGATGATACTTTCCCAATGCGTGGATAACCAATCCATACCAATGACCACGTCGAAACTACCAAGCTCAATGGGCATAAGGTCGATACTAAACGGTTGATCTAGAAGGGTTAGGGTACAACCTCGAATTATGGTGCATGTGTTTACTAGGTTTTCGTTAGCTAGTTCGATGCTATAACTAGTGTTTAGGGTGGTCGGGGCGATACTAAGTAGAGGTGCAATTGCAGTAGATACAAAGATCATATCAGCACCAGAATCAAACAAGACTTTAACACGAAGATTGTTGAGTAGAAACGTACCAGTAACCACGTTTGGGTCTTGTTGTGGCTCTCCATTGCCCATCACATATGCTCTACCACGAGCGCCTTCCACTTGCTGTCCATTATTCTTAGGGCAATGCCTCTTATAGTGTCCACGTTCTCCACATCCAAAACAAGTCACCACCGGCTGCAAGTTACTCCCAGTAGCTACAGTCCTGCTCTTACAGTGTTTAGCAATATGACCCACCTTATGACAATTCTTGCACTTAGTTTGTTATCATTGTTGCTACTCATCCGAACAATACCATTCTTGATTACCTGATCCAATAGTATCTGAGCTATCTCGATAGCCTCATCCAGGGTTGGGGGATTATATGACGTCACGTTCCCTTCAATGCTGGATGGCAGTCCTCCAATAAACTTTTCCAACAAAGTTTCATTATCTGCAACCATGTGAGGGCACAAAATCCTCAACTCTTGAAATCGGAGAACATAGGTCGCGAGATCATTTCCCTTCACAGCTAAATAGTAAAACTCGGTCTCCAACCTCTTCACATTGCTTCGGGTGCAATACTTCTTAACCATTTCCTTTTTGAACTCTTCCCACGGAGTACTGTAAGCATTCTCTAGTCCAATCTACTGAGCATGGGAATTCCACCAAGACAAGGTAGTTCCCACCAGCGTACCCATCGTATACTTCACATAGCAATCCTCAGTATAATTACGCCGCAAGAACACTGATTCCATCTTCTCAAACCACTGAGTCAAACCAACAGCTCCTTCAGTCCCCTTAAACGTAATCGGACTGCAGTTCATAAAGTCCTTATAGGTGAAGAAACGGTTCTCATTCACGTTTTGTCCTCCAGTAGCTTCACTAGTCTGACTGTCATTTCCTCCGCGTCCCGCAAGCGCTGCGACCACGCTGTCATCCACAAGCTTCTGAATGGCAGCTGGTGTCATTTTCCGAGGCGACATAATTTTATCAATCATTACAAGTGTACAACACCGTAAGTAGCTGATTAATATCATAGAATCACAACACACAAGAATAAATAACAAAATGATCACATCATAACATAGCATTCATTCAACACCATAAGTAGTACATCACCATAATACATCATAGATTTCATACTTGTTACAAGTCTTACAAGATATGTAAAACAATACAAGTTTCTTATAAATCCACTAACTGAGTCTAGTCAGTTTAGTAAGTACATGGTAAACAACTATTATGATCCTAAACTACTAAACTACTATGATAAATGACGGTCTCTAGCTCTCTTGCTGACGTGCATATCCATAAGTGGCTAGAACATCAATACTGTTGCTGAAACGAAACTTCGCCATCCTATCCCAATACACCTGACATTGTGACCTATGCAACTCAGCAACTTAGCTCGCACCTCCTGAAGATCATCATAATGCTAACGTCCATCTATATCAGTGAAAACGGCTCGCATGTCCAACTGCATCACTGTCTTCTCAACCACTACAATCTTCTTCTCTAATGTCGCAAGGCAAGTCTGCATCTCCGTTACAGTAGCCTCAGTAGCACTCTCTCTGTCAGCAAAACCATCCATCTCTAAGTCAAACATCTCCATGCTCCTCTTGTCTATCCTAATCTGCTTCCGCAGATCCATCACCTCAGTCTGACGTGCACACAAGCGTCGAGACATAGACATACAATGACCAGTACACCAACCAATATCATGACGCAAACGGCTCAACTCAGCCCTAAGCTCTGAGGGTGTAACTCGTCGTGCTGACGAAGACTCACCAACCACAAAAGTAGACAGTGGACCAGACGTCCAATCGGTAGCGAGTGCATATCCCAGTGCATCTGACGTATCAGACTCATAGGTAATGTCTGACACTGCTGGCGAAGGGGGCGGTGGGGGAACCTCTTGATCCTCCTCCTCTAGATCTACATCATCATCATTATCATCATCATCATCCTCATCCTCATCATCATCATCATCCTCATCCATATCCTCGGGACCTACCTCAACATCCTCCATCTCCGGGTCCTCCTCATCATCGGGGTAAGGTGCATCAATAGGGTCAATATCCTCTCCAGGGATGTGTGGTGCGAGTACAACCGGTAACTGGTCGGGCAAGACGGGGGCACACATGATACTCTACAAGAGTACCTTGAGTCAAGATCCCAACCAAAGTGTAAAAGAATTTTTTTTTTTGGGTAAAAGGGTTTATTCACCCCGGCAAAATTCATTACTCCAAAAAACGTTGAGGTACAATAGGGTGAGGGTGATGTCCCTCACCTCAGTCCCTTAGGACACTTACAGACTCACATATAAGAATGACATGCCATTCTTATAACTTACATAATAAAACTTACCACCTACAATGACTATACAAGTGAACAAAAAATAGGAATTAACACATGATTCACTAAAGTAGCACCAAGAAACATAGTCATTGTAGAACTTCAATCAACTTCCATGCGATTCTGGAAAGCACCCATATCATAGCAATGCAAACGACCATCCCACACTCATGGATCATCAAACTTGAATTTAGTTCACAAATACCACACACGGTTGGTGAGAGACTCTAAAACCACGGATAGAGCAGCAAGCAAAAACTCGCTCCAAAGGTGTATGTTTAGATGCAAAACCAAAATCAAGACGAATAACCAAAAATAAGAGAAAGCCAACACACTTCCACAATGGCAACAACAATCCAGCATCACAACTTCCATAGTAGCAACTTCTATCCATCAACACATGGCGATCATAATAAAGTCATCAAAATCCAGCTCAATGGACAAGAACACCACTAACCATACGATATTCCTAAATCATTAGGAACCATGCAGCATATACCAAACAGCAGACCACGTTATAAAACATTCAACAACAGATCTTCTTTGGTAATGATACACAAGGGTTTTTGAATAAGTTGCCCAAAAACTTAACTTACAATAGATTAGCAGCCGCACCCTTCCACAACTGATAACCAAACGAATTAGCTGCAGCAGCAAAGAGTACCACATACCCTAACGTACCAATAGACAATCACCTTCCCTCTCCCAACCCACTTCCAAGAATTAACATCACGAACCATACGATAACCACGATCAACAGATCGACTTACATGTCATGAATGGACAAAAGTCCAACTTTCAACCCAAGAAGTATAAATTAAAGCGCATCAGCAACAATCACTAAGCAGATCAAAACCATTAAAAAACAAAACCCTAGATTAGGGTTTCGTTCATGAAAGCATCCCTAATAAACCAATCGATCCAGAAAGATAGAAGGCTGATATAGGAAGGTTATGATCGCCCAGAACACCCAAAGCAAGATCGTATAATAATAACCATGTACCATAGACGATCTGCCAAACAAAAGAAAACCCTAAAACCGATTGCAAAAGTAATATGTAAAAGAAAATATATATATATATATATATATATATATATATATATATATATATATATATATAATATATATATATATATATATATATATATAAAAGGTGAAACAGTAGAAGTGAAATCCCAAGTATAATAATAATATTAGTATATGGGTTAAAATACGTAAAATGTACGAAGTTTACGTAAAAATGGGAAAAGTGAAATATAACTTTTCTAATATGATTATT
This sequence comes from Artemisia tridentata subsp. tridentata, assembly GCA_021014915.2. Classification (NCBI taxonomy): domain Eukaryota; kingdom Viridiplantae; phylum Streptophyta; class Magnoliopsida; order Asterales; family Asteraceae; genus Artemisia; species Artemisia tridentata. The sequence continues at coordinate 218,068,401 of CP139506.1, forward strand.
ATGAACCTAAAAGGCTTATAATGTCTAGATTGGGCCTAGTTTAGTGTCGGTTAGGGTTAAATATTCGTTAAACCTAAAACCGGAAGTGTTAAAAATCAAGGGATGATTTTATGGTCAAAGGAGGAGGGAAATAAGTTTGACTTTTTCCAAAAATGTTAAAGTGTCTAAACGTATTAGAAAATGTGGTGCAGGTATAGGTTAAGTTTGCGTATAAGTAAAAATGCTTAAAACGTGAGTTTAGGCTCGTAATTCACAGGGTCTATTTGGTAACATTTAAAATTAAATTTCAAAATTTCCTATATTGGTTATAAGTGAACTAAAAATTAATCTAATGTGATAAAAATGTTTAGAGTCAATTTTTGTTACGCGCAGGATAACCTAATGGTTATATTTAAAGTTCAAAATTGTACACAATTTTTGGATGAAATGTATATGATTCGAATTAATATTAACGTGAAATTTTTATAATTGTTACTGTCTTACCACTTTAAAGGGAATTCCTTCCCGGAATTCAGTTCGTTTGTTCTACAAACGTATGTTATTATTTCTATCGTTCGTCCTACAGACGTATGTTCTTGTGACTAGATTTGATTAACCAAACTTTCCCATTTTCGAGCGTAGCCCTCAAAAGACCTTTAGATAGTCGATTCTAACTTAATCCCACAACTCATAAAATAAGAACTGTCATGAGATTAAGCTGAATTAGTTTGGGTAACAACTTGATTCTAGCTTGATTTTTGCAACTCATCAAACAAGAACTGTCACTAGATCAAGCTATGAAACAAGTTGTTGGATGGAGATCTTTTGAAAGTTTGGCTTGATTATGGAATTGCTTACACTAATCAGCTCTACGAATAATGGTGACTTAGATTTAGCGCGAAGGGTAGAAATGTATCTAAGGATTATAACATTAGGTCGGGAGAAGTTATGTCCAAGTGGTCAGATAACTAGGCTTTAGAAGGAAGTTTATCTTATAGTCAAACACTGTAACACCCCGGGAAAAATATAGATATTTGCAACGGAATAAAAGTATAATTTGCAGCAGAAAATAAAGGTTTGGGGGTTACTTCACAATAAGACAACCACAATCATAGAAACGAACTTGTTGGGAATTAAACCTAACAGTACAAACTGTCAAGCTTAAGTTGAAGACTGCTGAAGATTACACTGGCAGTACTAACTGAGTTAGTACTGGTAGCACAAGATGTTTGTACTGCTTATGTTCTGAAATTGTGTAATATGATAAGTATAGAAAAGATTTAGTGAATATATTTAGTTAGAGTTATACGGATATTATAGTTATCTTGTAAAGGACTCCTTGTTCTATAAAAGGAGGACCTAGGTTAGAGTTTATGTATGTATTGTTTTTGAGAGATTCAAGGTTTTGTAACCCTAATGATAAGTCAAGATCACTCGTATTATTCATCAATAATATTGAATCTTTGGTGTTAAACATTGTCTTCATTGTCTTACATAATCACTGTTCCATTCATTCATATACACAATACAATATCTTCTAAGTATTAACTAGTAAATTCCGCGTGCTAGTTAGTATTACTCAAAGTATCTCTAACACAAGGAGTGTGTTTATATCCGGTCAAGTGGTATCAGAGACAGGTTCTGATAATTTGAATTAGAAGATCCAAAAGAACTCTTTCAACAAGGAAGATGGACATGGAGACTACCCAGACCAATGTTGCTGCAAAGTTGCCAATCCTTAAGCCTTATGAATTCGATATGTGGAGGTTAAGAATTGAGCAATACTTCCAGGTATTACTCAAAGTATCTCTAACACAAGGAGTGTGTTTAGATCCGGTCAAGTGATATCAGAGCCAGGTTCTGATACTTTGAATTAGAAGATCCAAAAGAACTCTTTCAACAAGGAAGATGGACATGGAGACTACCCAGACCAATGTTGCTGCAAAGTTGCCAATCCTTAAGCCTAATGAATTCAATATGTGGAGGTTAAGAATTGAGCAATACTTCCAGGTGCAAGATTATGCCCTCTGGGAAATCATCGAAGAAGGGAATTCATTCAAGCCTACAACTACTACATCAATTATTGAAGGTAAGACAGAGACTGTTGTGCAGACAAAGCCTATGACTGCAGAGGAGAAGATTCAGATGAAGAATGATCTCAAGGCTAGGAGCATGCTGCTGATGACAATACCTAATGATCAATTATTAAACTTCAGTAAGTTCAAGTGTGCCAAGACACTATTTGAGGCCATTGTTGCAAGATATGGTGGGAATGATGCCACAAAAAAGACTCAGAAGACACTCCTCAAGCAACAATTTGAGAACTTCTCAACAAATAGCAATGAATCATTGGATCATATGTTCAACAGGCTTCAGAAACTTGTGAGCCAACTTGCTATTCTTGGAATAGAGATACCTCAGGAGGACTTAAACTCAAAATTTCTGAGAAGTCTACCATCAGAATGGGCTATGCATGTTGTTGTCTGGAAGAATAAGCCAGACATTGATTCTATGAGTCTGTAAACCTAACTGAGCCCCAACACACATCCATTGTGGTTCCAGAAACAACTCATACACCCCCAATCACCACAACCTATAGGAGAAGAACCAGAAAGGAGACTATGGGTCCTCAGCCTAGTCCTCCTACTCCATCATTTGTAGCAGATGAGGCTATCATTCATGATAGTATGGGTGGGGCTGTCACTACTGCATCTAGATTAGTAGCTGGGCAGGCCAGTGTCAACATAACTAAGACCCCTCCTATGGCAACATCTAATGTGCCAAGTCCTACAAGACTTGTCACAGGTGATGAAATCCCAGGCCAAATGGAAAATTTGGGTGGTTCAGGAGTACATCCTAGTCTAACTAGGGAAGAAACTGAACCTTTGCCCCTTGATTCACCTCTCCTAGCAGGTAACACAGCTAGAAGTGATGAGGGCAGTATTAAACTAAAGGAATTGATGGTTCTCTGTACAAAATTGTCAAACAAGGTGGTGTCCCTGGATGAAGAACTCTCTAGTCACAAAAGGAACTTTGCCAAGGTCTACACCAAGCTGATCCTCAGAGTACAGAATTTGGAAGCTCAACTTAAGAGGAAGAAATCTAAAATGGTGGTGTCTACTAGTTTCTCTGATTCTGGTTCAGATGATAGTTCAGATGATGGTGATGATTCTCCCAAAAAGGGGAGGAAATTAAGGAAAACAGGATCTCAAACTCAGGGGAGGACTTTGGATTTTGAAGAACAAGGTACTGCTGGTGGTAATGGAGAGCAAAGTGATGAACAAAGTGGTACTGATCAGAAACAAGAAGGTACTGCTGGAGTTGAATTAGCAGTACAAACTGCTGAGGTAGCAGTACAAACTGCTAAGGATAAAGGTAAAGGTATTATGGTTGAATATGAGCCACAGCCTAAGAAGATCAAGCCCAGAACTCAAATGCAGATTGACTATGATGCAGAAGTGGCAAGGAAAGTCTATGAGGATGAAGTAGCTGGTTTTATGGAATCTAAAAGATTGGAAAAAGAAGGAATGGAAACAGATGCTATTATTGCACAAGAATTACTTGAAGAGCAGAGACAACATCAGATTAATACTGATCCAGTTGTGAGACAAAGAGCCTTAGAGTTGATTGCAGATGAAAGTCTAAGTATTCAAGCAAGATCAGCTATACTTGCAGATTTCATTTACTCTAGGAATGAAGAAGTGGCTTTGGATGACATCATGGAAAGTATTAGATCTAGTCAGAAGAGGAAAAGAAAACCTACAAAAGCTCAGATTATAGGTGGGATGAAGATGTATCTGAGAAATCAAGCAGGTTGGAAGGCATATCAACTAAAGGGGAAATCAAATGAAGAGATAGAGTATTTGTACTACAAGGCATTCAGAAGAGCTCATATGAAATTTCCTGAAGACTCAGAGAGAAGACCTTCAAAAAGAATTAAGGCTGCTGAGAAAGAACCAACTGAGAAAGAAGAAGCATAAGCAGAAAAGGTGGAATTATCACAAGAGCAGATGAGTAAAATGTTAGTCACAGTTCCAGAAATTCTTCATGTTGATCCACTTCAAGCTAGACATCCTATAATGGATTGGGAGATCTACAGAGACAAATTTGGAAAAGCTTGGAAGTTTACTAGAGTTGGTGGAGAGTCAACAGTTTGCAAGAATTTTGAAAATGTGGTGAGAACTTGTGATAGAGAAGATTTGGACACATTGTGGAGATTAGTTCAAGAAAAGCTCAGTACAAAGAAGAAGACAGATGTGAAAGAGCAAGAGCTATGGGTTGAATTCAAAAGACTATATGAGCCAGATCCTACAGATGTTTATTGGAATTTTCCTTATTATGATCTGACTACATCATGGGAGTTTTATAGTACTTGCAATGTGCATCATTTGTCAACACAGAGTGGAGTAGATATATTTATGTTGGCAGAGCTGGAGTATCCTTTGAGTTATGAAGTGTTAGCTGTGATGATTTCTTTAAAACTCAGGTGTGAAGAACATTCAGAAATAGTTAAAGATTTGACTCAGAGGATATTTGATCAGTATGAAAGGATGAGGAAGAATAGAAGATGAAGTATTTGGAAGAATCCCCCCATCATCAGTGTTAATGTTTAATTCAAGAAAAACTTAGTGATTTGGATAGAAATCATAAGTTTAGGGGAGGATTGTTGGGAATTAAACCTAACAGTGCAAACTGTCAAGCTTAAGTTGAAGACTGCTGAAGATTACACTAACAGTACTAACGGAGTTAGTACTGGTAGCACAAGATGTTTGTACTGCTTATGTTCTAAATCGTGTAATATGATAAGTATAGAAAAGATTTAGTGAATATCTTATTTAGTTAGAGTTATACGGATATTATAGTTATCTTGTAAAGGACTCCTTGTTCTATAAAAGGAGGACCTAGGTTAGAGTTTATGTACGTATTGTTTTTGAGAGATTCAAGGTTTTGTAACCCTAGTGATAAGTCAAGATCACTCGTATTATTTATCAATAATATTGAATCTTTGGTGTTAAACATTGTTTTCATTATCTTACATAATCACTGTTCCATTCATTCATATACACAATACAATATCTTCTAAGTATTAACTAGTAAATTCTGCGTGCTAGTTAGTATTACTCAAAGTATCTCTAACACAAGGAGTGTGTTTAGATCCGGTCAGAACTCATATGAGACGTTTTAACAAATACAAATATCGGGTAAGCGTCGTATAATTTGCTAAGCTCATGACACGCAAAACGTTAACCGGCATCAATAACATTTATGTAATAATAATATCTCAAACTTTGCCCTCAAGTAGGTAGTTTGCCGTCTACCTAGGTAATTCGAGTATAGCACACACATGTTGCCTATCTGGTCAACAGAGTGGGGTGCGTCAGTCCTATAGGCCTATACACTATATTTGTGTTCACTCGCAAGTGATTAATGGTTCATGATAAATGGATTTGCTGGTAGCAATAACGGTACTTAGCATAATCATCATAATCAGGAAAGCATACGTTTAAACAATTGTGTTCATAAAAAGTAAGTAGCATGTATCTCCCCCACGGGTTTATAAAGCAAGTTAAAAGTATAGAGTGGGGCTATTAATCACACCTTAGTAGTAGAAGAGCAAGATATCAAAATATGATCAAACAGTAGAGCACAACAGATAAGCCTTAGCACAACCTAGTTATTTATATAATATGTCTCAGAAATAATACTCGAAAAGTAATATATAATAATACCGTTTCGTGGAATACTCATGTTGTTGAATAAATGGTTTTGTTTCTCGTGTGGTTTTTAGAAAATATAATTTTGAGAGCGAGTCACGTAAGACGATGGAAGTCGGTGGAAGACAATCAAGCATATAGATAGAATCAAGAAACGAAAAGAAAAGACAAACGAATAAGAATAAGAGAAGAAAGAAAATGAAAGATGAAAAGAGAAATAAGAAACAAAACATCAACATGTTGTTTCGGTGTTTTACCCGGTAACCCAAATAGTTTGAGAAAACGTTATGGTTTAGAAAAGAATTGTTTGGTAAATAAAAGGTTCATGATGTTAACAATCATAATCGTTTTAAATTATAAAAATAGTTTTTATAAAATGATTTATTCGTTTATACCATATTTACCAAGTCATTACGACTTATTGAATAATAATTTATAAAATACTAAACTATTACAAATTTATAAAAATTTAAATACAAATTACGAGTTTTACAAATTCAAATACAATTATTACAAATTTTACAAGTTTCATTTAATTATCCGTCGTTATCATTCGCGTGAATATTAGTGTCGGGTTTATCCACCATTTTGTATACAAAATCGTTCATAAGTCCTTCGGCTAATATCGTAAATCCAATAACGAGCATTCATTTCATCCAAAGCTTAGGTAATAGTGACAAATATTCCAAATCCCATATCGGTATCCGAGTACTCCCAAATAGCATCCGAAACATCATCGACAAAACAACAAAATAATAAACTAAGTTAGTATATGTTAAATGAAATAATTAACGACAAATATAAAACATAACCAACACACGCTATTGGGCTTTAGGCCCAATGTCACCATAAGACTCATTTCATGTTAACGGGCTCCTTAGCTCATTAACCAAACCGAAATATCCCAACACTTAGTTTATAGTTTTCAAACAATTCTTTTCGACACGAATGTATACGACCAACTCAAGGTTACCAAAACTCGCTAACGACTCAAAAACCATTTTTTTTTTTTTTTTTTTTGGGTAAAGGGGATACCCCGGTAAATGTATTAAACCAAAATAATGTTAAGTACAAATGGAATGTGGCAGAGGCACCACATTAACCTCAAGCAAAAAGCTTGATAAACTAGTGTTTATGACAGGCCATAAACACAACAACCTAGTAAATTACAATCAACAAACTAGGAATAAACAAGAATAAACTTGTGACCAGCGAACATCCCGCTTCCACCCGTACGCATGAAAGGAGCAAGGCGACCCAGGAAGTTTGCCTCCTTAAAAACCCTTTCCAAGAAAAAACCCAGAGGGAAAACCTTGGAGGAGGGAAAAAGAGTACAACCCATTCCTGGCACTCACCTCATGAACAAGACAAGCACATATTGAGCATCCATCATGGCGTTGAATCAGTAGCAATGATCACCGATCCAGGTAGTCTCCATGTATCCAAAATCCTTCTCACCTGTATAGATTTCCTAGTAAATCGAAAAGAAAGGATCTTCAACCGAACAGTGGTAACAATATCATCGAACACCTGAGTATATGACTTAATACCCTTCTTAAAAAGCCTCGAATTACGCTCTCGCCAAATAAAATAACATGTAGCAGCAAGAAGGAGGCGGGAAATCACACTACTAGCTGATCCTCCTTTAGACAAAGGTATAAGACATTCAACAGCATCCTCCAATCTAGGAGGAATATCATCCATACCACATAATGCACGAACTCTCGTCCACACCTGTAAAGAAAAGGGGCACTCAAAGAAGAGGTGAGTATGAGAGTCAGGTTGATTATCACAAAATAGACAACGAAGCAGGTTCAAGTCAGTAGAAGGACCGACATCCCATTGCCTCAATCTATCTTGTGTTTTAAGCTTGTAATTAACAACAAGCCACATATGGAACGCATGCTTAGGGATACAGTGAGAGAACCACACAACGTGAAACCACGGGACCAGATTAGAACTCGTACGAATCGAATCCCAAACACAAGAAATAGAAAACGACTTAAAATTTCCATTAGGCAATTTCCAAACCAACTCATCATCAACACCATCAGTTAAGATAGGCGCAGTGATAAGCAATAAATCCGGAAGTCTAGTAGTCCACTCCACAGGCCATCTCCAAGCTCCATCAATGAGAAGATCACACAAGGTATCCACCATAGAAAACCCAGAACGAGATATATCCCTAGCAGTAAGCAAACTCCGCAGCGGGCTCAAGTGGCACCAATTGTCAAACCATATAGACGCCCTTTTACCATTACGGATATAGAACCAAAAAAATGGCCGAATAACAGGACGAATCATAAGCAATTTCCTCCATCCCCAACTCATATCACCCGTACAAGGAACATCCCAGAAACTTCTACCACGAAGTTTATAAGTATGAATCCATTTAACCCATAATGATTCTCTATGCGTCAAGATACTATAAATGTGTTTGGCCATAAGAGCCACATTAAACTCATGAAGACTCCGAATACCAAGACCACCCTCTTCCTTAGGTTTACATATATCCTCCCATGCCACTTTAGCCTTACCCTTTTTCATATCACCTTGACACCATAAAAACCCACGCATGAGTTGCTCGATATCATGGATGACACGAACCGGGAGGATAAAAACAGAAGCCCAATATATATGCATAGACGATAATACCGAAATAATGAGCTGTAAACGACCCGCCATTGATAAGAATTTATTCTTCCAATCAGCAATCCTATTTTGAACCCTTTCCACAAGAACCTTACAATCCCGATACAACAACCGTGAAGATATAAGGGGAACACCCAGATATTTAACAGGGAGAGTACCTTCATTAAACGATAAAGAGTTCAAAATAGCTAACTTCACCTGGTTAGGAACATGACAAAAGAAGGCCGTACTCTTAGGAATACTCGGGACCAAGCCTGACACATTCTTGAACTCATTCAAAGCATCCATAACCACATTAGTCGACAGAACATCCCCATGAGTAAAAATAAAAAGATCATCAGCAAAACATAGGTTAATAATTTTCTGCCTTTCACACAAGTTGTGATATTGGAAATCATTAGACTGCTCCACCCTTTGCTGCAATAAAAGAGTTAAGACTTCCATAACAAGAGTAAATAGATATGGAGACATAGGATCACCTTGGCGAAGACCTCTTTTACCTCGAAACCAACCATAAATATCACCGTTAATGCATATGGAGTACGAGACACTAGTAACACAAGCCATTATCCAAGATATCATCGTGGAATGGAAACCAAAACCAGTAAGGACGGTTTTAAGGAAACGCCAGTCAACAGTATCATAAGCCTTCTGAATATCAATCTTGAAAGCACATCTAGGCGGTCCACGCGGCCGATGATAATTACGCATTAAATCTTGCGTAAGGAGAATATTATCAGAGATACTACGCCCCGGGACAAAAGCGGACTGATTAATACTAACAACATCTCCAAGACCCTCTTTAATACGATTAGTAATGATTTTACTAATGCATTTATAAAGAACATTACAACAAGAGATAGGTCTAAAATCATTTACCTTTGAAGGCGTAGAAACTTTAGGAACAAGAGCTATAATGGTATGATTAAGCTCCTTAAGAAGTTGCCCATTGGTGAAAAAATCCCTAATCGCCAAACATACATCATTACCAACAACGTCCCATGCCTTCTTAAAGAAGGCAGCCGTGAAACCATCCGGACCAGGCGCCTTATTATCACCGATAGAGAACATAGCATCTTTAATTTCTTTGTTAGTAACATCCCTAACCATCCGATTAGCCTTAACCGAATCAATGGTAGAATAGAAATTCAATCGGTCAGAAAGCTGATCGGTATTAGCTTCAACACCAAGGAAATTCTCATAGTGCTGGACAAAGACATTTGGAACCTCATTACCTTGATGCAAAATATTGTTAGTGTCATTAATTAGCTCAATTCGACTCCTATGATTACGACTCTTAACAATATTATGGAAGATGAATTAGAATCACCCTCACGAAGCCAATCAACCTTAGCCTTTTGTTTCAAGAAGCGTTCCTCATCCAACAAAGCGATCCTAAAAGCCTCAAGATAAACAGCCTCCTCATCCCGAAGTACAGAATTATTAGGGTCCTTATCAAGAGACTTTTGGACTTCATCTAATTCAACACGTAAATTATTAACACGAGCATGAAGATTACCTTGATCTTTTAGAAGTTTGCGAATAGGGGATTTTAAACCCTTAAGCCTACGCACCACCTTGAACATATTGTGCCCATGAACATCATTACTCCAACCTTGTCGAACCACATCAAGAAACCCACGTTTATAAGTAAGAAAATTAAAGAATTTAAAGGGCTTTGGCTTCTTCTTAGTTAACGTGGGAATTCTAAGAACACTAGGAGAATGGTCAGATATACGATAGGGTTGAAAAATAGCAAACGATCCCGGAAAATCATCACTAAATTTAACATTACCCATAACACGATCAAGCTTCTTCAACACACCATTACCTCCCTTTGGTTTCTGATTCCAAGTAAAATGCAAACCCGAAGAATTAAGATCCGTGACTTCAATATTATTAACACAATCTTTAAACTCAGTCATGGCGATAGTAGGCTCGTAACCACCACCAAATTTATCTTCCAAAAACAAAGAAGCATTAAAATCGCCCAAAAGCACCCACGGTTTATCATGCATAAGACTACTATGAACCTCCAAATCATGCCAAAGCACACGACGATCAATATAGTAGTTATGAGCATAAACAAATGAAACAAAGAAAGCCTTATTATCAGCCTTGATATTGACATGTACATGCATAACCTGGTTAGTTTGAGACATAGTCAAAACATCAACGATAGCATCATCCCAACCAAGAATAATACGAGATCCCTTATCACATAGACTCCCATTAGAAGTCCACTTCCAAGTACGGTACACTTTAGCACAAGTATCATAAACACAAGAAGCATCAACATGAGATTCCAAAATAGCACATAAACATAAGTTATTCTCATTCACCACCTGACGGACCTCTTTTTGTTTAGGGGAGCGGTTCAAACCCCTAATGTTCCAGGAAGCAACACTAAACATTTGAACCCCTCAATTCAGGAGTGCTTGCCCCTGTAGTGTTATCGTGATCCTTGGACTTAGAAGCCATAAAATCAGCAGTTTCACCTAAATCACGTAGAATATCCTCACCTCCAACATCCACCGGTTCTACAACATCATCAACTCCTTCCAAATCCTCATTAAGAACACCAAACGAATTAGAAAGCTGGATACCCTTATCCTTAGTCATATTAATATTATTCGTACCACTTGTGTTCCTTTCAGGACCAGAATAAACATTTTTAGTATTAGGGTTACTAGTAAAAGACGAACTAGTTTTAGGAGCCTCTTTTGAAGTAGTAGTATTCGACACATTAGACTTGCTAGAGCCCGAACCTACATTAGTATTAGTAGCACCTTTAGGCCTATAAACAAACTTCTGACCCACTCTAGTACCACCTGTTGGAGCACCACTCTTAGTATTAGCACGCTTGCCTCCAACAGTTTGAAATCCATCAGCATCCTTTCCCACCACATTAGGAGTAACAGTAGCTTTCTTAGGGCATTGCTCACACGAATGACCAAAAATTTTACATGTATCACAACGTGGTGGCTTCCACTCATACTCCACCTTTATGGTTTCTTTTGTATAACCCATCCCATTAAGCAAAGGAACACCAATCGTTAGACTATTTTTCAAGTCATTTTCAGATTTAACTTCAATCAATGCACGAGCAAAACTACAACGGCCCCACGATTCTAAACACATAGTAGTGGTAAACGAGTCAAGCATAATAGGATTACCTATTTTCGTAGCAATAAGGCTAAGACCATCCTCCGAAAAGACCGCCATTGGAACATCATGGAACTTCACCCAAACAGGGACACGAGTTAAATCTTCCTTCAATAAATTTGTATTCATAGTCCAAGGTTTCAATATGATAGGAATATTACGAATCATCCAAGGCCCCTCTTCAAGCACATCATCCAACCCCTTTTTCGTATCAAACTTAAAGAAGAAAAATCCCTTAGAATTCATCATCACCCTTTTAATACCAAACTTAGACCAATTAGTGCGTGCATAATATTCCACAACGGGGAAAGCAACTCGTTTACCAATAAAGTAACCATAAAGAGTGTTATCAAAACGGTTACTAACTTCTTCGACAACCTTTAGTGGAATAGAGAGCTCCACATCCTCCATCACGTTTTTAGTTTCCAAAGGTCTAAAATTTGCCGTCTTCTTCATAGTATGAGAACTAGTAGCATTAGCATACGAAGCAGGTTTCGTAGACTTTGAACCCTCTTGTGGACCAGTCGTATCCTTAGCATCAAAATGGGTTGTACCTGTTACTGGCTCATTCAACTTAAACCTCCCAGCATTTGACGCAACATGAATACCATCACCATCAGGAAAATTAGCAAACTTATCTAAATTGACCTGCTCATCTTGTGAAGCAAAAGATGAGCCAAATACAGCATACTCTCCAAGCCCAGGTTGCGGAACATCAGGAAACGAATCAGACTGTGGAACAGCAGCTTCAGAAACATTAGGGTTATTAACAACCCTAACCGCCATGCGTGGCTGGAAAACACCGGATTCTCCAGACTCATGCTGTTTCAACCTCCTCATTCTTGCATCCAAACCACCCAAATCCAAATTAAAATCACTCACTCTCTCCATAGCAACAGAAAAAATCTGCGAAACCCTAAAAAAGTAAAACGATCGCAAAACAGAAAAACTAGAAGAACACCGCCAAATCTTCAAAACGAGATTGCCTCAACTAAGTTAAGGCATGTATATAAAGTCCATAAACACTCAACCGACATCCATCATGATAAGCTCCAGCAGAAAAAACAAATAATGGAAGTCGATACCCTAAAAAACCCTAACAGCGATTGACAAAAAAACCCTAGAAAAAACGATAAACTAATCTAATCAAGACTGGATCCCAATAAAAATAATGTTAATCGTTGAATTAAACAAGTTAATCAAACAGAAAACACAATCGTTATTAGGATTAGAACAAGATTGGAAGATCAGAAATCGAATTCAGTGAGGATAGGGTTTTTTTTGGAAGTCAGTCGCCATTCACCAGAGCCATTTTTTTTTTGGGTAAAAGGGATAACACACCCTGGCAAAATACATTACACCAAAAACGTTGAAGTACAAAGGATGAGGGCGTACACCCCTCATCACAGTCCCTGAGGACACTTACAGACTCAAATATAAGAATGACAAACCACTCTTATAACAAATACATGAACATTAAACTACAACGACTATAAGATTTACAAATAAAAAACATCAAGTAAAAACTTGAATCTTCCCATGTCGTCATAGAAGTTCATGACCTTCAACGATGCAGCCGAAACCATGGTAGAATAGACACGCGCCAATCCACACAATAGATCCACCAACTACACCGAACTTCATTGATCCAACCAGGACCAAACCAACACTACAACTCGATCCAATACCGCATCTACTACAAGTTTCAAAATGGAGGAAACTCAAGCTAAGAATGAAAAACAATGTATCTTGATCAGTCGTAGACAAACATAGGGCTATACAACCCTAACCTGCAAAAAACGACCTACCCAAGGCTGATGGACATGAACCCACCAACATGAGGTCGTACCACAGCAGCATCGATCCAGCACATAATATAGAACCCAAGTATATAGATCGAACCACCACTAAACGATCAATAGAAAAAATGAAGCATTCCTATTGATCGAGTCAAGGATTTTTGAATAAGATACCCTTGAAACTTAACCTACATGCCACGATCCCCTTCCTTTGACAAACAGCCGAAGCACTACCATCTCTCCCAAACCCACTTGAACCACGAAGGATTTACAGCACCAAGCACAATGCACCCAAAACCATGAAAGACTTGTAGCACCAAACAATTGATGCACTCGTAAAATCCAAAACCCATAGACGGGATACATGCACCCATAATAAGCACCATACCCAAAACGAGTATAGCATATGCGTTATGACCAGCAAACCCTTGCACAAAGAATAAACCGAAACCCTAAAGTAAGGAATCGGTTGGAATGAAACCAAGTGCATAATCATACCAGAATCGACCTTATCAATGTGAAAGTCGATTTAAATAAAATCGACTAAATATACGGATGGATAATAAGGATCGACTAAATATATGGATCGATATAAATCAAACCGACTTTAGATGAAAGTCGCAACAATGAAACAGATCCAACCAAAGAAATACGAAACCCTAAAAAGAATATAAAACCGACTAAAAGTCGATTTACTGGAAAGAAACCCTAATCGATTTAAAGAAAATCGATTAAGGGATTTAGGGTTTCGGAATAGCGATACAAAACCCTAATAAAGAATTGATTCAAAAGAACCAGATTTAGATCGATTAGGGATAAAAATAGGCAGCGATTTCAGGATAATTGAGGAAAAGATAAGCGTGACACACCCCTCATCAGATACTAGCATCAATCAAAACCGATTGCATATTAAATAAATAATAGAGAGGCGGTTTTGATGATGGATTAATTAGATCGGCTAAGGAGGAGGGGTGGCCGGAAATCGCCCCTAGGGGAGAGAGTATTGCTTTTACATTCACCAGAGCCATTTTGTTTAGACTAAAAACATTGACAAGTCCCCACGACACTTTGGGTGTCGTGGTACACATAACGTCACCCGCCGTGACTGCCGTTAACCAACATCGTCATAAGTAATTATCCACACAACCAAAACTAACATTCAATAATAATATTTACCAACAAAAATTGTTTTAAGACACTACGACCTCGGATATATGCCTCGGTTACCAAAACTCGTGGCCGTGACTCCTCGTGAGTCACGGCTTACACCAACGAGCCTACTACATGACCATGGCTAAACAATAATCACGACAACATCAATAACAATCCAAACAAACCCACAACTTAACACTTCGACCACAAACAACCAAACCAAACACGGCTACAATCAAACTCGGCCACAAAACCATTACCACAACCCTTGGCTTCAACCAAACTAAACAAACCCTAGGCCGTGACTCCCTTGAGTCACGTCTCACTCCATTCGAGCCATATACCATTCGGCCAAGACAAACCCACAACCAAAACATATCAAACTTCACAACTAAATTCACAACAATAACAACTGAGTCAAAAAATAAATATAAATAACAAATAAATGAGAAACGGGTCCGAGTTAACTCAAATCGTGAGTTGGCTTGGACTAGTTACATGACTTGGAGCGAGTCACGGCGAGTCGAGTCCCAAAATGATAGATCCACACGGTTTTTGTTATAAAACATTAGTTTTAGTTTAGTTTTGTTAATAAAAAAACGTTTATATTAAATTTATCCGATTAGGGTTTTAATGAAAATGAAGAAATAATGAAAGAAGGTGGCGGGTGGGCTTACCAAATGGAGAAGAAAGGTGGGAGAGGGTGGCGGCGTGTGGTGGTGAAATGGTGGTCGCGGCGGTGAGCTCCAAACACGAACCAAACGTGCTCCTTTGGCCTTCAAACGCTCCAGAAACGATGTGGGGATGAAGATCTATGCGGCGGTGGAAGTTTTGGGGGTGGTCGGAAAGTTCATCGGAGGTGGTGACGGTGTCAGAATAGTTTTTTCCGGTGTGGTGCTATCCAGATAAGAGGAAACCCTAAATGGGTTTATATAGTGCAAGGGGGAGGGGTTAAACTCGGTCAAAAGAAAAGAAAGGGGCAGACGGTGTAACTTGGGCGCTGGGGTAGAAACTGTAATTTTGCTAATCTTTTAATAAAAACTGTTGTGGGCCCCATTTAGTGTATCAAACTTCCGTTTTAATTTACGGGACTTGCGCCATTGAGTCCGAAATAGTTTTTCTGATAAAATTGAGTATTCACACGTATGTCTTTCTCGATTTCAATTTATTTAACAAATCAATTTGTTTTGAGTACTTTAGGTAGTGCCGGCTAAGAATGACAAATAATGCTCACGTTTAAATAGATAATCTCTGTTTTCAAGCTCAAATGAGTTCAGAGAAGTATAGAAGCTAAGGGATATCGAAAGTAAGTATTTTGGCTAATAAAATAAGCCTGGGAAAATTACCGGATGTTACAAACACACATGCAATCATAATAGTTCACATAATTGCACTTAGTGTTGATCCGTCGACAAGGGAGACTTAGTGTTGCTCAGATAAACATGTACACAAAGCATATAATATAGTTCATAATAAAAGCACCTAGTATATAATGATGTATGCGGCAAAAGCCCCTAAAATAAATAATGATGCTCCGTCAACTAGGGAGACTTAATATTGTTGCTCCGAACAAAGGAGACTTTGTGCTGCTCACAAGGAGACTTTATGCTTTTGCTAACTCTTGTGATGCCTAGAAGGGGACCTTACATTTGCGATGCCCAGAAGGGGACCTTATGCTCACTGGGTGCCTCTTTTAGTCTTAAGACTCAACCAAACATTACCCGAGACTACTACTCCTTTCACTGCATGATTCTTCCTGAATTAGGCATAGGTGTACATGCTACGCATAATTTAGGAGTAACGATGCAATGCTAGGACTAATCGACTCGACCAAATTCTGGGATTTCCTTATTAATACAAAAGTCATATCATCCAATAGTGTGGATATGTTGGAACACAAAAAGTGTAAATCATGATATAGGGTCTTCCATGTAATATTGATTAGGGAACGTTGTAATATTTTGTAGTAAGCTTGTGATAGCATCATACCCTCGCAACACTTTGTATAGCTGCGAGGGGATGCGGGACTTAAGTATGGGTATAAATACCCCTACCTCATGGGTTATGAGCTATGTGTTCTTTCTATCATCAATGCGAGACTTTACTTCTTTTCTCTCGTTTCTCTCTCTAAACTAAACTGTCCACACCCACTTTATCTCACTAAGATTATTAGAGTAGACGTTATATTATTGGAACAACAATTGGTATCAAGAGCCAAATATGATTCGTTGTGTTCACGTAGTTGTGTTTTAGTTTCGTTTCAATCTTCATTAATAGTAAAAGTTTTGGTTTTTACGGAATTTATCAACTTTATTTCTAGAACAGGAAGAATATTATGATTATGATGACAAGAACAGGAAGAATATTATGATTATGATGACTTTACGGATCAACTTTATGATCTTCCAAGGCAATTGGGTGCATTTTATGATGATTTCAAGCTCCAAGGTTCGCGTCGGAAGTAGTTGGTCTTTTTATTTTTTTTTAATAGAAGATGCAATTGGTTGAAGCTGGAGGTTCGCATGTTTATGATCTGGATTGCTAGGATGACTAAGAAGACTTAATGTTTATTTGAGTTGTGATGTATTGTATTTTTATTACTAGTCATCGTTAGTTGGATTTAGATCTGGTAGTTATAAGAATGGCCTGTCATTCTTATATAGTGGTAGTGGTAGTGTCCTTAGGGACTTTGATGAGGGGTGTACGTCCTCATCCTTTGTACTTCAACGCTTTTTGGTGTAATGCATTTTACCAGGGTGTGTTTAACCCTTTTACCCAAAAAAAAAAAGTTTTGGTTTTTATAGAATTTAAGAACTTTCTCTCTCTAGAATATTTTTACTTTCATACGTAGTATCAAGATTACTCTTAAACGTGTTTAATCTTATAAAACGTGTGTTAGGATAACATATTTGTAGAAAAAGAAAGAGCTTTTATCATTCTATAACAAAATTTTTATGAATTTGGTGAAGATTTGGGCTGAAAACGGGATTTAAGGTTTTTGAAAAAGTGTATTTTTTTTCTCGTAAAAATAGGGTGTTGTATTTTGTTCGCAAAATTTGAGGGTTTTGTTGCGACAGTTGGCTGAGTATTGGTTGCGATAGCTGTGGTAGTCGCGATAGCTGTTTATTGCAAGTTTTGGGTTGCGATAGCCTTTGCTTTGGATTGCGATAGCAATTCTTGTGATACTAGCTTTGTGAAGCTTTTGGTTACCCACTGTTTACGAAAGAAAACTCTGCCCAAATCGCAAGTATTTGTTGCGATAGCTTCAAGTAGTGTTGTGATAGGAAAAGTTTGAAACATCAACTCTTACAAGACTTACTGTTACCCACGTTTTGCAAAAGAAAACTCTGCCCAATTTTCTTCAGCAAGTTGCGATAGTTACTGTTCACAGGATTTTGTTGTGATACCTTGATTCAAAGACTTTTATTCAATTTTAAATCCTTTAACAGGATTAAAAATTATTAATAGACTTTAATCATTTAAATATCACAATATAAAATCCTAAACACTCAACCATCTCAACTCAAACAAACTAAAACACCACTTTCATACATAAACAACATCTCATATCAAAGATCCACCATCACAATGTCTACTATTCATGATGTATTACTCTATGGCAATGAATCAAGATGATATGTGGACTATTCTTGCCTCTATGCATCGTGAAGAAGAACTTCAACTCATCCGAAAGGAACTCATTATTGAATCGTACTTCAATATGGGTCCAATGCAAACCATTCTCCTGCTTCAACATCACAAATTGTTGACCATGGCTCAATAACTTACACTCAGAATGGTATATTCTTCAATCTACCAAATGCTCCTGAGCCTATCCTTATTCCAAGATACCATCCTGCAACACTCAATGGTTATAAGCAAAACTAATGCAGAACTTGGTCAAAATTGGAAAAGTATCTACTGACAAAGGCAAAGGCAAAATGATTACAACTTCAGAAAACTAATTCGGGAACTCATCTTCTCAGAGCACAACAAACACCAACGGTGAGATTCGTAACTCCGAATTCTACAAGAAGAAGATGTTGACTGATCTGAAAATGGAATCTGCATGTGAACTAGAAAAGAATTATCCAACTTCATGGAAGACACAGATGATGAAGAAGAACAATTCGGACCAAGCATGGCATTTATGGCACACGTTGAATATGTGGAAGGTATGGAAGTTACCATGGAAGATGATTTTGAAGCTCAAGATGAAGCTGCAACTCCAAGCGATGACACTGATGCTGAAGAAGATAACACATTTGTCCACAAGGTACACTCATCAGATGCTTGTGATAATGATGTTCTTGATGAATTCATACATGGTCACATTTGTACAATTAGTAAAACAACTGAAGTTACCACAAGTAGTGTGAAACCTACAATTGCTATTCCTCAGTTATCTACTAGTAGTATAGAATGCAATCATGTATCAACAAGTCAAGATCACCCTGATATGCTTCAAAATTATTCCACTATTCAATCTCAAAATCAAAATTATGCTAACTTGATAAAACTGGTTCAAGATAAAAGTGCTTCTTTAGAAAAGAAAATCAAGGACATGTTATATGAAGAGCAGTCTGAACGACCATTAGTGCTTAAACGTCAAATTCTTGACTTACAAAGTGAGATTTTTCATCTTAAAAGAAATATTTCAACTTTTGATAACATTAAAAAGAATTATGAAAACAAAGTTTCCAAACTTAAAGAAGACAAAGTTAATTGTATGCAACGATTAACAAGAGCTGAAACAAAACTTCGCACCACCGATCAGACTTCTCAGACTATGTACATGTTAATGCCCAAACCAGATTCATTCATGGATCTAAAACAGGGTCTTGGTTATACTAAACCATCTTATCTTGATATGGTTAAAACGTCAAACACCAAGTTTGTATATTGCTGATTACATGAGACGTAATACCTTCAAAGATTACATGTTCGTTCCTAATGACATCTCTCAAGAGGAAATCCAAAAACGTTTAAATGTTAATCAAAAGAAAAACAATTTCTTCTACTTTAGTGCCGATTATGGTTTGATAAATAAGGAAAATGCTCTTTCAAGAAAACCAACAAATGTTAAACATCATGTGGATCAGATTTCTGACAATCCATATGCTTCTAACAAATATGAGAGTTTAGCGAGAAAAACCTTTTGCCATCTCAGAAATCAAATAAATGGAACATTATCTATTATTCGTGGAAAGCAAGAGTTTCGTATGGACGAACTTTTGAAATCCAATTCTTATGAAATGGATGTCTTAAGGGAAGTCAAGAAACAGATAAAAACATTTATCGAGCCTCCCGTGAATAGAGTTAATGATAAATTTAAAGCCTTTGAAGAGGCATTGATTTCTGAAATGCAAACTGATTTAACTTACGTCACATCTCTTGAAGATGAATATGACCTTCTCAGCATAAACTCTGACATTCAAAAAGAATATTTTCTAAATCAAATGGAATCAATCAAACCACAATTTGCTATAAATGAGGAGAAAATTTAAGAATTAGAAAATAAACAAACGTCTTTGGAAATGGAAAACCTTTTACTCGCTGAGAGTATAAAAAAATGTTTGCAAAAGAATGTTGAGTTGAACGAGGAATTGACTTGTCGTACTGCCAGATTTGAAAACTCTTGTGGTAAACTTGAAAAAATGTTTGAAAGCGAAAAATTGAAGAAAACAAATATGACAAGCTTTCCTATGAAAATTCTTTGAAATTAATCTTAAAAGAGAATGAGGAACTCAAATCTAAAGTTCTTGATTTGACGAAAAACAAGAATCATGAGTTTGTTGCTTCACGCTAGTTGGATAATAAAAAAATTTCACTTTTTTCAAAACAACCAACTTTTTTGGCAAATCAAAAACAAAAAACTCATATTCTTGAGCCAAAACAAAAAGAGGCTTTATCTAATCCTAAAGTAATTGCTCCTAGTATGTATCAAAATGGATCTACTTCTGTTAGAGAACCATATGGTTCAAATGATATGATTCATAACAAGGAATTATAAATAGCTAAGAAGCAAACATTACTTAGTAAGGATATGCCTCTAGATGCACCAATGTGTTCTTTGACTCCTCCCCCTATTGATAAGAAACCCAATGAGTCAAAGAAACAAAAGAAGAAGAATCGTAAGAAACAGAAATTAGCTCAACATGATCAAATTACACAATCTCCTAATGCATATTTGCTTTTTGATCTAGGTTTAGACACTACTAGTAGCAAGGAGAAACCACCTAAGAAATATTCTTTGAAAACTAGTGCCTCTCAGCCTAAAGTTGTAGAAAAACCTAGACATTTTAAAGCTTTCAATAAAAAATGCTCTAAGCAAATGGATGACTGTAAGGACTTAAATTTGCATATATCTGTTGCTTCTAATAGCAAGAATGCTTGTTTTAATTATGTTACTTATAATTCCGCTTCTTCTAATTGTGTGCATGATGATTTGAATTGTGATAATGTGAATGCCAAAAGCACTAGGAAAGCACCACCAAAGCATCAAAACAATAAGCCTAAAGAAAAATGGGTTTGGATCCCAACGAGTAGAATATTTGAGTATCATGAATTATTCTCTAGATCCTGCTTTAAGTGGAAACCCACTGGAAGAGTGTTCAAACACGTAGGTTATAGATGGCAACCAGTTAAGAAGCAATCCGAACCTAGCACCACTACAATAGAAAATTTAACCCACTAGGTTTGCATTCTATACTGTCTAACTACGTGGAACAACTCTATCAACGGGTTTCAAATTTTCTGTTTCTTGCTTTGATGTGCAGCTTATCCAAGTGTGCCTCTGGTACCTCAACTCGGGGTGCACCTGACATATGACCGAGAACAAGGCACTGCTCAAGAACTCCGTGACCAAATTCTTGGGTATAGTGCGTTTTGGGAATGATCACATAGCTAAATTCACCGGCTATGGGGATCTCATTCAGGATAAGGTCCCAATTCAAAAAGTCTACTTTGTCGAAGGACTAGGTCACAATCTATTCAGTATTGGCCAATTTTGTGATAGCGGTTTAGAGATGGCATTCAGAAAACATTCGTGTATTGTTCGTACTCTTGAAGACGTTGATATTCTCAAAGGCTCCAGGGATTCGAATCTATACCAAATTGCACTTAAAGAAATCACATCACCAAAACCGATTTGTTTGCTTGCAAAAGCTACATCATCACAAGCCTGGCTATGGCATCGTCGATTTTCTCATTTGAACATCAGAACTATAAATGACCTTGCTCAAAACAACCTAGTCAGAGGATTGCCAAAACTATCATTCAAGAAAGATCATCTTTGTTCAGCGTGTGAATTAGGAAAGATGACACGTGTAACACTCAAATCCAAATCCGAACCTAGTTCCGTTGCTCCATTGCATTTATTGCATATGGATTTGTGTGGCCCAATGCGTGTTGTTAGCAGAAATGGAAAGAAATATATTTTGGTTATTGTGGATGACTATTCACGTTACACTTGGATTCATTTTCTTGCTTCTAAAGCTGAAACTCTAAATGTAATCATCAAGTTCATCAAAAGAGTACATGTTGGTCTACTAGCTTAAGTCCAATACGTAAGAACAGACAATGGAACGAAGTTCACGAATCAGATTCTTCAGAATTTCTTTGATTCTATTGGCTTACACTCCTCAACAAAATGGTGTAGTTGAAAGACGAAACTGTACATTAGTAGAAGCTGCAAGAACAATGCTAACCTCCGCAAATCTTCCATTAAATTTACGGTCTAAAGCAGTGACAACCGCTTGTTTCACACAAAATCGATCTATCATTCATAAATGATTCAACAAAACTCCATATCACATCCTTCACAAACGCAAACCCGATGTAAAATACTTACGCACTTTTGGTTGTCGGTGCTACCCTCTTAATGATCGTGAAGACTTTGGAAAGCTAAAAGAAAAAGGGGATGTAGGAATTTTCCTTGGATATTCTACACAATCAAGTGCATATCGTATTTACATCCAGAGAACAAAGTTGATACAAGAGACAATCCATGTTCACTTCGACGAAGTAGAAGAAATGGCTTCTGATCAAGTTAGTTTAGAACCCGTGCAAAGGACTATGACTTCTGAACAAAGCAATTCAGGACACGCACCAAAACCAACATCATCAACACCAACACCTACACATATTCAAAAGGAAAAGTTAGATGGATTGTTTGAGAACTTCTATGATGAATCATGTAGAGGAAACAATATGAAGGTGTCTACAATATCCGATTATCGAAGTTATCTCCTGTATCCGGTTCATCAACAACTACTTATGAAGATGCTGATCCAGTACCAGATACCCCTCCAATCATACAGATTCAACAAGACCTTTCTCCAAACAATACCACTCCAACCTCCAACATTAATGTTGATGATCAAATAATTACCAATGCATCGTCAGAAGAGGAACCATTCATAAATCCATTCGCAACTCCTGAAGCAGAGGTCGGTAGACCTTTTGAGATGCGAAATATTGATTCTTCAAACATGCAACCGCTTTACCAACCACATCCGCATAGAAGAATAATTGGAAATCCTTCTCAACCAGTTCAAACAAGAAGTTCTATCGCAGATTACTGTTTCTACAATTCATTCCTAAGTAGAGTTAAACCTGCCAACGCCAAAGTAGCACTTGCAGATCCTAACTGGATTGTCGCAATGCAAAAAGAAATAAACCAATTCAAATTCCTTGGCGTCTGGCGAAGGGTTCCACGTCCTTTAGGAAAACTCATAATTGCTTTGAAATAGATTCTGAAGAACAAGCTTGATGAAGATGGTGATGTAATCTGAAACAAGGCTCGTCTTGATGAATCATTTGCACCAGTTGCTAGGATCGAAGCAATACGCTTATTCTTGGCTTATGCAGCTCACAAATCTTTTACCGTATACCAAATGGACGTGAAAATGGCCTTTTTGTATGGGGAGTTAGAGAAAGAGGTGTATGTAAGTCAACCAGAAGGCTTCGTTGATCCAGACCATCCGGATGATGTCTATGTCCTTGACAAAACCTTCAACGGACTCAAGCAAGCACCACGTGCATGGTACAAAGTGTTGTCAGAATATCTGCTCAAACACAAATGCGTCAAAGGTTCAATCTATCCAACTTTATTTATTAGACGAAAAGGTGACGACATCACGCTAGTCCAAATTTATGTCGATGATATCATTTTTGGATCAACGAATCCTAAATATTGCAAAAATTTTGAAAATATCGTGCGTCAAAAATTTGAGATGAGCATGATGGGAGAGTTAAAATTCTTTTTGGGTCTACAAATTAATCAAACTCCTCGTGGTATCTTTATTCATCAAAACAAATACACGACGAAAATTTTGAAAAAGTTTGGAATGGATAAATCTGACTCTGTAAGTACACCAATGCAACACAAGCCTAAACTAGATGAAGATAGAGGTGGTAAACCTGTTGATGCTACAAAATATCGTAGTATGATTGGTTCACTCATGTATCTTACAGCTAGTCGGCCTGATAATCATTTTGCTGTCTGCATGTGTGCTCGTTACCAATCAAGGCCAACGGAAAAGCACCTTACTACTATAAAACGGATCTTTCGGTACCTAAAAGGAACAATTCATATGGGCCTTGTGTATCCGAAAGATACCGGTTTCGAACTAATTGCCTATTCAGATGCAGATTGTCCAGGTTGCCAATTTGATTGCAAAAGTACTTCAGGATTTGCTCAATTCTTGGGGGAGAAGTTAATCAGTTGGTCTTCAAAGAAGTTGAATCATAGTGCCTTATCCACTGCAGAAGCTGAATACATATCCCTCTTCGGATGCTGTGCACAAGTACTATGGATGAAAACACAATTGACGGACTATGGTTTCTTCTACGACAAAATCCTAATTTTTTGTGATTCGCAAAGTGCCATTGCCATCTCTTATAACACGGTACAGCAGTCACAGACAAAGCATATAGCAGTCAGATACCATTTCATCAAGGAACATCTAGAAAGACGGACTATGGAATTGTACTTCATGAAAACTGATTTCCAAATTTCTGACTTCTTCACAAAAGCTTTGCCACCGGAAAGATTTGAATACCTACGACAACGTCTAGGAATGGCAAGCATTCGTGATGAACATGACAAAGATGATCAAAAGGTCAAAGAAGTCACCAAAGTAACAAAAATCACAAGTACATCTGGTAAAACAATCGGGTAATTATTCACTCATAATGGTTGTTGGTTAAATCACAGATCAACACCCGTTTTGAAAGAAAGGACTCTGAATGTACGCTTCAGTGCGTCAATCCTTCAGAAAAGAAGAGAAATCTTCTTAATTATCGTGAGCAAAATTTATACAAGATTTCTCAAAAAGCTTTTTATAAAACCTTTTTCTAAAATTTTTTGCTCATGATAAAAAAATCTTGAGCATGTTTTTCCGATTATTAATATAATCTTTTTTAGCTCAAGTAAGAATAAAATTTCAAAAACAATGCTACCCACTTCAAGAATAGATCAAAAACAGTTTAAAATATTAAGCTATTTTTTAGGGGGAGAAAAATAGACGTTTGTTTTTGAAATCAATGAATAAGTTGTTAAAAGTTGTTGGAAATTAAAAAAAAATATTGTTGGAAAAGAAAATTTGAAAAATGTTACTTAAAAACTTGAGAAAATACCATCACTTCGAGGGGGTGTGATAAACTTTATTTAAACATTTTTGATATAAAACAAAAGTTCATTTACTTGAACTAAAATGTTTACAAAACTTTGTTAAAAATAAAAAGTTAATGAAAAGGACTTTGTGTGAAAAATAGCATAAACCGAGGGGGAGTTTTGCTAAATTGTTAAAACTATCTTTGAACCCTCCCCCCGGTCCAAAACTCTCGCAGACAGGGTCAAAAGTCAAAAAGTCAAAAAGTCCAAAAAGGGTTGATAACCCACCCAGTGACTGCGAGAGAAACACACACAAGCTTTTTCACTATCACAACTCTCTCTCTCTCTCCTTCACAAAGCTCCCATCGCAAAACCTTCACATAATATTTGATTTTCGATTCTTGTGTTTCCTGTGCTTAAGTATGATTTCTAAAACCTTTAACACATCATTTTACATCTTTGTTTTGAATTTCATTACTTGTTATCCATTACATTGATATAAAATCATAGGTTAGGGTTTCGTTTTGGTTAAACACATAGATAATCATAAGGTTTGCGATTTAGAAGTTTTGATTGAATTCTTATGGTTAGATGATTAAGTTTAGATTTTTTTGATCATTTGTTTTGAAGAATATTGGGGGTTAAACGGTTTGATTTGGGTTAAAATGGATCAATTTTGGGTCGAAGGTAAAATTAGGGCTGCGACACCAATAATGGTGGTTTGCTAGACCTTAAATAGAGCCAAAACTGATTTTAATAGTATTTTAAAATCTACGAGACTCATCTTGCAACAACTTTTTCCAAAGAGTTGCGACAGCCTTAGGTATCACAACTTTAATGTTGCGATAGCTTCTTAGTATCTCAACTTTACAGTTGCGATAGTAACAAGTATCACAACATTCTAGTTGCGATAGTTATTAGTGTCACAACTAATTTTATTGCGATATCTTGTTTTGCCTTGTTGCGATAGTTGACTAAATTACATATGTTCACCATGTTTGAGATACCAAATCCTGCAATAGCAGACTTTGCGAACCTTTGTTACCTACCAATTTCTAAACGTTACTCTGCCAAAATTTCTAAAAATATTTAAAAGACTTTTTACAAGTTTTACACTTATAAAAGCTCTTATACTCCCCCCATCTCAAAATTATTGTCAGGAGACAAGAATCACAAAGTTTAATAAAAGTGGGGCCATTTTTATTTTCAACCACTCAAAGAGAATATTTCCTAACTATATTCTCTAGTTTTTACTTAAAAAGGAAAGTGGACAATTATTTTGAGACATCCTAAAATGGAAATATGAACAATAATTTTGAGACGGAGGGAGTAACTATTTTTCCTAATTTTGACAAAGTAATAACTTGATCAAAACTGTTTCAACAAGTCATAACTTGTTCAAAAACTTAAATTTTTGTCAAATTTATTTCTCAAAAATTTAAAGTTTTTCAAAATTGAGCTCATTTTAAAACAAAAGTGTATTTCTCAAATTTATAAATCATTTTTTAATGAGAAATCTCAAATTTTTCCCTAAAAAGAAGATTTCAAAATTTGTTAACACAAATTGCATATGTTTAGTTTAGTATTGATTAGACTAGGATTGTATCCCGATATTGCCTTTAAGTAGTTCGAGATGCATATGTTTAATTAAAATATTTAGACTATTCTATGATTGCATTTTTTATATACACTTTGTGTATGACATTTATTATGTCAATGTGAATGTATGATTTTAACATATTCAAATTTAAATTATTTCTCGGTTGCCAATGATATGAATTTTAAACTTAAAACCCATTCATGCAACCTTGAAATGCTTTTCACTCAAATGTGTTTTTTCAAATGGTTTTGAGACGACTCGACACTGTCTTAACTAAGAATACCTCATCTTTAAGTTGGTTATTAGGGCTAGTTGTCACGTCAAAAATGATAATGTATCCCTTTAGCTACGCAACGTAATAGAGTATTCAAGGTTTTGATACGTTTTGAGACGACTTGTACAATCTAACTAAGAACTTCTCATCTTCAAGATAGTTATTAGGAATAGTTATCACCTAAAAGCTGATAATGGACTCCTTTAACTAGGCAACGTAATAGAGAGTTCAAAGTTTCGCCATTTTTCAAGAAATCTCACTCTCGTGCAATTAAATGGTCTTTGTAAATGTTTTTCTAATCAAGTTCTCTAGTATACACTAGATTACTTAAGTTTGAAAAAATAGTGGATACTTTTTCCCAAAACTTCTTAAAGGTTAGATGAACGTATATTTTAAAGCACGAGCAATATAAAACAACGTTCAATCTAAACCTCAAAATCTTTTGAAAAAGTATCACAATAAACAAACTTTTGGTGAGGAAAACAAAAACAGACAGAGAGAATTAAATCGCACGTGAAAAGAAAAGAGCATGCGCTTATGCAATAAAAGCAAGAAAGCATAAGAAAAGAAAAAGAAAGAAATATGCTCGAAAAAGAAATGCCAGAGCATACAAAAACAGACAAAGTGAAATAAATTTAAATTTATCCATATACTTAACATCTCTCATATCATTTCAGAATCACATCCCAAAACTGGCTCAAGAACAAGAGCACCCACAAAACACTCAGGAAGAAGTACACGAAGTTTCCATTCCGACAAATGAAAAACTTCTTCCAGAAAATGAATTTCTCAAGGTTGGAGTTTCTTAACCATAAATTTATCCCATAATCCTTTCAGTATGATAACCCCACAATCGTTGAACTTCTCAAGTATCATTCCATATTTTCCGCACTCACTAACACTGTTTCCAACATTATCATATACCTTCAACAATTCTGGCACCACATCCAACTCGTGGAGGACACCATACCTGCAACTCTTACAACAAATGTGGACACCTATGTCTTTGAATTCACAACATCGTTGCAAAAGAAGTCAAAGAAGAAGGAAGAACCATTTATACCTTTCATGAGAGTCATCAAGCTCATCTTTGCAGACTTGATGAACAGATATCATATCTCAGCAAAGACCTAATGCTACAACACATAGTGAATTATCTATTCTAAGAGCATTATTGTATCTTGCTGCTCAAACCACGAAGGTAGAAAAGGAGATTGTATGGGTAGCTAGCGTTTCTATGGAAAGTTCAAAACTGGGCGGACCTACCCAGGAAATGCATAGGAAAGTTGTGTCTAGCGCCAAAATAGCTATTAAGAAGGGTAGTTTTAAAGAGTAAGCATATGTTGGAGGCATCAAAGAAATAGAAGTCATGCAATGACTAAAGAAAAAGTGCTAAAAAGAAAGTGCCAATTGAATCTGCGGAGTTGGAGGAACTTATGGATGACTTTTGCTATGTGTGTAGAACATCTTGAGAAAACAGATGTAGGTGAAAAAAATGGATGCCTTATGGCAGGATAAGGGGGTGGATCAAGTGAAATGTGAACCTTTTAAGGAGGATATGGATAGTTTGTTGGATAGGAATAGAAGTGATCGTATGGATGACAATGATGGAGATGATAAGGAGGTCGGAGCTTAAACACTTAGAAGGAAGCCTAGGACGTAGAAGAAGTTTAACAACAGTAGTTCTATTAGGACCTCCGAGTTAAACCAACTCATTAATTATGCTGCTTCTATAAATCCTTCTGTGGATTTCGGAACGGGCGTAGTGGATTCTAATAAAGAATCTTTACGAGGATCACCCGAAAATCCGGCCAGAGTTAACATCACGCCAGCTCAGAAAGCCGGTCGAACAAGTCATGTATCATTCGTTGTTACATCAACAAGTTCGCTAACGGGTACTCTATGTGAGCCCTGTTAGTTACCGATTACCAAGGAAGAGAAGGCACCATCACCATCATCATCACCAGTACCAACACAAGAAGCAACAACAACAAGAACAACAACAACAACAACAACAACAACAAAAACAACAACAATACCTACATCAAAGGCACCATCAACTGCAGAAACTCATACATCATCAACATCCACAGTGAAGACTACCAGACAATCACCTCTCATATTATCACATCTGCAACAACAACACTCATTCCAACTGCTCCAAGAAAGAAATACAGAGAACCTTTTCAGTCTCATTGAAGGTTTCGTCTATATCAGAACCTTACTAAAAACCCCATAAGAATCATGGAATAAACAAACTTGCCGACAGCAATCTCGAAGCCTTGTTAGGATAATCCCGGTCAGGATAATCCTGAGGGGGAGAAACAGCTTACGAGATTGAGATCTTCAGTAGCTGCTGGTACTACAATCATGGAACAATCTACATCATTTCACCAACAATCACAAAAACTCTCATGCTCATCAAAACCTATTGAAGATGTCGAAGAACACTCCACAGAATTAAATTCGAAAGATGTTTTTGAAGATGTTGTGTTAGAAGATGAAAGTGTTGCAGCTGAAGTGCATTAGGCAAAGTTACAAGAAGGGGGAATAAAGACAAAGCAGGAGCAGGAGCAGGAGCAGGAGAAAGATGGGTTAGTTCCAGAAGATAAGGAGTTAGAGGTGCAAGATGAAAACCCAACGGTTGAAAAGCCCGAGGAAGTATCATCCGCATTTTGTAAGTCTGCTGCTGAAAGTAACGAGGAATATGACGAAAGGGCTAAAACATCAATGCAAGATGTCTTCTACAATGAATGGATGATAAAACAATTGAAGACAAACAATTAACTGATAACTGATGTGTTTAATGCCTCGCCTACTTGGGAATTGTGCAAACCAAAACACTTTGACCATAGTATTATGAGAGATATCTTCAAGAAAAGTCAAAGCTGCACCCAAGCCTCTCGTTACTCACCAGATCATCACAAGTGATGCTGGAAGATCTGTTGGATAAGATGTTCTTCAAGCAGCTAGTGATGGATGTTGAACATCAAGAACCGATAAGTAGAGTTTTTTTTTTGGGTAAAAGGGTTTATTCACCCCGGCAAAATTCATTACACCAAAAAACGTTGAGGTACAATAGGGTGAGGGTGATGTCCCTCACCTCAGTCCCTTAGGACACTTACAGACACGAATATAAGAATGACACACCATTCCTATAACTTACAATAAAATGAACCAACCAATAATGACAAACGCACATAAAAATTTACAATACTACTCAAGAAAAACACTTGAGCCTTCTATATCACTATGGCGGTCCACTTTAACTTCCATGAAGAATCCACGAGATAACATCCAAGCGATCTTCAACTTATAATCTGTTTGTAGACGCAAGAACCCCACAAACAAAACCTCCACCATACCCTCATGATCTTGTAATCATCTAATATGAATCAGTTCACAAATACCACACAACGGTTGGTGGGAGACTCTAAAACCACGGATAGAGCAGCAAGCATAACCTTGCTCCAAAAGTGTGCGTTTAGATACGAAACCGAATACCACTAACTGCCCAAAATAACCAAGATGAATGCAGATCCAAAGGTAAACAACCATCGAATGCAGCAATTAGCTTCATCTGGGTCAGAACCACAAATTATTATGAACACTAATTACTAGCAAACGAACATTCAACCAAAACAAATCAGCAGCAACCTTGATCACACGAATGGTTAGAAGAAAACCCAAACATCGATCAAAGAAAGCCACACAAACAAATAGGGTATTCCAACCCTAACATCCAGCGACCTCAACCAATCCTCACTTACCAGATCAAATATACATGAACGATAAAAACCACCACCAGATCTGATAAAGCGAATCTGCACACCAATAGGGTTAAAAACCCTGACATCCAGGAGAAGCACGAACAGATCATGGAAGGGTTTTTGAACGAGAACCCTAACAAAACTCGACTTACATCTCTCTCAAATCCCACGAACAGAAAACAAATATCAGGCTTGAACATCAAAACCCTAATATGGTTAACTTGCAGAAAGAATGTAATCAAACCCAAAGGATTCGATAAAATCAATAAGTTCAGCAATAACCATCAGATCGATTCAAGGAAACCCTAAAAAAGATAACCCAGAAATCGATCTGACCTAATCATCCCCAGATCGTACCAAGTAAATACGATCTTCATGTAACAGGTTATCCAAAACCCTAAAGAAACGAACGCACTAGAATACGTCCAAGAAGAACGGATTAAAGAACATCGCTTGAAAGTACAGTTAGGGTTTCGGAAAAACCTCCAGCCGCCGCCTCTTAAATATAAAACTCAGTCCACAAAACGTATTGCATACCCAAGGGAGGGTAGAGAGGACGTTTGAGGATTGATTTATGGCCGGAATTAGTGAATGAGGAGGCGGCCGGAAATCACCATAGAGAGAGAGAGAAAAAATTAGGTTTTGTGTTTTAAGAACCGATAAGTAGAGTTTTGCAGGTGATAAAAGAAAGACTGGAACTTCGAGCATTTTAAAAATGCTAGAAGCAATTCATTGAAGCTCGGAGATACAAAGACCGGTTGCCTTACTTCGGAAGACCCCATGATCTACCCTTTGGGGGAGATTGTTGGAACACAAAAAGTGTAAATCATGATATAGGGACTTCCATGTAATATTGATTAGGGAACGTTGTAATATGTTGTAGTAAGCTTGCGATAACATCATACCCTCGCAGCACTTGTATAGCTGCGAGGGGATGCGAGACTTAAGTATGGGTATAAATACCCCCTACCTCATGGGTTATGAGGTATGTGTTCTTTCTATCATCAATGTGAGGCTTTACTTCTTTTCTCTCATTTCTTTCTCCAAACTAAAGTGTCCACACCCACTTTATCTCACTAAGATTATTAGAGTAGACGCTATATTATTGGAACAACAGGATCTAAACAAACAACTAACAAAAAACATATGCGCATGAAGTATGTGTAAGGCAAATAAAGAGGAAAGTCTTAACGTATAAATAAGTTATAGTCTAGGTAATATATGCAACCTAGTTCTCTATAACCAATGCTCTGATACCAATCTGTAACACCCCAAAACATCGCAACGAAATATTGAATCACTGGGGTATTACTTCATAGTACAAAGATTAAGTTACAGAAAACGAACTCTAAATGAGACGTTTTGAAGAGTTACCATTCGATTAATAATATCAGAGTTACAAACATGAGGTCCCAAAGTATAATAATACGTAAGTGTTTTTAAAACATATCGAATGGTAATGACAAAATCATAAGTCTCCAAAATATGTTGTACGACTCTATGCTCCATGCAATAGCTATCACCTTACAGACCTGAGATAAACATGCTAAAAAGTGTCAACACAATGGTTGGTGAGGTCATAGAGTTTATTGAAAGTAAGATGAAAGTATTTATGATTAAATCCCCATGACAAGTATATGTCAACCTAATCCTGGTACAAATCCCGCCCATACAAGACTTGTAACATCTTAGGTCCACATATAAGTTCATATTTAATAACTATAAATGTTGAATGCGTTACGAGTAGGACATATGTGTATACGATATATGCAAGTACTTAATGTAAAGAATAACAGCCAACTGGACCTCATGACAAGAATACACAAGAATAAGGGACACAAAGGTGGGAGCGTCAGCCCGATAGTACTATCAATACCTCTCCATCGGCTCCATCCAGGAGTTAAATAGTTGCTAAAGAATAACGCGAACAAGAATAAGTTTAACACATTAAGGCACATATCGTAATAAAAATACAAAATCATGTCCAAAAAGTATAAAAAGTGTAGCGTAACATAAAAGTATAAATGTTTTGAGTACTTGTATCTGTATGTAAATGCAAATCATGTATTTTGATAAATAAGTAAAGTATTTCTGAGCATGTA
The DNA here is from genome assembly GCA_021014915.2 of Artemisia tridentata subsp. tridentata. Taxonomy (NCBI): domain Eukaryota; kingdom Viridiplantae; phylum Streptophyta; class Magnoliopsida; order Asterales; family Asteraceae; genus Artemisia; species Artemisia tridentata. The sequence goes on from CP139506.1 coordinate 218,101,226, forward strand.
TCTCCCCCAAGTAGTTTAAAACGAGTATTAAAAGAGTAAGAGTGGGGCTATGACTCACCGTGAACTAATGATATCAAAACGTATAACGGAATCGACGGATAAACCGGGAAGTCTCTACGCACAACCTAGAATAGGTAGCGCCTTAGTTTTTGAAATAATGATGTGTAAACACAACAAGTCTATATAAGGGCCCTTTTGGTTTGAGGGGATTGGGGTAGAAATTGGGGATGATGCCAAATATTGTTGTTTGGTATGTTTGTGTGGGTCCCTAAAATGGGGATGAGTACCATATATATTGCTTTATGCTAAACCCTACCCCATTCGCTACTTTTGTTATAATTTTTATTTTAGTGGGCCATTGATTGGCACACCAAATTTTTTGATAAAAACACCAATTTTTACAAGCTGTATAGCACACCGTACAACACTGTAATGCACAGGATGTGTTGAAAGAATAAAAAAATTTGGTTTGCAAATCAACCCCCTATTTTTTTATGTCAACCATTTACTTTTTGTTTTACCTTATTTTTATAATTATACATTTTAAAATATATATATTATATTCATTTTTAATATATATAATATATTATTTTATTCTCTCTCTTCATTTAATTCAAAACCTATACTAAATCTAAATCCAACTACAAATCCTAATCCAAATCTTAATCCTAAACCTATCTACAAACCAAATGGGCCGTAAGTTTTTATATTGATCATGATGTTGTAATTTGTAATTGATGTCAATATAAAAATGGCTTACTAGTTTGTAAAATGTTTTTATTTTAAATATCGCACTACTGTTCGGGCCATCATAATTCAGAGGTCATATAGAAAACGTTCGAGGAGCTAGGACACTTTAATTCGTAAATCCAGCAAACTCGTCGATACGTTTACCCAAATGAAGCCCCTCACATGAACCTCTCTACTAACATAGTACTTAATATGTAAAACATATATTTTTACATGTTAAAAACATATTCCATAGTTTAAATAAGCTTAGGAAAGTTTATGTTATTGTGGTATGTTACATCCTTACTAGAAATAATAAGTGTTGCAAGTTACATGACCTGAAAATAGAACTTGTTTCATAAAAGTTTACCCTTTGTTCAACAATTTCGGGTTAAAAATAGTCTACTTATGTTTTGATAGGAAACAACCCTCATTTTGTATTTCTGGGCCAACCGCTCTAGGGTATTGATAGAAAACATCATTTCGGACAACAGTCGTGTTTTCCCGTTGGTTTTACACTTTTCATGATTCGGACCAGAAGGGCCTTGAAATCGCGTTCTAAGTTTACATCAGAACACTTTTATTCAAAAACAAGTTTTCTTTTAGTAAACTAAAGTAGTCTTAACTTTTGATTCACAAACTCTTCTAACATGATTCCAAAGACTATGTTTTTGTCTTGATTTTCTCTATAACTACATGAATATATTTAAGATCTTGTGCTCATAAATTTGGTGACAATAATTAGTATGATTTACTTGATTTACTAGTTTTACTAATATAAACTTTCACATGAAATCATAAGAAAGTTTACTTACATGTTTTTTTGTTTTATGGTTTTTGTACAACATGATCAACATATAGCACAACAAACATGCATAAAAATCATAGTAATAAGGATGATGATTAAGATTTAGTCTTGTTGGGAATTAAATATTCTGAAGACTAAGTATCGGGAATTTCTCTTAAGTGATTAATTCTGGTAGCTTTAGTGTTAAGTCTGGTGAGTTCCAAAGTTAAGTCTGCTGGTTAAATCTGGTTAAGTCTGGTATTCCAATATTAAGTCTGCTTGATTAATTCTGGTGAGTGCCAAAGTTAAGTCTGTTCTTCTTTATTAAGTCTGATGGATGGATAAGTGTACTAAAGTCAACTATACACGGTAGATAATATCTTTCCCCACGTGATCAGTCATTATGTTATATTCTCAGAACAAGTTGTAAACATAGATACATGTTGTATCTTAGTTACTGACTTACATAAGCTAGCAAGTAGTTCGACAAGACTTGACAAGAATTAACAATATTGTAGAGATCTCCTTGGACTATAAAAGGAGATCTTAGCTTAGTCATATACGTGACTAAGAGTGTGTTTTTAAGTGATTAAGTTTTATATGTTAAAGAGAACCTTTGATAAAAACTTTCATATTCATAACAGTCAAGAACAAGAACAATCATAAACATTATCAATAATATTGAATCCTTTGGTATTATACATTCGGTGCTCATTGTTCAATATACACAAGCATCACTGTTCCATTTCCATAACTAAAATAACCTTCTAAGTGTGATTAAGTAGTTTCCGTATATTTGATCATATTAACTCAATATATCATATACACAAAGCAACAAAGGTTTAACCACCTTATAGTGTATCGAATCCTCTCAATTGGTATCAGAGCCAGGCTGATATAGTTGATTTAGAAGAAGAAGAAGAAGAAGAAATGGCCGTTGAATCTATTCAGACTAATGTTGCTGCAAAACTACCCATGCTCAAATAAAATGAGTTTGAGATTTGGAGGCTGAGGATAGAGCAATATTTCCAAGTGCAAGACTATGCACTTTGGGAAATCATTGAAGATGGAAACTCTTACCAGCCTAAAACCACTACATCAACAGTAGACGGCAAAGTGGTGACAACTCTGCTGACAAAGCCAACATCTGCAGAAGACAGAATAAAGAAGAAAAATGACTTAAAGGCAAGAAGCATGCTGATGATGACCATTCCCAATGATCAACTTTTAAACTTCTGCAAGTTCAAAGATGCCAAGTCATTATTTGAGGCCATTATTGCAAGGTATGGTGGAAATGAAGCCACCAAGAAAACCCACAAGACACTGCTCAAGCAGCAGTTTGGAAACTTCTCATCTACCAACAATGAATCTCTTGACCATATGTTTAATAGGCTTTAGAATATTGTGAGCCAACTTGCTATTCTTGGGGTTGAAATACCTCAAGAAGATTTGAACTCAAAATTTCTGAGAAGCTTACCAGAAGAGTGGGCTATGCATGTTGTTGTCTGGAAGAATAAGCCAGACCTTGATACAATGGAGCTGATAGATTTGTATAGCAACTTTAAGATTGTGGAGCAAGATTTGAAGAAAAATGGAGGTACTAGTTCTAATACTGGGAACATGGCATTTATGCCAACTCCCAGTACCTCAAAATCAAGTGAAGAGGTGAAAGTTGTTGATGGTGTTGGTGCTGCTAGTTCATCAAGCAGTACCATGGGTATTTTGGATGAGAAGACTTGTTGTGCTTTTCTTACAAGTCGAAATGATGGGTCCATGCTCACTTATGAAGACCTCCAAGAGATCAATGATGATGATCTGGAAAGGGAAATGGACCTAAAATGGCAAATTTCTCTTCTTAGCATGAGAGCCAAGAAGTTCTATCAAAGGACGGGGAAGAAGCTCTTAATCTGCAACACTGATACTGCTGGTTTTGACAAGTCAAAGATAGAGTGCTATAACTGCCACATGATGGGTCACTTCTCAAGAGAATGTAGAAGGCCAAGGCAGCAAGATAGCAAGAACAAAGGTTTTGGAAGCACATCTAAAACAAGGGAGGTTTCTGAGCCAAACTCAAAAGTTATGGTAGCTATTGATGGGCTAGGTTTTGATTGGAGTTTCATGGCTGATGAAGAAGAAGATTCTTCACAGATGGCACTCATGGCTTTCTCTACTGAGGTACAAAATCATAAAGTTTGTTCTAATGCTTGCACTGCTCTTAAAGAACTACAAACTTTAATCAAACATTATGATAACCAAAAGAAAGAGCTACGCAACACTCATCAAGACTTAGTAAATTATAAGTGTGGTTTAGAATCAGTAGAAAAGCAGATCCTATACTACAAAGAAAATGAACTTGCTTTTTCTGATGACAAAGCTCTTCTAAAATAGGACATATTCTTTAGAGATGCTGAAATTAAGATTTTAAGAGAGGCTTTTGATAGGGTCAAAAAGGAAAATGGAAACATTCACTTGACTACACAAACACTAGAACATGCTTCTAGAGGTGTAACCAACATGATAGAATGTTAAGTGGTCAACAGAGCTAAGTCAGGAGTAGGATATAAGAGTGTCCCACCTCCATACAAAGGTATCCCTAAACCCCCAGGGATTGACCTAGAACACTCAGGCTTACTTGAATTTCAACTACCAAAGTTACAATATGGTGTACAACCAAAAACTAATGTAGTTGTTGATGAGCCTAAGAAGTTAAGTGAGAGTTTATGTAAAACTTCACTTCAAGAAGACAAGGTGTCTTCTATTAAGAAATCAGATGCTATAGTTGTTGAGGACTGGGTATCTGATGATGATGAAGATGAACAGGTTATGTCTAAACCTGAAGTAGTTAAGAAAGCATGAACAAGTGTTCCTAAGATAGTCAAACACAATACTGATAGGCCTAAGTCCAATGTAAAACATGTTAGGCAACGAGTTAGATATATGTGAACAATATAGATCTACAAACAAGCCCAGAGGTGACCATAGAAGTTGGAACAACCTCATGTCTCACCAAAACAGTGATGACTTTGGATTTTATAACAAAGCTTGTTTCACTTGTGGAAGTTTTGACCATCTTACAGCTTTCTGCAACAAATGGGTATCTGGGTATGAAAACAACAGGGTGAATTTCAAAAGGCAAACTCCTCAAACTCACTTTCACTCTAGTTCTAATCTTAATAGAATAAAACCCAAAATAGTTTCAATTAAGTCTGGCTTAAAACAAGTTAATTCTGCTAGACCATTTAAGACTGTTTACCCAAGACCAACAGTTAAAAATGCAAAATCAACTTTCAAATATGCATTAAAAACTGCTAGAAGGCCCATTCAATCAAAAGCAGTGGTCCAAAAACAAGTTTGGAAAATTAAGGGTACAACTGCAAAGCCAACAGTTAATACTGCTAGGCAAGTAGTTAATTCTGCTGCTTGGAAAAATAAGGCAAATGCTGTTAAGGCCTCAGCATGTTGGATTCTTAAATCCAATGTTGCATCAACTGTTCTTAAGAGATTAAATTTCATTGATGCAAGAGGCAGATCCAAGTCAGTACTGGCTTGGGTCCCCAAAGGAAACTAATACTTCTTATTAATGTGCAGGAACATTCAACTGATAAACAAGAGGATCAAGGATACTCAGATAGTGGATGTTCAAGGCACATGACAGGCAACAAGTCCTATCTTTCTGACTTTCAAACAATAGATGGTGGCTATGTTACCTTTGGAGGAGGTGTTGGTGGCAAAATTTCTGATAAAGGTACAATTAAAACTGGAAATTTAGATTTTGAAGATGTGTACTATGTACAAGAGCTAAATTATAATCTTTTTTGTGGAAAACTAGAAGGGGGGTTGAATAGTTTTACGTCTTTTTAATTTTATTTTGAAAACTTTATTTACTTTTAAAAACTTAGATTTGAGTTTATGTGAAAAATAATACTTGAACAAAATTATTAATTATATGTGTATCCTTTTAGATTAGTTATAAGAGTTTTGTTTTTATGAATGGATTTCTAAATTGATCTTTATGTGAAATCAACTTCTAAATAATACCAACAATTATATATGCCTATGTGTATGAAAGTAATGACGATATAAATAAAGAAGTAAGTAAGAGATGGAAAGATCAAACCGAGACACGAGGGATTTATAGTGGTTCGGCTACAAGGACACCTTCCTTGCCCTACTCCACTCCCCGAGCACCTAGCTCGAGAGTTTTCTTCACTACTTCAACAAGCTCCCTTATGGCGGAGAAAACCTTACACAACTTTCGCTTACACCGGTTTAACGACACAAAGCTAAATGTCGAGTTCTAATAGTAGCTAGAACCAATCTCACGACTTCAATCACAACTTCTTCACGATCTCTTCACGACTTCTTCACTATGGCTTTACAACTTCTTCACAACTTCTTCACTATGGGTTCACAACTTCTTCACGACTACTACACACAACAACTACTTCACAACTACAATCTAGTTCACAACTATACACTACTTCTTCACTTCCTAATACTACTTCTTCACGTCTCTACTTCTTCACACCTTTGCTATACTTCTTACACACCTTGTATTTCTTCACTCCTTAGCGACTTCTACTTCTTCGCTATCTTACGACTTCTTTACGATGGCTTCACCACTGCTTGACACCACAACTACTTCTCCACTTTACAATACTTCTACTCTACTTCTTTACAACACAACTACTTATACACCTTCTTCACTACTTATACACTACACAAATCTAATCACTTATGTTCACACCTAATATACACACCTTATTACACAAATGAATGAATGATTTGCAAAGTATATTAAACTAACAACTTAGGTAACAAGATGATACTTAAGTTGTAATACTTCTAGTCTTGATTGATAGAAGTATTCTTCTCTTTGCACTTGGATGATTGAAGCTTGAATCAATTGGAAACAAAAGCTTAAGATTATATGATCAAAGGATTTAGGAAGATATAAGAAGAGATTTAGAACAGAAGGTTTGGGGTGCAAGAGGTGAGGAAAAAGTCCAGGATTAGTCCAGTATTTATAGGCAAAAATTGACAGCTGGAGGAGCGGGGCGGTCCCCTTAATAATTAAGGGGGCCGCCTTGATAATTAAGGGGGCCGCCCCCCATAACCGTTGCCCAGCTTTGTCTTTTTGTGGGGAAGGTTTTTCTGGAACATTTTTGCCATTTTTGGTTGAAAATTTGAATTCATAAATTTATAATGGATTAAACATTTTTATTTAATACCAAAAATGATTTTCTAAAAGATATAAAATGTTTGTGTCATTTTATAAAAAATCAAGTGATTAAGAAAATGTTCCTTTGATCATATAATGCATTAAGCATTTGCTTATTCATACTTTAAGTGATTAAGTTGTAGAAGTGAATATTTACAACTAAATACTTGTTTATTTAATAAGTTTATGTTTAATGAGTTTACATTTTGTGATTATCAAAACATAGAGATATCAAGAAGTATTAATAATGTTTTTAGGCATTATTTATATCAACATTTTTAGTGTCTCACAAATGTGTGATAAAAAGAACAAAGTTTGTTCTTTTCTGTGACACTGAATGTCTTGTGCTTTCTCCTGATTTTAAGATGCCTGATGAAAGTCAAGTACTTCTTAAAATTCCTAGAAAGGGCAATATGTATAGTGTTGATATGAAGAACATTGTTCCTAAAAAGGCTTTAACTTGTCTTGTTGTAAATGCCACATTGGATGAATCAATGTTATGGCATAGGAGGCTTGGTCATATTAATTTCAAAACCATAAATCAGATTGTTAAGAATGGTTTGGTAAGAGGTTTACCTCAAAAACGATTTGAAAATGATCAAACATGCATTGCTTGTCTTAAAGGCAAACAACACAAAGCCACTTGTAAGCCCAAGATTTTTAACTCTATCAATCAATCATTGTTTATGCTTCATATGGACTTATTTGGTCCTACAAATGTTAGAAGTATGCAGCATAAGAGATATTGTCTAGTTATTACTGATGACTATAGTAGATTTACATGGATTTTCTTTTTAGCTACTAAGGATGAGACACCTAGCATCCTTAAGACTTTCATTACTGAGATAGAAAACCTAGTAGACAAGAAAGTTAAAGTCATTAGATGTGATAATGGGACAGAGTTTAAGAATAGAGTTATGGATGACTTCTGCAAAGAGAAAGGTATTAGGAGAGAATTTAGTGTTGCTAGAACTCCACAACAGAATGGTGTTGCTGAGAGAGAAAATAGAACACTAATAGAAGCTGCTAGAACTATGTTAGCTGACTCTAAGCTACCTATAACTTTTTGGGCTGAAGCAGTCAACACTGCTTGCTATTTCCAGAATAGAGTTTTAGTTGTTAAGCCTCACAATAAGACATCATATGAACTTTTTAGAGGTAGAACTCCTGCAATAGAATTTCTCAGACCTTTTGGATGTCATGTGACAATTCTGAATACCTTAGACCTTTTAGGAAAATTTGATGGTAAAGCTGATGAAGGATTCTTAGTTGGATATTCTCTCAATAGTAAAGCATTTAGAGTATACAACTTAAGAACTAAGAAAGTAGAGGAAAACCTGCATGTGGAATTTTTAGAGCATAAATCCAATGTAGCAGGTGAAGGACCGAAATGGCTTTTTGATCTTGAATCTCTAACTCATTCAATGAATTATGTGGCTATTGTTGTAGAAACTAATGAATTTTCAGGTTCAAAAGCTGTTGAAACATCAGATGAGGCAAGGTTAGAAAAGGAGACAAATCAAGATTATGTGATGATGCCAATATGGTCAAGTACAAGTGTGGATTCAACTTCAATAAATGGTGAATCTTCTTCTGGTAAAGCTAAAGAAGATGTTGAAGATGAATACAAGGAAGATGGAACAAAGGATCAAGAAAATAGTTCTGATGTTGATAATGCTGGTGAAACAGACTTAACTGAAGAACCAGAATTAACCGCTGAAACAGACTTAACTGAAGAAGCAGAATTAACAAAAGAACCAGAATTAACAGACGATGAGGTGGATTTGAGCAATATCCCACCTAATTATCCAGTTCCTTCTACACCACACACAAGGATTCACAAAGTCCACTCCCTAGAAAATGTGATTGGAGATGTACAATCAGGTGTGAAGACAAGGCAACAACTGATGTCTTCAGACCAACAAGGGCTTCTTGATGCCCTTTATGCTTCAAAACAGCATGAGTTTTCAAACTCTTGCTTGTTTGTATGTTTTCTCTCACAAGATGAACCAAAGAACATTTTGAAAGCCTTAGATGATTCAAGCTGGGTAGAGGCTATGCAAGAGGAGTTTCTTCAGTTCAAGATTCAGAAGGTATGGGTGCTAGTTGATTTACCTAAGGATCAAAAGGTAATTGGCACTAGATGGGTTTTCAAGAATAAAAGGGATGAAAGGGGCATAGTGATTAGGAATAAGGCTAGATTAGTAGCCCAAGGGTACACACAACAAAAAGGGATAGACTATGATGAGGTATTTGCTCCAGTAGCAAGACTTGAGGTAATTAGGCTTTTCTTAGCTTATGCTTCATTTATGAACTTCACAGTTTATCAAATGGATGTCAAAGAGTGTATTTTGATATGGTACTATTGACGAGGAGGTATATGTCTCACAACCTCCTGGTTTCATTGATCCTGACTATCCAGACAAAGTGTACAGAGTTGTAAAAGCTCTATATGGCCTACATCAGGTACCTAGAGCTTTGTAAGAAACACTGGCTTCCTACTTAATTGAAAATGGATTTCAAAGAGGCAAGATTGATCAGACTATATTCATCAAACAGAACAAGAAGGATCTTCTGTTAGTGCAGGTGTATGTGGATGACATTATCTTGGGGTCTACAAGGAAGGAGATGTGTTTAGAGTTTGAGAAACTTATGCATGATAAGTTTCAGATGAGTTCTATGGGAGAACTTACATTCTTTTTGGGTTTGCAAGTTAAATAGTCATATGAAGGCATATTTATTAGTCAAGATAAATATGTTGTTGAGATACTTAGGAAGTTCAACTTTGCTGATTCAAAAATGGCAAGCATGCCAATGGACTATGAGAAGCCACTTCTTAAAGACTTAGATGGAGAAAATGTGGATGTACACATATACAGATCTATGATAGGCTCTTTGATGTATCTTACATCATCAAGACCTGATATCATGTTCTCTGTTTGTGCTTGTGCAAGATTTCAAGTAACTCCAAAGGTTTCTCATTTAATAGCAGTCAAGAGGATTTTTAGATATCTCAAGGGTCAACCTAGGTTGGGACTATGGTATTCTAGAGAGTCACCTTTTGACTTGGTAGCATTTTTGGATAGTGATTATGCTGGTGCTAGCTTGGACAGAAAGTCAACAACTGGAGGATGTCAATTCCTTGGGTGTAGACTTATCTCATGGCAGTGTAAGAAGCAAACAATTGTGGCTACTTCAACAACTGAAGCTGAATATGTAGCTGCTGCAAGTTGCTATGCTCAATTCCTATGGCTTCAAAACCAACTTCTTGACTATGGGTACAATTTTATGAACACTGTCATTCATATTGATAATAGTAGTACAATTTGCATAATTAAAAATCCAGTACAACATTCTAAAACAAAACACATTGAAATTAGACATCACTTTATAAGAGACTGCAATGAGAAAAGATTAATTCAAGTTCTTAAAATTGCTTCAGAACACAACTTTGCAGATCTGCTAACAAAAGCTTTTGATGTTGGAAGGTTTCAATACTTGGTAGCAAGTATTGGAATGCTAAATCCTCAATGATTTAAATCTGTGTGTAAGTATATAAATTTTTGTTTGTACTGTTGGCTTTGTACATTGTTCTTTTAGTTTTAGACTAACAATTTCAGGTATGAATATTTGAGCACAAAGGATATTTCAAGTGAAATGTGAGCAGCAGAATGATAATACCAGTTGCTGACATAATAGGTTCATGATAGAAAGAGTTTGGGAATTTACACCTCCTTAAAACTTCTTTCTTGAAACCTGATTATGAAATTTCACATTGAATTGATGACTTAGTTGATCAGAAAGTAACTGATACAACTCACTTTCTATCATTTTATACTTTTAAGTATAATGAGCAAGTCTAAGGACATCTGATAGAAAGAACAGCTAGTAAAAGTGAATCTAACACTTGTGTTAGAGGTAACAATTGCTATGAGCTGGAAACCCTGTCAAGAAATCCTTTTGAATAGGTTTATCTTTACACAGGCAATTATTTATAACTGAAAAACATTGGTTCTCACACAACCAGAGGTTAATTTAAACCAAAATCTTGATTAAGTGTCGGTTACTCAAAATGGTTGAAAGCAGTATGATTTTTCATAATAAAATCAAGTACATATTGCTAAGGCAAAAGTTTCTTAAAAGAATGTTTTTAGAATAAAAATGGCTCAAAATCCCATTAAACGATGGATTATGAGTTATTGTCCCATGAATCACCTCTCATAGGAGTTAACACACCTAGAAGTGATGAGGGCAGCAAATTAAACTCGTAAGGAATTGATGGCTTCATGTACAACATTGTCTGACAACAAGTTCTAAATGATAGATCAGATAATGATGGGATGATGGTGAGAGATCTTCCAAACAGGGGAGGATAAAAGATTATTTGCATCTTAGGGGAGGAAATATCTCAGGGGAGGAAATAAACCCAAAGAAGGAAGATTAACCAATGAAAGGGAGGAAAAGACAAGAGCATACAAGATGATGACATAGAGGTTGAAAATGACAAGAATAGAGCTGATAATCTCTTCTTCATGAACAAGATTCTGGAGTATTATGTATATTCAGAAGGGATAAAGCATTCAAAAGGAGAAAGTTCTATCTAGGTCAAACGGAGAAAAGTTTCAATTTCAGTTCACTACGTTTGTTCATCACTTGCAAAGGCATGCTGATAGATGATTTCACTTGTTGAAACAAACATCCAAGATACACAGCACCATTGCCTCTTATAATTCCTCCATCCAAGGAAATTGCACCATCTTTTAGGTCAATGTTTGAAGCCTGAAGATGTGTATTGATATTGTTCAAGTCAAAGAACAGAAAGCAGATGAGTTACTGAGAAAGATAATCAATCTCACAGATCAGAAGAAAGCTCAGATCAAAGGTCTGACTATGAAGTGTTTGCAAGATCCTCACAATCAGAAATTCAATTCAGAAGAAACATTTTGAAAAGGGTTCACATGTTTAGGGGATGATTATTGGGAATTAAATATTCTGAAGACTAAGTATCGGGAATTTCTCTTAAGTGATTAATTCTGGTAGCTTTAGTGTTAAGTCTGGTGAGTTCCAAAGTTAAGTCTGCTAGTTAAATCTGGTTAAGTCTGGTCTTCCAATATTAAGTCTGGTGGTTAAGTCTGCTTGATTAATTCTGGTGAGTGCCAAAGTTAAGTCTGTTCTTCTTTATTAAGTCTGCTGGATGGATAAGTGTATTAAAGTCAACTATACACGGTAGATAATATCTTTCCCCATGTGATCAGTCATTATGTTATATTCTCAGAACAAGTTGTAAACATAGATACATGTTGTATCTTAGTTAGTAACTCACATAAGCTAGCAAGTAGTTCGGCAAGACTTGACAAGAATTAACAATATTGTAAAGATCTCCTTGGACTATAAAAGGAGATCTTAGCTTAGTCATATACGTGACTAAGAGTGTATTTTTAAGTGATTAAGTTTTATATGTTAAAGAGAACATTTGATAAAAACTTTCATATTCATAACAGTCAAGAACAAGAACAACCATAAACATTATCAATAATATTGAATCCTTTGGTATTATACATTCGGTGTTCATTGTTCAATATACACAAGCATCACTGTTCCATTTCTATAACCAAAATAACCTTCTAAGTGTGATTAAGTAGTTTCCGCATACTTGATCATATTAACTCAATATATCATATACACAAAGCAACAAAGGTTTAACCACCTTACAGTGTATCGAATCCTCTCAAGTCTTACAACTTTTGGCCTTACTTAAAAGGGAACTAGGACAAGAACAAGATCACTAACTTAAATCCTTCAACAACACCCTAGCCTTCACAACTCTTGCAACTCTTGAGTTTCAACTTAGGATCACTTGAAAGAATACTTCTAATCTTCTTCTAATCATCTTGTGTTGCTTGCAAATCAACCATGGAATGAAGAAACTTATAACTAGGATCATTTAGAGCTTGACAAAAGCTTTGACAATGATTTAGGACTTGTAACATGAAAATCAAAGCATGGATTCTTCTATAATATTATGATGGCTGGATTTTTGGAGTGAAAAGGGAAGAGAAATGAGCTTGCTATTTATAGGATGAAGAGGAGGTTAGTTACCATGCTATTTAGTGGTTAAAAATGTTACACATTGAAGTAAAAATGGACTAATGGTTCATAATGTTACACATGAAGATCAAATGGTTTAATGGTTCATCACCAAGCCAACAAAGCTTGGTGATTCTCTATTGTGTCAACCACATAAAAAAAATGACTAGGTTTAGTTTTGATAATATCTAGTGTTACGGAGTGAGTTTTGGTCCCGATAATCGTTAACGGTAAGTATTTAAATCACGAAACGTAAAATCGGGTATCTTAAAAATATAAAACTTCTAAGAAATGTTAAAACTTATTAATACACTCTATAAAAGTATATTAAATGAGTGGTAAGTCTAACGGTGTGCGTAAACGCTGTTAAAACCTAAGTCGTGGGTTAAAAATGCGTAAAACGTAAAATGTACGAAGTTTACGTAAAAATGAGAAAAGTAAAATGTAACTTTTTTAATATGATTATTATGAACCTAAAAGGCTTATAATGTCTAGACTGGGCCTAGTCTAGTGTCGGTTAGGGATAAATATTCGTTAAACTTAAAATCGGAAGTGTTAAAAATCAGTGGTTGATTTTATGGTCAAAGGAGCAGGGAAATAAGTTTGATTTTTCCAAAAATGTAAAAGTGTCTAAACGTCTTAGCAAATGCGGTGCATGTATAGGTTAAGTTTGCGTATAAGTAAAAATGCTTAAAACGTGAGTTTAGGCTCGTAAATCACAGGGTCTATTTGGTAACATTTGAAGTTAAATTTCAAAATTTCCTATATTGATTATAAGTGAACTAAAAATTAATCTAATGTGATAAAAATGTTTAGAGTCGGTTTTCATTAAGCGCAGGATAACGTAATGGTTATATTTAAAGTTCAAAATTGTACGCGATTTTTGGATAAAATGTTTATGTTTCGAATTAATATTAACGTGAAATTTTTTGAGTTGTTACAAAATGAAAGTTAGCGTAATTTTGTTGATTATTACAGTAAAGCGTTTCCTCCCAATTTTGGGAAGAAAATGTTTACTTTACATTTATTTGCTTTTCTTTAATAACAAAACTCGAGAACACAGTTAAAGCTCTTTTGTCTGAAATAAAACAAACAGAAAGCTCTGCGCTCCCGAAAAAGAAATAAGTGAAAAGTGCTTGTTTAAAAAAAACAAACGACACTTAGAGTCTTAGAGTTAAAAGAGGCTTGAAAATAATACATAACGAGTCGGGCACCGGTCCGCCGTGTTGCGGCAGGGCGTCGTAGTTGGCGGTTATTTTTTAAAAATGTAGCATCGCGGGTTTCACTGTGCACTGTGTACATGATGGGTAGAACGTAGGTTTGTGGAGAGTGCTGTAACAGCAGAGATAAGGGCATTCTGTTTCGCATTTTCTCTTGTTCTTGGTCTTGGTATGGTTGTCTAATAACTTGCAACGGCGGTTTCAGGTTGAATAGTGCTCTGTACCTGTTGCACATATGTGTGGTTATGAGCAAGTATGTTAGTATAAGAATCATATGTGATAAAGGCTAGCATGTGGCACTTACTCTGCCCGGTATTGTTCAACTTCTGGTATCCTCGGGTGTATGTAGTAGTAGGTTGCTGGTGTTGATGACATGACTGAAATTGACCCGTTAGTGATTTAACATGACTGGTTACATTTACTATTTTCCAATTGATTTAACATGACTGAAATTTGATCCTTTACCTGTCCACCAAAGCACAAAAGCACTTACTATTTGGAGTCCACTGAATATACAGTAACAATCCTCGATGAGGTTATGTCAAAGAAGCAACTTTTTGGTGCATCAGTCCCGTTGGTGCAATATGTATCCAATGCAACACTGGTGAAAGAAAGAGCGTAGTTGAGCACACTTTATGTATTCCAATTAACTGATAAGCTTGTATAGCAAAACTGCAATCACCAAAAGGTTTTACCCAGCAAAATGTTGCTAAAACTAACGAATTTATATATAAATACACAAACAAACAAAATGTATAACGTTTATACCAACAAATGGCGCAACCCACAAATTCAATATTTTGAATTCTAAGTTTCTAACTAACAACAAAATCCATCCGGTATCTCTTTTAATCATCAAGGTTTCTAACAAACATGTTCCAGTTGCACGCCTTTATGAGTTTTATGTATCTAAACTTAGGGATTTAGTCCTTAGGTGCTCCCAACTATATAAATGGTGGTTTCTTACTTTATGGACGAAGCATCTTAATGGTCTAGGTACCAAACTTAATTAATGAAGAATATATTTTCACACCCGAAGTTACTTTCTAATGGATATCTATGATCAAAAAGACATATAAACAATTGAATTTTGCTACATAAACAAAATTGCAGTCTAAGTTATATCTCAAATTCAACATCAGCATACTTATCCACCAATCGTGTACATACATAAAAATTGGTAACCTAACATACCTTGAAAGGGCGAATGCATTTGCCAATTGTTCCTCTGCAACACGGCACTTCCTTTTTTTAAGGTTTTAGCAATATGTACTACAACAGTTTGTGACTGCATACACTGGTTACAGTTTGTGACCATCGAGTATGCTTCTTCGCTGAAACACGCCAGTGTTATTGTATTAATGTGGTTTTAGACTAAAATTGTACGTGAAAAAGGTAATTAGCATAAGCACAAATAAGATCGTATACCTTGAGTGATAGGATCGTAAATCTGTGACAACAAAGCGCTCTTTATCCATACCTGTGACAATGACAATTTGCAAAAACTTACGAAAATTGTATACTACTATTAATGTGTACCAAATATACGTATATGTTGATTTTTGGTTTTTACAGTTAATGCCATTTTAAGGAAATGTGGTGTAGGAAGCACGTTCATTGATTACAATGTTTTTAAGAATCGTGGCAACACAACATAAGAATTTAAGAACAAACTTAAGATTGTTTCATGGAAGTAGCGCATCCTCGGCCTCATTTCATCATTACGAAACATCGTCTTGCTCACCATTCAAGGCCTGTGAGACGCAACTTCTGAACCACACTCTTTGAACCAAACCCATGCACTACACCCCAACTGAATCACACACCTTAACGACACCACAACTCTGAACCGCACCCCTTTTAACAGCCTACACCTACTAAGTATGTCATCTGCCATCCCATCAATTATCGAGTTCAGTTGCAACCTTCGGGTCAGACCCCTACATTCTCACACCTACAAACATCAAAATCAAGAATTTAGAGAAATTTTTTAACCATACTTCAATCTATCTATCCAAATTGAAGAAAGAAAATTAAACTTAAAAAAATGAAACGAAGAAAAAAAGCCTGAAGAACAATCCTCAGCCTTTAAACTGAAGAAAAAAAAAGCGAGAACTATATCTACATTTCCAACTCTCTTTGTAGCCACAACTCCATCTACATTTTCCACACCATTAACCATAACAGCAACCCCAATTCCTAATTCACCTAAAACAACTTCATTAGATTAACAAAATGTCTTTTATCAATTTCACAAACAAATGCCCTTTTCCCAATTTTTTTTCTCATCGTCAACCACATAATTTTTATGTTGCAAACTGATGACCAAAAAGTTTTTAACAAAATCACCATAAACATAAATATCAGCAAAGAATGAATATGACATGATGGTCACACCTGATTGTTGTTGCAAAAAACAGAGACTGAAGAAGTAGTTAAGCAACAAACAAAAGGAAAAATAAAACACACCTTGTTAATAAGATTTGTTCGTCATCCTCAACAGCTGTTGACTCACGTTTCTTCCTCATCCTTGGTGAAGACTCTGGATCTCGCTAAACTCATCTAAGGATTTTATTATATTTTTTTTGGGTTGGATCGTTGGATCACTGCACATGTAGCAGGCCGAAAAAAAAACATGGTGCCCAGAAACATGACACGGCGTCGTATCAAATGGCATTTAATATATATATTAATTTTGTTATAATTTTGGCAAATTCTCCACACCAGTCTTTTGGTGAGCTCTCAATTTCGAAGAAGATTATTTAAATATTGCAATAGCGTGAAATTTTTGCATCTTCTTATCACAACCGAACCGCCTCTTCTACTTCAATATTCTTTAGCGTATGTTGAGACTTGAGACAACATCGTTATGTTTGTCCTTTGACAGATTAAAGTTCTAATTTTAACGCCAAACAGTTCAAAGTTATGAATATTCTGATCATTTTTTGGTATTTTTGTGTAACTGACACTAATTGCGTATATATCTAACTTAAAATTATAAGATTTAAGATCATTTTAGGAACAAACTTTTTTTACATACCAAGGGATTAATCTCCACCATTTATCTTTATTTGATCTAATGGATGAGATTAATCAAAACAATTTAAAAAACCCACTTTCATTTTTTTTTCTTTTCATATATTAATATCTTTCAAACCGTTAATCGTTAAGCAAAAAAAAAATATACTGTTACGACGAGCATTTAATTATCTTTCTATAAATAGGCACTTCGATATACTTTCGACAAAATTATTTTTTTCGTGTTTTTCACGTTTGTTTCTCGTTACTTGAAATATTGCATTGAAAAATCATATGTGATTTAACACTAATATCACATGTGATTTTTCATACAAATTTCAATAATGAAAAAAAAGACGAAAAAAAGGTGAATTTTTTTTTTTTTTTTTTTTTTTTTTTTTTTTTTTGTCGAAAGTATATCAAAGTGCCCGTCTATAAAAAGATAATTAAATGCTCGTCGCGATGGTGTAATTATTTTCGCTTAACGATTAACGGTTTAAGAGATATTTAAATTATAAAAAATATGTGCAATATTAAAATGCTTTTAATCTCAACCATTGATTTCATTTTAAATTGATGGTAGAGATGAGTCCCTTGATATGTAAGATAAATTTGGTATGTAAAATAACATACTCAAATTATAATTGCATATATAGTTTCCTCAAAAGCTCAAAATTTACATATATATCAAATTTAAACTTATAATTGCATATATATCATTCTTAAACCTTAAATATGTCATATATATCCAAATAACTATTTAATTTAACTTTTTAACTCTAAAATACATGACAACCACAATTATAAAAAAATATATATGTCCTTAAATATTTTTTTACTTTATTTATAAACTTGTTGCCAGTAATATACGCTTTCATTGTAAACATATTTTATTTATTATACGTATACAACAATTATGATATCTATGATGAATTTATATCATGTATTCATATTATATACAAGGTATGAGATAAAGTGACTTTTTTAGTGAGGATAAATATTTTCTTGATATATTGTTTTTAGTCATCTAGTTCATCGTGAACCTCAGGACATCCTTCCCTCGAAACAAATATTGTTGATACTTTTTTTAACATTATAATTACGATAATTTAAAGTTTAAAATTATATTAAATAATTAATTTGATATATATATGGCATATTAAAAGTTTGAAAATGATATATATGCAATTACAAATGTTTAGAAAGGATATATATGCAATTATTAGTTTAAGTTTGATAAATATGCAATTACTAAGATTTTTAAAGGATATATAGGCAATCATAAGTTTAAGTTGAATATATACGCAATTTTAAGCTTTTGAAAAGATATAGATGTAATTCACCCTATTTTTTATTAAAGAAAAATTGAAGCTTTTTATAAATACTAATTTAACATGATATTTGCTCATGAGATTTTATAAGGAAAAGTATCTCTAACATAGAAAAAAGATCAAATAAGCAAAAATATTTAGCTATTCATTTTCATCAAATTAGAAAAAATCATTTTCATCTTATTTCTAAAAATTATATATATCTCACAAACCGTTAATCGTTATGCGAAACGAATCATACAATCACGACGAGAATAAAATCATCTTTCTATAGAGGGTCACTTCTATATACTTTAAACAAACATTTTTTTTTTGTGAGTGTTGAAATTTCTGCCCTGAAAAATCACATGTGATTTGTTATTTTAAAAATCACTTTTAATTTATGAAACCACATGTAATTTGTGAAAACGCGTGGGTTTTTAAAAACAAAAAATCACAAGTGATTTGTGAAATCACATGTGTTATTAAAATAAAAAATCACAAGTGATTTTGCATATCACATGTGATTTTCTGGGCAAAAATTTCAACACTAAAAAAAAAGCTAGAAAGAAAAGTTCGTTGAAAGTATATCGAAGTGCCTGCCTACAAAAATATAAAAAAGAAAACTCTCGTCACGATTGTGTATTTTTTTTGTCGCTTAACGATTTACGCCTTGCATAGGGATTTTGAAAAGGGTTTGGTAAAGGATTAGGATTGGGCACGGGTTGGAAGTGGTAAGATACGAGTATGATAATTGTGATAGATGCCAAGCTCAATCATGGTTGAACCCCCAAGTTGATGTATATGTGTTTTAAATGGTGTCTTGTAAAGTGTCAAGTTGTATTCGTATTGTTATAAATTCATGTATGGTTTTGGAACAAAAGTAATATTGAAAGCGGGTCAAAAATGGGTGTTTGGCAACCCTGTGAAATATGTGTTCATGGGTCATTTAGACCGCGGATGCTTATGAAAACGATGTATTATGTTATGTTAAAGATGTTTGGAAAGTTTCAATAGTTTTCGAGTCTTGGAAGTTGGTTTTCCGGAAATAGAGCAAATATAGTCTTTAGGAATATTTGCTGCAGTGAGCATATGGCCATATGGAATTTCCAGAATATGGGCATATGGTTGCATCAGAGATTTTGTAAAGGGGCATATGGCCGTATCGAATTTCAGCATATGGCCATATGCTTCTGTCAAAGTGTAAAACGGATTTTTCTATTTTTTGGTCAACCTTCGAAAAATTATATCTAATAAACCGTAAGTCGTTAGAGGTTGTGTCACCCGTCGTTTTAAAGGTAATTGAGTCTAGTTTCATTTAAAAATATTTTCAAGGGCTGGTATGTAATAGTTTTTTTTTTTTTTTTTTTAGTTTTTTAAAGAGTAACAGAAGGCCAGTTTTGGGTCATGTCATTTTCACGATTTTTTTTAATTTTTAGTCAAATCGGGAAAGGGGCGTTTCAGTCACATCCTGCAGTCATACCATCATGGAGATTTGTAGCATGGTCTTGACATTCGATGTGAACTTAAAACACTTTTTATTAATACAAACAATGTCAAAAACGTCATTTGCCTTAATCGGTCTCTATACGTTTTGATAATCACAAAATATAAAAACACGTTACGTAAAACTACATTTGATAAGTTTTTAACCGAGGTATATCAATTCAACGACGTACCGACTACAACATCACTTCAGGTATGAACAAACACAATACCGACATTAGTGAAGTGATCAAAGAATTTATTTTCTCAAAACCGCACATTTTTATGTGACAATTTTTTACAAAAGTATTTTTGTAATTAAAAAGAAGTGTTTTATTAAAGAAAATAAATTTGAATTTCAAATCTCCCAACAGCTAGTTTTCCGGGACTTGTGTGTGAGTCGTGATTAGGTGTGTTAGGATAAATTCGGACAAAGTGTAAGTCCGTGAAGTGGTGTATCTTGATTAGGACTTTGTGTAAGTTCGTGTGTTAGTGTTTCAAGACTTGGACTTGGTGTGAGTCCGTAAAGTGAAGACTTGGATCGGGTGAAGATTCAAGTGGATGGGGGTGATCATCTGTGTGAAGATTTGGACGGGGTGATCGTCCGTGTGAAGACTTGGATTGTGTATAAATCCAAGTGGACAAGAGTGCTTGTTCGTGTAGCCACGTGGGCTTTGTGTAGATTGGTTCTAGCTAGGATTAGGAACCGACATTCCGCTTAGTGTCGTTAAACATGGTGTAAGCTTTGGTGTATGGTTTGCTCCGCCTGAAGGGAGTGTGTTGACATAGTGATTGTGAACACTCGAGTGTGGTACTCGAGAAGTGGAGTAGGACGAAGAGTGAGCTTCATGCCGAACCACTATAAATCTTTGTGTCTTGGTTTGGTTGTTTTCTTCCTTTACTTCTAGTCTTTACTTTACTTATTTTACGCATTATTATTGTATTCATAGATATCACATAACTTTGAATCAAATGGTTTTTCAAAAAAACATAAAAGAACTAAAAGTTTTTAAAACGTAATTCTAAACGGTGAAACTATTCAACCCCCCTTCTAGTTTCTACAATTGGTATCAGAGCGGGTCACTCAAGAGCTTTAAAGTATACTATACTTTAAAACTTGAATCGATATATGGAGTCTGAAAGATATCTAGAAGGGCATTCTTTGAAAGGACTGTAACACCCCCAACTCGGAATATGGCAGCGGAACAAAGTTATGGGTATTACTCGAGGGTAAGACAGTCACAATCATAGAAAATGACCTCATAACAAGCCGTTTTAATAAAAATATATCATTCGAATTATAAATAAACATTGGAGTTCAAAAGATTCTCAAACATCATACTCAGCGGAATAAAAGACACAATTCAAAAGGGTTTTTCGAATGATAATAAGTAGTAAAAGAGTAAAAGTAGATAGATAGTAAAACGAAAGCCATCGATAATCTTCATGCCACTCCCAATGCTAGTATAGTATGCCTCAAATACCTGAGATAAAACATGCTAAAAAGTCAACACAAAGATTGAGTGTAATCCATAGGTTTAATAAGTAAAGCAGTTGAACACAAGATTTTAATTCTGGAAGATATAAGTAACAAATACATATATCGGGTAAAGCATCATAACCATTGCTAAGCTCATGACACGCAAAACGTTAACCGGCACCAATAACATTGGCGTAAGTCGACAATAACCGCGGAATTTCATAATATAATAGTTGGCCCTTAAGAAGGTACTTTGCCAGATACCTTGATAAAATCGAATATAGTACATCACATGCGGACCAGACCTAGTCAACATGGCGGGAGGGTTAATTCCTATAGGCCTATATCCCTATATTCGCGCTCACTCGCAAGTGATTAATGGTTCATGATCGAGGGACTTGCTTTTGGCAAGGACGGTAGTTAGCAATATCATCTTAGTCAGGAATGGCATACATTTAAACAATTGTGTTCATGAAAAGTAAGTAGCATGTATCTCCCCCATGGGTTTATAAACAATTTAAAAGTAAAGTGGGGCTATGAATCACACCTTAGTAGCAGAGAAATGAGACATCACAAATAATCAGATGGAATAGCACGGCAAGTGAACCTCAGCACAACCTAATAAATAAATGGCATGTCTCAGAAATATACCTCGAAACGATTTATAAAGCAATACTCGTATTTGAAAATGAAAACAGTTTAGTTACAATGGCGTTTGAAAGAAATGATGTTTACGACTCGTGTGAATATTCAAGAATAGTAAAATAAGAAAAGTCGGCGAACACAAATGAACACGCATGAAAAGGCAAAAGAAAAGAGAGAAGAAATAAGAAAAGAAAGAAGAAATAATAATAAGAAAGGGAAAATAAAACAAGAAACTAGAAAGAAAACATCAATAGGTAGTGTCGGTATTTTCCCCATTTCTCAAATAGTTGATATAACGTCATGATTTAGGGAGAAAACGTATAAGGTTTTTAGGAAATTAAGTAATTATAAATGATTTAGTTATAAAAGGTTTTATCAAAAATTGGACATGATGCGTCCGTTTATAAAGCATTTTCAAGTCGTTACGACCCTTGAATAATATAAGTTTTATCGTCACATTTTACAAGTTATCAATATATTATTAGACATTATCATTCGCTTATATATTAGTTGTCAAGTTTATCGACCATTTTGTGTATGTTCGGGTCCAAATATGTTAAACTATTACGAGTCTATCATACTCTTCCGTCTCAAGTACCGAAATTGTCCATAAGGTCCATCGGCTAATATCGTAAATCCAATAACGTCCAATCTCATCCAAGCAAAGGTTATTCAATATCCAAGTCAAATTTCCAAACCATATCCCAAGTTGTACAAATATTATCCTGAAACACCAATTGATAACCAAATAAAATAAATAGACGCTAACGGACTCACTTTAGGCTTTCGGGCCCAAAGTTAATATTACTAGACCTAAATGACTTATCCAAGTCCAAACTCGACTCGATACAAATAACTTTAATAACCGTTTCCGTGACTCCCGTGAGTCACGGCTCGACTCTATTCGAGCTTATGTAGTTCTCGGCTAGGATACGAACCGACTAAACCAAACCAACTAATAATACCCTTGCCGTGACTCACCTCGAGTCACGGCTTGACTTCTATCCGAGCCGTATGGCTCTTGGCATTAACATAACCAATCCGAAACCAAACATATCCAACCCAAACACAAACAACAAACTAAACTAAACCTATGTGAGTCACGGCTCGACTTGGTGGGAGTCTAGCCCACAACAGAAACACAAACCGAGACCAAAACCTTTCGAAATCCGAATCCAAGCTACTAAAACAAATACACAAGTCAAAATGAAGCCAACTAAATGAAAATAATCAAGAACTCGCACCGAGTCAACTCGACTCGCGAGTTGACTCGGCTGAGTCGCGTGACTCGGACCGAGTTAGGCCGAGTTACGAGCAAAACAAAAATGGATCCACAAGTTTTAAAGCAAAACAAAAGGTTTTATAAAGATTTTATTTATTAAAATCAGTTTTAATAAAATTTAGGGTTAGGGTTTTGATTTCAAAAGAAATAAAAAGGTTTAGGGGCGCGTGCGTTACCAAAACTGAAAGAGGAGGTGGCGGGGAAGAAGGGGCGGGTGGTGGTGGGGTGGTGGTGGTGGTGGTGTCGAGGCGGTGGTGGTGGTGAACAAAACGACTCCAAAATACTTCAAACTCTCCAGAAACGAGGAGTGGGGCTTGATCTAAGATTGGGGTAAGTTTCGGGGTTGGTCGAAAAAATTTCCGACGACGGTGGTGGAGGCGGCCGGCGGTGATCCGGCGAGGGGTGAGAGAGAGAGAGATGATGTGGGTGTGTGAGTGTTATTATGATAGGGGAGAGAGAGAAAATGAAATGGTTTTATATGTGGTGAGGGGCCAAAGGTGTACAATTAAAAGTGTATGGGGTGTGGGTGTAAAAAGGGGCGGAGGGGGTAAAAGGGTAATTATAGCAAACTTTTAATATATCTATCGCGGGACCCATTTGACGTACAAAACGGACTCTAAAAATTACGAAACTTGTGCCATTGTTCACGAAATAATTTTTCTGGTAAAAACGAGTATAAATACGCATAACTTTCTCGAAGTTAATTTAGTTGGCAAATTTGATTCGTTTCGTGCTTTTTAGGCTGTGTCGGCTCAAATAATGGGGCAACGTTCCCATTTCTCAAGATATCTCGCGTTTCTCAAGTTCAAATAAGTTCGAGAAAAGTTTAAATACTAAGGTGATGCATAAATAATAAAAAGAAAATATATTTGGCTAGTGGAAAGGTTTGGAAAATTACCAGGTGTTACAACACATACATCATATTGGGAAATCCATCCCGGATTTCAATTTATGTTATCAATCGTGGTTGCGAAAAGGTGAGGGTATTTGCGCTTGAACTCGTCTTCGCGTTCCCAAGTGAACTCGGGTCCTCTCTTGGAATTCCAACGGACTTTCACAATGGGAATACGACTCTTCTTCAGCTGCTTAACTTCACGGTCCATGATCTCGACGGGCTCCTCAATAAAGTTCAATTGCTCGTCAATCTGAATCTCATCGAGAGGACTTACGGTTGACTCATCAGATAAGCAGTTTCTCATATTGGACACGTGGAACGTAGGATGTACTCTACTGAGCTCTGGTAGTAGTTCTGGCTTATAAGCCACTAGACCAACCCTGTTCAAAATCTTGAACGGTCCAATGTACTTCGGGTTCAACTTTCCTCGCTTACCAAACCGTATCACGCCTTTCCATAGCGAGACTTTCAACATAACCCTATCTTCAACTTGAAATTCTAGCAGTTTACGCCTCACATCTGCGTAACTCTTCTGCCGGTCTCTTGCAGTTTTCAATCGGTTCTTAATCTGTACAATCTTCTCATTAGTCTCACGAACAATACCCGGTCCAATAAGCTGAGCTTCTCCTACTTCAGCCCAACAAATAAGTGATGGGCACTTTCGACTATACAATGCTTCAAACAGTGCAGCCTTAATGCTCGAGTGATAACTGTTGTAGTATGAAAACTCGATCAAGGGCAGATGGGTGTCCCACCTGTGGAAAACTAGAAGGGGGGTTGAATAGTTTTACCGTTTTTAATTTTAATTTACTTTGAAAACTTTTTGTAAATTCAACTAATGTAAGTAATAAACAATAAGTAAAGTGCAAGTAAAGAAAGAAACGATCAAACCCCAATACGAGGGTTTATAGTGGTTCGGTCTGCAATGACTCTTTTTCCTTGCCCTACTCCACTCCCCGAGTATCCAACTTGAGAATATCCTTTACTAATCAACAAGCTCCTTTATCTAGCGGAGAAAACCTTACACGTCGCTTACACAAGATTTCTGACACAAATCTAAATATCGAGTTCTTTTACAAGGGTACAACCACTCCCGTCACACTATGTATTTTGAGGACTAAAATACTAACCGATCACTATAGAGGATTTATGATTGTTTGGTACAAACAATGATGTATGAACAACAACAATTCACACAGTGACAAACTAACAAGCCTTTCAACGTTTTGTTGAAGCTTGTAATGCTTTGATCTTCTTGCTACAAAGAAGTTCACTAAAATGGAATATGAATGAGTTAGATATGAATGAAAGAATATATGATGTTGTTTATGCTTGTAAGTGATGAGAAAACATCAATGTGTGGCTTGCTATTTATAGGCAAAACTGCCTGAGCAACCCACGGATGGGACGGAACCAAATAGTGGGTTCCGTCTGTGTATGCGTTTGGTTCCGCCAGAACCTGTCAAAAAATCTTCAAGAATCTTCATCAAATCTAAAAAAAATATTTCCATATCTTTCCAAGGATTCTTTGAGTAAAGATCGAAACAAGATATTCATAATATCTTCCAATAATCTTCAAAATCTTCCAAAGATCTCAAAGATGATGCATGCCATGATGTCATAGTACATTTCCAATTTTAGAATAACTAGTTTATGAAAGTAAACTTTGTAAAATGTATATACTACCTAAGTGATGTTTAATTTGTGTTTATGAAAGACTTTATATGTAAAAGACTTTAACCATATTTATGTTTTGCTAAAATAAAGTTTATAATTGTCTTTTACAAAATATAGCAAAGATTATAAAATATAAATAACGTTTTTAGACGATATTTGTATTAACAATCTCCTCCTTTTTGTTGAGGACAAAACATAAAATTTATTTTTAAGCAATGAGATAAATGAAGTACAAGTCTTTTTAAAAATATAGATTAAACTTGTTTTATGCAACATATTGATTTTTAAGTTGTATAAAAATACCAATTTTGACTAATTGTGAGTTTAATATTTTCTCCCCCTTTTTGTCGAAACAAAAAGAAGAGATGCATAGCGGAATGTGGTTGCAACCCGAGCTTGCATAGATCCCCCTTGGCTAATACTCCCCCTTGTTGGGGTGCCAAGTATAAGCTGCATGGATTTTGAGTGCTACAAAATAAAAGTTAGTGATAAATAAACCAAACCAACCATATATAATGTGCAACACAATCAACACATAATTAAATATCACAACCAACACACAAATAATCGAACAACATTCATTTAAGTAAAAATGATGGGACAAAAATGAATAAAAGTCCTATATCTAGAAAAGGAAAATGAAAAAATAAAAGTAACATGGAAATAAAAATCCTAAGAAAAATAGAAAAATAAAGTCCTAAATCTATAAGGAGTCCATCCTAATATCGTCTATTGTTGTGGAAGATGGGAAAGAGTGTTAAGACGCTCGAGGATGTGATTTAGGATGAACCTCATCTCGTCTTGGAGGTCATGAACCATTATTTTGGTTCTTTTACTAAGATGAGCTATTCTTTCACATATGGAGCAACCATGGCGAGGGAAGTTTGGTGGTAGACTAGGTTCATTTGTTGTTGGTGGTGGTGGTGGAACATTTGTTGAGTGGTGGTTGGGATTTGGTGGTATGTTGTTGGCATTGGAGAACAAGACTTCTTGTAAATGTATGGCTTCTTGAATGTGGGAGCCTATCATGTTTTTGAAGGTGAGAAGACCATTCATTTCATTGTGGATGTTGCGGATTTCTTGTGAGCTTGGAGGGTCAATCCACATGGATTCATTTATTTCCTCAAAGGTAGGGAAATAGGAGTGAGATTGTTGTATTTGAGCTTGTGGTGAAGGTTGATCATGATGTTGATGGTCTCCATAGAGTGGCCCATGGATATCCTTATAAATAGGATGAAAGAGTAAGGGTTGTGGTTGAGATGGTTCACAATCAAATGGTTCATCGGGCATAAATGATGCCGGAGGTGGTTGGTTAGCTATTCTTTCAACGGAAGAAAATGATGGTAATGGTGGTAGATTTGTTGATCTTGGAGGTAGGTCTTCTAAAGTTTCCAAAAATGGGTGTGGAGAAGTTGGTGGAGTTTCAAAGAGTTCTATTGGTTTTAGTTTTTGGTGATTTTGGTGGTGATGGTGATTTTGGTGGTTGAGATGGAGCAGGAGGTGGTGTGGTGGCTACGGGAGTTTTTGTTGGTGGTGGAGTAGTCACAATGATTTGTAATCTTGGTGTTGGTGTAGGAGTACTAAGAGTTAAGAAATTTTCATCTCGGATGGGAAATGAGATGGTTAAGGGTGAAGAGTCTGATGATGAGGAATTCAAGTTGACAAAACAGAAAGGCTTGACACTTATCCTTGCGGTTCTTCTAGGTGGCCTAGCGGGTGATGAGTTGGATGATTTTGTCATTATGAAAATGCTTATGAGATCCTCCCTTTGGAGAAATCCGGCCGCCACTCTAATCCTTTTTTCCGGCCAAATCTCTCCCCTAATCGTCCTCTCTATCCTTGTTTCAAGGGTATGCAATACGTTTTGGGGATAGATATCATAATTTAGAGTGGTTGGCAGTCTTTTTTATACATATTATCTCGGATTTCTCCTTTATTTGATTTTGGCTGTTCCTTCTTGGCGATCTTATTAACCCTAACTAATCTTATATATTTAATTCGTTTTCCTGGAAAGTCGACCATTAGTCATTCTTTGATTCTTGGTTGCTTTTGTGGATTGGATAGCTGATTTAGGGTTTCGGATCTGGTGCTCATCAGTATTATTTATAACCGCCTTTAGGGATGTTTTTTGAATCGATCTATTCAAGGTCTATGTAAGTCGGTTCTGACTTATTATATTTAGGTCGATTCCATGATGCTGTAACCCTACTATGTCTGTTGTTAATCGCTTTTTAGGGTTTCAGATTGGTTTATCCTTAATTGATTAATCGATTCCCTTTAGGGATTCGTTATCTTATATCTGCAAGTAACCCTTTTTAGGGTTTCGGGTACTGGTTTGTTCCTTCGGGATGCTGTGTATTTGGATGTGGGTTATGGGGGAGATGATCGAATTAGATGTTAGGGTTTGAGAACCCTATGCTACGACCTGCTGATTGGATTTCTATTCAGGGTCGTGTTTGTGTGTGATTATGGAAGTTAGGGATGTCATAATCCCTATTGCTTGTTCATCAGTTCTACTTGCTATTTGCTGCTATTTTTGTTATTATTATTGGGACTGATTGATGCGTGTATGCTTATCTCTGGTCTATATGGTCGTTTATTGTTATAATCTGGTTGCAAGGGTGTTCTCAATCCCATGTAAGGGTGTTATTAGACCGGTGATTGTATTGTTGTTGCTGCTGTTCACAAGACCTGGTGCTGTTCCGCTTATTGGTAATCCCTATGGTCGTCTCAAGGGAATCGTGACAGGTTCTTGGTGGAGGTTGTTGGTTCGTGATTTATCTCGGATCATGGCATGAAGGTTGGTGTTGTTTGCTGTTCGTGCTTCAAGTGGATCGTTATTATTTTAATCATTGAATGTCTTGTTGTTTTATGGGAATCTGCTGCTGCTCGAATAGTGATGTAGGTTAAGTTGAAGGGTCTTATTCAAAACCCTTATTATTATCATCTTTCTTGGACTTTGCATTTTCCGTCAGGTTAATCATTTGGTCTTGTGATTGATGGTGCTATATGGGCTGTAAGTTAGGGTTTGCCAACCCTATTTTCGTCTACGACTGATCAAGATACATTGCTTTTCATTCTTAGCTTAAGTTTCCTGCTCTTGTGAAACTTATAGTAGTTGCGGTATTGGATCGAGTTGTAGTGTTGGTTTGATTATGGTTGAATCAAGGAAGATCGGTGTAGTTGTTGGATCAATTGTGTGAATTGACTTGTTTCTATCCTACCATGGTTTCGGCTGCATCGTTGAAGGTTATGGACTTCTATGACGACATGTGAAGATTCAAGTTTTACTTGATGTTTTTATTTGTAATCTAATAGTCGTTGTAGTTTTTGTTCATATAGTAGTTGCACATGTTGTGCAGGTTTGTTCTAAGAATGGTTTGTCATTCTTAGATATGTGTCTTGTAAGTGTCCTAAGGGACTGAGATGAGGGGTGTACGCCCTCATCCTTTGTACTTCAACGCTTTTTGGTGTAATGAATTTTGCCGGGTGGAATGCCCTTTACCCAAAAAAAAAAAAATGCTTATGAGATGCAAAAGATCAAAGGAAGTAGTGGTGAAGGTGTGAAGAATGTGTATCCTGGAGGTACTAATTTATAGAGTTGAAGATTCATGGAAGAGTGTGTTTGGATTTGATGTTAAACCATACAAAAATGGAGGTTTCTAATGATTTAGAAGTGGTAGAGAAGGTTGTCTAATCATCAAAGTCAATCCAATGGAAGGGTGTTGAGTGATATAAGTGAGATATGCAGTAAATGAGTTGCAATCATCACAAAATCTTTCATGTCAGACACCTACGGATAGCAAGGAACTAAATATAGGGATCCTTCCTTTATGGAGAAAGGTTCCTTGATTGATATTTGAGAAATTTCAAATTTTGGTGGGAAATGGTTTTCCTATTGGTCTAAGTGAGCTAAGATGATCTTAATATGAGGGAATAGCAGTAAAAAGCATCCTAGTAACAAGAATGAGTGATCTAGAGTGCGGGATTAAACGGAAAATTTAAAAAAATAAAAAAATAATAGCTGTTGACAAGCGGAACCGATCGACAAAACAGGCGGAACCATGAATTTGGTTCCATCTGATCCGTCAGTCTAATTTGGCGGAGCCAAAATTTTGGTCAGACGGAACCCTATTTTTGGTTCCGTCTGATCCGCCATGCTCAAATCCTTAACAGAGGGCAAAAATAAGTCCCCGAACCCCGTTCAAATCCCGTAAATTTTCCTAAAACATATGTAATAAATTAGATGTGATAAGAAAATAACAATAACACAGGTATTAACACACGTATAGGCAAAGATCAAGCAGGGGCTAATAATTTCACTTATAGAGTGAAAAAGGATAATTGATAACATCAAGATGTTATCTACCTGCAAGACAATGTTAGTTCACATAATCGTTCAAAGTTAAGTTATCATCCTAAGAAAAGACAAATACATAATACATCATTGTTTTAAAGCAAATGTACTAAACACTCATAAACCCGCTCATTGCCTATCTAGCTTCTTGTTGATCTTTGTTAGGAACCTTCCGATGCACTTGAACATTCCTCTTGTTTTCTTGAACTCTTCCGATAGGTTTTCAAGAACTGGAAGTTTTTGGAAGTAGTCTCGAGGAGGAAGCCTAGAGTTGGGGAGTCCATCATCCTCGCTCATTGATGATGATGATGATGATGATGAGGAGCTTGGAGGATGAGGACGTTTCCCTTGAGTCTTAGCTACTCTCTTATCACTTAATGGAACAAAGATGTGATCAATAAGAGAGTAGTCCGGACAAAACCCTTTGGCATTGGGTGGAATGGGTGCAAAGGCTCTAAAGAGACGGGTGAGAAGCATCCCGTAGGGAAGAGCGTTGGTTCCTAGCATGGGTATGTCGGCCATCCTTTTGGCCACATAGTAAGCTAAATTGAATGGTTGGCGGGTGGACACACTATAGAGCATGTAACTAAGACAAGCATTGATGTGGTCTCGGTTACCTATGGTGCACATAATATTTTCCTGAAGGAATTCTTCCCATTTCTTGAATTGGGGGTTGAGTTCGTATAGAGGCATGCGATCAACGATTGAGTCAAGGATTGAAAGGGACCATTTGTCTGAGTAAAGGCATGTGCCTCGATAAGGAAGTCCAAGGATTCGGGCAAATTGATCAAGAGGAAGGTGATACTCATGTTGGTTGACCTTAAAGTTGACGGTTATTAGACCATCATCTTCAGTGGCAAGAACTACACTAGCATAGAATTCTAGGACAAATCTAGGACAAATTGGTTCATTGATGTTTAGGAGACAATCAAAGTCGATGGCGGAAAGTTCTTAGCGAATGTTTGTGTTTTCTAGAAAGGATGGGTCAATGGTTCTACCCTCATGAACGTAACGTTTTTCTAAGGCTTTGAAGATTTTGACTTGTGCGGGAGTAAGGCCCTTAGTCTGATGGTGTTTGGGAATGTAGTTAAGAGTGTCTTTGTGATCATAGAAAGTTGCGGAAGGCATGTTTGATCCTAGATACACAAAATTTCAAACTTTAGTCGAAACTAATGAGAATTTTGGTATAATGTTCTAGTGTGTGCCTATATGAGGACAATGTGGAGGTGCGGTTATCTTGACTCTTTTTAATGCATAAAAAGAATTTCTTTTAGCAAATTTTGTAAAAAAACGAGAGATAACCCAAGCGCTCCTAATTCAATGTAGCTTCAATTGAATGTACCCGAAAATACATATTAGTTATGTACTTCCTTTATCATTCAAGAGACATTATGAAAATGATGTTTTAAACATAACGTTTTTATTTGTATGAACAATGTGAAAAATTATTTGTCCTAATTGTGAGAAGATTTTTACAAAAATTTGACATGGGGTTTTTAGAAAATCATGATAATGTCTTTACAAGATGCAATTCCTAACTAAGGGAAACATGATTAGTTATGTAATTTACAAATGTACTTCATGATCTACCTAAGAAAATGCATAATCCCCAAGTTTTGGTTTTGTGCATAAATTTGAAGTCCTAGACTTAGAATTATGAGAAGAAAAGTAGTAAGGAAACTTACAATGTTGATTAGGACCAAATTAGTTGAAGGAAAGGCCTTAATTTTGAGTGTGGTATGTTATGAGATGAGTTTGAGTCGTTTATGTGTTATGGTTATGCGAATGAGGGGTGTTTATTTAACACTTAAATTATTGTGACCTAGGGAACCACGGATGGGACGGAACCAAATCCAGGGTTCCGTCCCTTATGTCGTTTGGTTCCGTGGGGACAGAACATGTTTTAGTCAATTTTGTCGTTTTGAGCAAATGAAGGTTTAAGCTAATGTTAAAAACTACAAATTAGGTTCCATTAATCCTAGTCCAAGTCTAAGAAGATTGAATGGCTCACGTTTAAGAGGTTTAGTTAGAATATCGGCAATGTTATCTTCTGAGGATACTTTCTCGATAGAGATGTTTCCTTTTTGAACATTGTCGCGAAGGAAATGATGACGGATTTCGATGTGTTTAGTTCGAGCATGTTGAATTGGATTTTTACCGAGATCGATAGCTCCTTTGTTGTCGCAAAGAATAAAGATGTCGTTAAGTTGAATTCCGTAGTCGACAAGAGCTTGCTTCATCTAAAGAGCTTGTTGACATGCTTTTCCGGCTTATACATATTCGGCTTCGGTTATTGAAATAGAAAGAGTCGTTTGTTTCTTAGAGAACCATGACGTAAGACAATGTCCAACAAAATGTACAAATACCACTTGTGCTTTTTCTATCAACATAGTCACCGGCATGATCCGAGTCGGCATACACTATGGTTTCTACTCCTGTTCCTTTGGGATATCATAATCCTAGATGTGTAGTACCTTTTATATATTTAAAAATCCGTTTTACGGCTTCAAGATGTGATGTTTTTGGATCTTCTTGAAAGCAAGAACATAGACAAACACTAAACATAATGTCGGGTCTACTAGCCGTGAGATAGAGTAGACTACCAATCATTCCTCTATATTTAGTGTTATCTACGGATTCACCTTCTTCATCCTTGGTGAGTTTGGTTTCCGAGGACATAGGCGTTTTAATAGGTTTAGAGTCTTCAAGACCAAATTTCTTAAGCATGTCTTTTATGTATTTAGATTGGTTAAAGAATATCCCATATTCTAATTTTTTTATTTGAATACCTAAGAAAAAGTTTAGTTCTCCCATCATACTCATCTCAAACTCGTCATGCATGATTTTTGAGAAATCGTCACATAACTCTTGACAAGTTGATCCGAATATGATGTCATCCACATATATTTGGACAATGATAATGTGTGAATCCTTTTTCTTGGTGAAGAGAGTGTTATCTACTAAGCCCATGGTGTACTTATGGTCAACTAAGAATCTTTTAAGTCGATCATACCATGCTTTTGGTGCTTGCTTAAGTCCGTATAAAGCCTTTTTAAGTTTGTAAACATGATTTGGTTTTTCAAAATCGGTGAAGCCCGGAGGTTGAGCGACATACACTTCTTCATTTATAAAGCCATTTAAAAATGCACTTTTGACATCCATTTGAAAAAGTTTGAAATCATGTGCACATGCATACGCAAGTAAAATTCTAATAGACTCGAGCCTAGCAACCGGAGCAAAAGTTTCATCGTAGTCAATACCTTCTTGTTGATTATAACCTTGTGCTACTAGCCTAGCTTTGTTTCTAGACACTACACCATGTTCATCCATTTTATTTTGAAAGACCTATTTTGTTCCAATTATCGTCTGACTTTTTGGTTGAGGAACTAATGTCCAAACATCATTTCTAACAAATTGATTTAACTCTTCTTGCATAGCGATGACCCAAGATTTATCTTTTATAGCTTCATTTATATTTTTGGGTTCAATGGTTGACACAAAACAAAAGAAGTTGCTTTGATTTTGGACTTGTGATCTTAAGGTTCTTTCATTTATTTTTCCTATAACACTATCTAATGGATGACCTTTAGGTACTTTGATATTGACAATTTCTTTGTTTAATAGTTCATCTTCCTTGTCATTATTAATATTCTCTTCATTTTCGGCAAGTTGACTTTCAACTAAGTCATCATCTACCAAAGGTGCTGTCGGGAGGTGGACTTTCGTCAAATGTTACGTTTAACGATTCCTCGACTCTTAAGGTTTCTTTGTTTAAAACAATATAAGCTTTGCTATTTTGAGAATATCCAAGGAATACACCTTCATAAGACTTTGGGTCAAATTTGGTGAGATAATCCTTAGTGTTTAAAATAAAACATTTACTTCCAAACACTTTAAAGTATCCTAGCGTAGGCTTTTTACCTTTATATATTTCGTATGGTGTTTTGTTTAAAAATGGTCGAATTAATACTCTATTTAAAATGTAGGTTGAAGTGTCAACGACGTTACACCAAAACTTTTGTGGTATGTTTTGTTCATTAAGCATTGTTCTACTCATCTCTTGAAGAGTCCGGTTTTTACGTTCTACAACACCATTTGACTGAGGAGTACGAGGAGCCAAAAAATTATGTGTTATGCCGTTGGCATCACAAAAGTTTCCAAATTGTGTTTCATTATCAAATTCACGACCATGATCCATTCTTATTGACACAATACGACTATCTAGTTGGTTTTGAATTTTCTTACTAAGAATTTCAAATTGATCAAAAGCTTCGTTTTTACTTTTCAAAAACTTTGTCCATGTGTATCTTGAATAATCATCTACTATGACCAAAGTGTAGAAGTTGCCTCCATAACTTTGTATAGCGGATGGACCAAATAAATCCATATGCAAAAGTTCTAGACACCTAGATGCAGACACCATATTTTTAGCCTTATGGCTACTATGAACTTGTTTTCCAATTTTGCAAGCATCACAAAAGTGTTGGTCATATTTCAACTTAGGTAAGTTCCTAACGAGGTCTTTTGAGGATAGAGATTGAATGAGTCTCATATTGGCGTGGCCTAAGCGTCTATGCCTAAGAATTGAGGAATCTTCTAACGAAGTTAAGCAAAGTTTATCTCTAGAAGTTTTATCAATTTTCACGACGTTTACGTTGTTTTTCAAAATTCCTTTTGCGACAGTTATTCCATCTTTTAGTATTTTACTCTCGTTTTCACTAAATAGGACGTTATACTTTTTATGGCATAGTTGACTAATACTAAGAAGGTTGAATCCTAGGTTATTAACATGAGCAACATTATCAATAAAGAGAGAGTCATGAGAGATGGTACCTTTTCCGATGATTTTGCTTTTCAACTTGCTACCAAAAGTAACATTACCTCTGTCAAATTCTTGGTAGGTTGAGAAGAGGCTCTTGTTTCCCGTCATATGCCTTGAACAACCACTATCTTTTATCCAATCGTCTGTTTCCAATCTGACTTTCAAGCATACCTAAGTTATAGAGAAACTCAAGCATTTGGTCCCCAATATCTCATGGTTCCATTTTGGTTAAACATCTCATTAACTTGATTCATGTATAGGAATGGTGGATATGAGTTCCAGGGCATGTAGTTAGGAGTTTGATAATGCTTTTGGAACTTTTGATTCCAACCATTTTGTTGATAGTTGGGTTGTGTGTTGTAGTTTCTCTTTGGAAATGGGCGTTTGGGAATAGGTGTTTTAGGCCTCTGTTGAGTGATTTTGGATCTATACTCATTTTTAGAAAGTCCTAATCCTATTTTAACAACTGGTTTTTGGTTAGTTTAATTTGTGTTAGTGTTAGGTTTCTTTGTGACTTTAACAAACTCAGTGTGAACCGATGTACGAACTTTCTGTTCTGCTGAGGTACCCACGGAACCAAACTGTTCCACAGGCGGAACCAAATTTTTGGTTCCGTCTGATCCGTGGGTCCCTGAGGCAGTTGGAAAAGTTTCTTGTACTTTTTTGGATTCTCATTATTTCATCCACACAACAAATATTTTTATCATGTGGTAATTTTTGGATTCTCATTATTTCATCCACACAACAAATATTTTTATCAAATCTTTTGAATTTAGAATTTTGTTTGATGAGATCATTCCGTGGGTCCCTGAGGCAGTTGGAAAAGTTTCTTGTTTGATGCCTCCAAGATATGCTTACTGTTTAAATCAACCCTTTTTAATACCTATTTTGGCGCTAGACACAACTTTCCTATGCATTTCCTGGGTAGGTCCGCTCGGTTTTGAGCTTTCCATAGAAACGCTGGCTACCCGTACAAACTCCTTTTCTACCTTCGTGGTTTGAGCAGCAAGATACAATAATGCTCTTAGAATAGATAATGCACTATGTGTTGTAACATTAGGTCTTTGCTGAGATGTGATATCTGTTCATCAAGTCTTCAAAGATGAGCTTGTTGACCCTCACGAAAGGTATAAATGGTTCTTCCTTCTTCTTCGACTCCTTTTTCAACGATGTTGTAGATTCAAAAATGTAGGTGTCCGCCTTTTGTTGTAAGATTTGCAGGTTTGTTATCTTCCACGAGTTGGATGTGGTGCCAGAATTGTTGAAGGTATATGATAATGTTGGAAATAGTATCAGTGATTGCGGGAAATATGGAATGATTCTTGAGAATTTCAACGATTGTGGAGTGATCACAGTGAAAGGATTATTGGACAAATTGATGGTTAAGAAACTATAAAATTCGGTTTCTGGAAGAAGTTCTTCATTTGTTAAAATGGAAAACTTCGTGTACTCCTTCCTGAATGGTTTGTGGTTGTTGTTCTTGAGCCATTTTTATGAGATGTGATTCTGAAATGATATGGGAATTGTTAAGTATATGGATAAATTTAAATTTCTTTATTTTCACTCTGTCTGTTTTTGTATGCTCTGGCATTTCTTATTTGATCATATTTCTTTTCTTATGCTTTCTTGCTTTTATAGCATAAGCGCATGCTCTTTTCTTTTCACATTCGATTTAATTCTCTCTGTCTGTTTTTGTTTTTCCTCACCAAAATTTTGGATTGTGATACTTTTTCAAAAGATTTATTTATTAGGTTTAGATTGAACGTTGTTTTATATTGCTCATGCTTTAAAATATACGTTCATCTAACCTTTTTGAAGGTTTGGGAAAAAGTATCAACATTTATTTCAAACTTAAGTAATCTAGTATATAATAGATAACTTGATTAGAAAAAAAACTTTTACAAAGATAATTTAATTGCACGAGCGTGAGATTTCTTGATGAATAGCTAAACTTTGAACTCTCTATTATGTTGCCAAGTTAAAGGAGTCCATTATCAGCTTCTAGGTGATAATTATCCTAATAACTATCTTGAAGATGAGAAGTTTTAGGTTAAGTTATATACAAGTTGTCTCAAAAGAGCTTTTGTTGCATAAGAGTGAGAGTTCCCGAGACGTATCAAAACCTTGAATACTCTATTACATTGCATAGCTAAAGGGATACATTATCATTTTTGACGTGACAACTAGCCCTAATAACCACCATGAAGATGAGATATTCTAAGTTAAGAACATATCAAGTTGTCTCAAAACCTTTTGTAAACAAATTTGAGTGAAAACTTTTCAAGGTTGCATGAATTGTTTTGTAATTTTGAAATTCATAGCTTTGGCAACCAAGAAAGAATTTGAATTATCCGTCAAAATCATATGTTCACATTGACATAATAAATGTCATACATAAAGTGTATATAAAACAAAGTGCAATCATAGAAAAGTCTAATAATTTAAATTAAACATATGCATCTCGAACTACTTAAAGGCAATATCGGGATACAATCCTAGTCTAATCAATAATAAAATAATCATATGCAATTTGTGTTTACAAATTTTAAAATCTTCTTTTTAGGAAAAACTTTGAGATTTCTTATTAAAAAATGATTTATAAATTTGAGAAATACACTTTTGTTTTAAAATGAGCTTAATTTTGAAAACTTTATATTTTTGAAAAATAAATTTGACAAAAATATAGGTTTTTGAACAATTTATGACTTGTTGAAATAGGTTTGATCAAGTTATTACTTCGTCAAAATTTGGAAAAATACTTATAAAGGTTTTTATAAGTGTAAAACTTGTAAAAAGTCTTATAAATATTTTTAGAAATTTTGACAGAGTAATGTTTAGAAAAGAGTGGGTAACAAAGTTTCACAAAATCTGCTATCACAGGATTTGGTGTCGTAAACATGGTCAAACATAGTCAACTATCGCAAACAAGATAAAACAGGTATCGCAAACCAATGTTGTGATAGTAAATTTCTATCGCAATAAGTTTCGTATAGGGCTGTCGCAAAGAAGAAACTGTGATAGAAAGCTATCGCAACACATTTAGGAAAGATGCTATCGCAAGGCCATCAGTTGCGACACTAAGTGTAAACCTGTTGTCGCAACCAAAGTCTCGCAAATTTTAAATCAGATTTTCGCTCTATCCTAAAGTCTCGCATTTCACCAATAATGGTGTCGCATCCCTAACTGTTCATCTTCGACCCAAAGTTGATCCATTTTACCCCAAATCAAACCGTTTAGTTCCCGTTTTCTTTCATAAACATGATCTAAAAAACTTATCTCAGTCATCTAACCACAATAATTTAACCAAAACACCCTAAATCGTAAACCCTATGATGTTCTAAGTGTTTAATCAAAACGCAACCCTAACCTATGATTTTCTATCAATGTAATGGATAACAGTTAAAGAAATTCAAAGCAAAGATGTAAAACAATGTGTTAAAGGTTTTCGAAATCTTACTTAAGCAAGGGAAACAAGAGAATCAAAAATCACTGATTATGCGAGGGTTTTGCGATGAGAGCGTTTGGTAGGAGAGAGAAGGTTGTGATAGTGAAAAGGGTTTGTGTGTGTTTCTCTTGCAGTCACTAGGGGGGTTATTAACCCTTTTTGACTTTTTGACATTTTTTATTTTGACCCAGGTCTGTGAGAGTTTTGGACTAGGAGAGGGTTCAATAGCAGTTTTAATGTTTTAGCAAAACTCCCCCTTGGCTTAAGCTCACATTTCACACAAAATCCTTTTTGTTTGCATTTTATTTTTAACAAAGTTTTTGAAAACATTTTAGTTCAAATAAATGAAGGTTTGTGTTATATAAAAAAAATTTAAATAAAATTTATCACTACCCCTCGAAGTGAAGGAATTACCTAACGTTTGAACAACATTTTTTATTAAATTTCCAACAACATTTTTGTTTTATTTTCCAATAACTTAACAATTTATTCATTGATTTTCAAAAACAAACTTCCTAATTTCTCCCCCTAAAAAATAACTTACTCCCTCCGTCCCTAAATAAATGTCCACTTGGACTTTTTGCGGTCTTTATTATTCAACTTTGACCCTAAATATTTTTGTTTGTGTTATATAATACTTGATGCAAAATATATGAATGGATTGGGTTCTAAAAGTATTTTTCATTGGTATAATTTTCATCAAGTATTATATAACACAAACAAAATTATTTAAAGTCAAAGTTGAACAAGAAAGACTGTAAAAAGTTAAAGTGGACATTTATTTAGGGACGGAGGGAGTAATATTTTAAACTGTTTTTGATCTATTATTGAGGTGGGTAGCATTGTTTTTGAAAATTTTATTCTTACTTGAGCTAAAAAAGATTATATTAATAATCAGAAAAACATGCCAAGATTTGTTTAACATGAGCAAAAAAATTTATAAAAAGGTTTTGGAAAAAGCTTTTTGTAAAATCTTGTATAAATTTTGCTGACGATAATTAAGAAGATTTATCTTCTTTTCTGAAGAACTGACGCACTGAAGCGTATGTTCAGGTTCCTTTGTTTGAAAAATGGGTGTTGATCTGTGATTTAATCAATAGCCATCATGAGTGAATAATTACTCGATTGTTTTACCAGATGTACTTGTGATTTCTGTTACTTTGGTGACTTCTTTGATCTTTTGATCATCTTTGTCATGTTCATCACGAATGTTTGCCATTTCTAGATGTTGTCATAGGTATTCAAATCTTTCCGGTGGCAAAGCTTTTGTGAAGAAGTCGGCAATTTGGTAATCAGTTTTCACTAAGTACAATTCCACAGTCCGTCTTTCTACATGTTCCTTGATGAAATGGTATCTGACTGCTATATGCTTTGTCTGTGAGTATTGTACCATGTTACAAGAGATGGCAATGGCACTTTGCGAATCACAATAAATTGGGATTTTTTTCGTAGAAGAAACCATAGTCCGTCAATTGTGTTTTCATCCATAGTACCTGTGCACAACATCCAGAGAGGGATATGTATTCAGATTCTACAGTGGATAAGGCAGTGTGATTCTCCTTCTTTGAAGACCAGCTGATTAAATTCTCCCACAAGAATTGAGCAAATACTGAATTACTTTTGCAATCAATCTGACAAACTGCATAATCTGCATTTGAATAGGCAATTAGTTCGAAACCGGTATCTTTCGGATACACAAGGCCCATATGAATTGTTCCCTTTAGTTACCGAAAGATTCGTTTTACAGCAGTAAGGTGCTTTTCCGTTGGCCTTGATTGGTAACGGGCACACATGCAGACAGCAAAATGAATATCAGGCCGACTAGCTGTAAGATACATGAGTGAACCAATCATACTATGATATTTTGTAGCATCAACTGGTTTACCACCTCTATCTTCATCTAGTTTAGGCTTGTATTGCATTGGTGTACTTACAGAGTCAGATTTATCCATTCCAAAAATTTTCAAAATTTCCGTCGTGTATTAGTTTTGATGAATAAAGATACTACAAGGACTTTAATTAATTTGTAGACCCAAAAGGAATTTTAACTCTCCCATCATGTTCATCTCAAATTTCTGTCGCATGATATTTTCAATTTTTTTTTTCAATATTTAGGATTTGTTGATCCAAAAATGATATCATCGACATAAATTTGGACTAGCATGATGTCATCACCTTTTCATCTAATAAATAAAGTTGGATCGATTGAACCTTTGACAAATTTGTGTTTGAGAAGATATTCTGACAACACTTTGTACCATGCACGTGGTGCTTGCTTGAGTCCGTAGACGACTTGGTCAAGGACATAAACATCATCCGGATTATCTGGATCAATGAAGCCTTCTGGTTGACTTACATACACCTCTTCCTCTGACTCCCCATACAAAAAGGCCGTTTTCACGTCCATTTGGTATACGTTGAAAGATTTGTGAGCTGCATAAGCCAAGAATAAGCGTATTGCTTCGA
Source organism: Artemisia tridentata subsp. tridentata (assembly GCA_021014915.2). Lineage (NCBI taxonomy): Eukaryota > Viridiplantae > Streptophyta > Magnoliopsida > Asterales > Asteraceae > Artemisia > Artemisia tridentata. The sequence continues at coordinate 218,142,152 of CP139506.1, forward strand.
TCCTAGCAACTGGTGCAAATGATTCATCAAAGTTAATTCCTTCTTCTTGATTGTAACCTTTGGCAACAAGACGAGCCTTGTTTTGGATTACATCACCGTCTTCATCAAGCTTGTTCTTCAGAATCCATTTCAAAGCAATTTTGAGTTTTCCTAAAGGCCATGGAACCATTCACTAGACGCCATGGCGTTTGAATTGTTTATTTCTTCTTGCATTGTGACAATCCAATCAGGATCTCCAAGTGCTGCTTTGACGTTGGCAGGTTCAACTCTACTTAGGAATGAATTGTAGAAACAGTAATCTGCGGTAGAACTTCTTGTTTGAAATGGGTGAGAAGGATTTTCAATTATTTGTTGTAGAGGGTGATCATGAGTACTTATGCTGTGCGGATGTGGTTGGTAAAGTGGTTGCATGTTTGAAGGATCAATATTTCGCATCTCAGAAGGTCCACCAACCTCAGCTTCGGGAGTTACGAATGGATTTATGAATGGTTCCTCTTCAGACGATGCATTGGCAATTATTTGATCATCAACATTAACGTTGGAGGTTGGAGTTGTATTGTTTGGAGAAAGGTCTTGTTGAATCTGTATGATTAGAGGGGTATCTGGTACTGGATCAACATCTTCATAAGTAGTTGTTGATGAACCGGATACAGGAGATCGTATGTCTTCTTGATGGTTAACTTCGATAATCGGAGTTGCAACGGATATTGTAGGCACCTTCATCTTATTTCCTCCACATGATTCATCATAGAAGTTCACAAACAATCCATCTAACTCTTCCTTTTGAATATGTGTAGGTTTTGGTGTTGATAATGTTGGTTTTGGTACGAGTCCTGAACCGTTTTGTTCAGAATCATTGTCTTTTGCACGGGTTCTGAACTGACTTGATCAGAAGCCATTTCTTCTACTTCGTCGAAGTGAAAATGGATTTGTCTTTTATCAAGCTTCATCAAGAGATCGTTGTTTCTCGACCTTCTAACAGGATTGTAGTACAAGATCTTCTCAAGAGGTCATCATACTTAAAGACACGAGGTGGAGATTGTTAGAGACGTGTTTTAACTTTTTACTCCCTCTAAAGTTGAACACATTTCATCAAGTGGTTTAGGCATACTACGAGCTTCATTGAATTCTTCATTTGCTAAACCATTGATGAGGAGACAAATGAGGGGTTACCACAAGAGAGTTTTAAATCACCATCTCCTTCGCAGTAGTTTTTGGGACTTTACACGTATTCATGTTGTGCCTGATAAAATCACAACAATCACGGACTCTCAGCTATTGCAAAAACGTCATTGCATGCCATTTTTGAGGGGGAGAATAGGCGTATGGTAAATGTATGCTCTTCTCTTTTTTCCGAATATGGCAAAAATGTCATGAGTATGCCACTTTTGAGGGGAAGAATAGGCGCATGTCTCTTCTCCTTTTCCGTGGGAAGAAAAATGTGTATGCTAGGGTTATAAATCATGAGGGGATGTGAGACTTAAGTATGGGTATAAATACCCCCTACCTCATGGGTTATGAGGTGTGTGTTCTTTCAAGTATCAATGCGAGACTCTTATCATATTCTCTTGTTTCTCTCTCTAAACTAAAGTGTCCACACCCACTTTATCTCACTAAGATTAATAGAGTAAAAGTGATATTATTGGAACAACAATTGGTATCAAGAGCCAAATATGATTCATTGGTTCACGTAGTTGTGTTTTAGTTTCGTTTCAATCTTCATTAGTAGTAAAAGTTTTTGTTTTGTAGAATTTAAGAACTTTCTCTCACTAGAAATTTTTACTTTCATACGTAGTATCGAGATTACTCTTAAACGTGTTTAATCTTATAAAACATATGTTAGGATAACATATTTGTTGAAAAAAAAAAGAGCTTTTATCATTCTATACAAAAATTTTATGAATTTGGTGAAGATTTAGGCTGAAAACGGGGTTTAAGGTTTTTGAAAAAGTGTATTTTTTTTCTCCTAAAAATAGGGTGTTGTATTTTGTTTGTAAAATTTTGTTTGCAAAATTTGAGGGTTTTGTTGCGATAGCTGTGGTAGTTGCGATAGTTGTTACGATAGCTGTTTATTGCAAGTTTTGGGTTGCTATATCCTTTGTTTTGGATTGCAATTGCAATTCTTGTGATACTAGCTTTGCAAAGCTTTTGGTTACCCACTGTTTACGAAAGAAAACTCTGCCTAAATCGTAAGAATTTGTTGCGATAGTTTCAAGTATTGTTGTGACTGGAAAAGTTTGCGACATCAAATCTTACGAGACTTACTGTTACCCACATTTTTCAAAAGAAAACTCTGCCCAATTTTCTTCAGCAAGTTGCGATAGTTACTGTTCACAGGATTTTGTTGCGATACCTTGATTCAAAGACTTTTATTCAATTTTAAATCCTTTAACAACATTAAAAATTATTAATAGACTTTAATCATTTAAATATCACAATATAAAATCCTAAACACTCAACTATCTCAACTCAAACAAACTAAAGCACCACTTTCATACACAAACAACATCTCATATCAAAGATCCACCATCACAATGTTTACTATTCATGATGTATTACTCTATAGCAATGAATCAAGACCACCCATGCTACTCCCAGGAACATACACTGATTGGAGATTAAGGTTTAAGCTATGGATCACAAATCATGATGATGCAAAACTTATGCTTAAATCAATCCAAGATGTTCCATATGTAATGAAATTTATTGCTGATCAAGTAAAACCAAGGATCATAAGACTACAAACGTATGAAGAATTGAATGACATCGAACGTGCTCAATATTCTGCTGAAATTAAAGCTAAATTCTTCATCACGTTAGCCCTTCCAAATGAAATTTACATGAATATGGACTATCAAGACAGTGCTCATGATATGTGGACTATTCTTGCCTCTATGCATCGTGAAGAAGAACTTCAACTCATCCGAAAGGAACTCATTATTGAATCTTACTTCAATATGGGTCCAATGCAAACCATTCCCCCTGCTCCAACATCACAAATTGTTGACCATGGCTCAATAACTTGCACTCAGAATGGTATATTCTTCAATCTACCAAATGCTCCTGAGCCTATCCTTATTCCAAGATACCATCCTGCAACACTCAATGGTTATAAGCAAAACTAATGCAGAACTTGGTCAAACTTGGAAAAGTAACTACTGACAAAGGCAAAGGCAAAATGATTACAACTTCAGAAAACTCAGTCGGGAACTCATCTTCTCAGAGCACAACAAACACCAACGGTGAGATTCGTAACTCCGAATTCTACATGAAGAAGATGCTGACTGATCTGAAAATGGAATCTGCATGTGAACAAGACAAAGAATTATCTAACTACATGGAAGACACAGATGATGAAGAAGAACAATTCGGAATAAGCATGGCATTTATGGCACACGTTGAATATGTGGAAGGTATGGAAGCTACCATGGAAGATGATTTTGAAGCTCAAGATGAAGATGCAACTCCAAGCGATGACACTGATGCTGAAGAAGATAACACAGTTGTCCACAAGGTATACTCATCAGATGCTTGTGATAATGATGTTCTTGATGAATTCATACATGGTCACATTTGTACAATTACTAAAACAACTGAAGTTACCACAAGTAGTGTGAAACCTACAAGTGGTACTCCTCAGTTATCTACTAGTAGTATAGAATGAAATTAGGTATCAACACGTCAAGATCACCCTGATATGCTTCAAATTATGCCACTATTCAATCACAAAATCAAAAATATGCTAACTTGATAAAAACACATATTTCTTTACCTTTCTCTCTCACCTTTCTCTCTCTAAAACTAGTCATGGTCTTCATCTATTTTGATCAACCTCGACCTCCTGAATCACATAAATCATCATACTTTCGGTCCTACAATTGGTACCACAGCCGTGGTTGTCATATTAGTTTGTTTTGATGGCTCTTATGTTTAAATCCGTCTACTTTATTAGTAAAAAAGGTCCAAATACTATCATGTTTTTCTGGTCATAAAAAGTGGTGCGAATATGTTATTTTGGGTGTCTTAAATCTTAGGTTAAATCAAGCTTCATATGGGTAAAGTGTCATACAGATTTTTATCAAGATTCGTATGGTTTCATCTCATTTTTATGGTCAGATGCAAGAGTTTGTGGGCGGATTCAAAGCTTTTGGTGGTTTTCAGATCCGAAAAATCAGCTGGTATTTTTATGCTCGCAAAAATATCGCGATAGTAGTATGTGCGATAGCAGTATTGCGATAGAAGTATTGTAATAGAAGTATTGCAATAGAAGTATTGCGATAGCAGATGTGCGATAGCAGTATTGCGACAGCATATATGCGAAACTTATGTTACCCATGATTTTGCGAAAGAAAATTCTGTCAAATTGAAAACTTGGGTTACGAGACTTACCACTTAAACTCGAGATACCATAAGATACCCGACCTTAAATGGTTTGAGCGATTGACCATTAAGAGCCATCGCAAGTCCAAAAGAAATGAAAAAAGAAAGTCAAAGACGAAAATGAAAAATCTAAATCTAAACATCAAATGGAATTCTTAACAGCCTATATTATCAAGAACAACCAACATCCAACAACAACTTCACTATCCTATAGCCCAAACCCACCGTCTCAACACAATACTCGTAACTGATAAGAAAAATAATTAATAGATCCCAGTTTATTTCTTTCGTGTGTTACAAACTGTTTGACGTCTAACATCAGAACAAACCACGAAAAGATTAAATCATCATCGATCATTTTTGTTGAAGCCTAGCTTCTTCTAATATCCGAACACTTAAAAGAAAAATAAAAACAATAGTGCTTTGATCTTGCTTCTGATTCGGTTACAAGAAAACAACAAAACCTTAACCTACCCGAGACCTTATGAGGGATCTTGAAGCCGTTTCTTCATTTTTGTATTCCCAATTCAATCAAGAGTAAGTAAAGAACGGTGCTTGTAGCTTCGGGACTTCATTGAAAATCAAAAGAGCTGTGTTTGTTAAAAGGGTTTTGATAGTGGTTAGATGATGAATATGAGATGAGATGGGTTATATGAGATCGATTGGATGAGAGGAGATTTGGGAGAGATAAGGATTGTGAAAGAGGCGGATGAAATAAGAAAGTGTGTTTTCGGGTTAAGACAAATGAAATCCGTGGGATTAGGGTATTAATTTTATACCGGATATTTTTCTTTTTGCATGGATTGTTTTGGACCAGGTTATGACTTTTTGGACTAAAAGGGTATATCATATATTAGACCCGGATTTGATTTTTGGATTAAGGTTATCTCATTGTTGGGCTGGTACTGGGCTACTATCTGGGAATTATTATTTGTGCTGAAAATCGTGGCAGTTTAATGATAAATTGAGGCTCAACTTTTGAAATATTAGGACTATGGTTGGTTTTGGACGGCATACTTTTTACGGGGTTAATTATTTCACATGGTTAAATTTTGAACTTTATCGAAATGTGACTACGGGGATTATTTGTTTATTACTTATTTGAGCTTGAAGTGACGTTTCACGGGTTCATGTACTTAGTATCTCAAAGTCTAGGGGTTGGTTGGATGCAAGACTTTTTGAGATCCTTGTTTGAGCATTCATCGCTAAGTGATTAAGACTTGGACATCTAGCTATATGTGTGATTTATAAACGCAAAAGTTGGATCTTAATGCTCACAATAGCTATCACTTTAAGGAGTTACGTTGTAGTGCTCAGTGTTACAAAAGGTTGTGGATTGTTCAGAGGTGGATATACGATAAAGGATGGATGGTTGGGTATATGTCACTACCTATATTAAAGGAGTGACGTTGTTGTGCTCAATATAGGTTCTTAATCACACATTTGTACAAGCTTAAGTCACAAGTCTTGGGGATTTTACTTCATTCTCAAGTTCGTCATATCGGATTATCTCCATATGTGGTTACTATTAGCCAGTGATAGTGAAAAGAGGTTTGATAAGAGGTTGATCTAAGGAGAATTGTAGAGAGAGTTGTTGTCGACATCCACTCATTGGGTATTGATTTGTATGTTGCTTCCAGTTAATATGTTTATGTACACATATTTATGTTAAGTCCGAGAGATCGTCATCATCCTGGAGATGGAAATGTGTACATCGGGGCTTTTATTGAAGAACTGGAAGCATTCTAAGTGAGTTGAAGATGTTGATATGATGCTCCCTAAATGAAACCCTTGAAGAAGTTAAAGATTATCAGTCTATGATTCATTTTCCACTGTACATGACAAGATAAGAGACTGAAGACATTTTTGGGCAAAATTCAAAGACACTTCTTCTATAATAGCATCAAGGTTATATCAAATGGGTTGTCAATTTGGGAGGGAGCATGTAAACGAAAATGGCATACTAATTGGGAGGGAGTAATAACCCAATTAGATCATTACAATGATCTTGTATGTACTACAAGCAAGCTAAGGAAGATACGATAAGATCAAGAGCTATGAAGACATCTGTTAATACAAATAAGCCGTAAAAACGTTTATTTATATTTTACGATCTTTCAATGTTTTTTCGATAGCAAACGTAAAATCATTTTAACGAAACAAATAAAATACATCAAGTTTTGAGTCAATAGGTTACTAACTCATTTCACTAAACAAATAAATCATCAAACATGTTTAGTTAATTAGTTTGCCAAAACCATTTTTATGAAACACTTATAAGTAATATGTTACTCGCATTTTTCATAAAATACATACTTTGAAAACAACTAGTTAAATAAAATGTACTAGTTAATAGAGTTGGACTATCCAAACCCAAAACCCATGTCCAAGACCCATAACCCATGGAGCACAACCCATAACCCATAACCCATGTGCTTGACATCATGCATGACATCACAAATGGGTAATATCCATGACCCATGACCCAAAGTCCATAACCCATGACCCAAGATATCTTTGACATCATGCATGACATCACTTTACCCATAGACCTTGACCCATAACCCAAAACCCAGAATTGCAACCCAAAGTCTGGACTGGTACTGCCAGATACCCGGTTCCATCGGTTTGCACTGGCAGGATCCCTCTGGGAAGGGATTCGTCGGAACTGGGTGAACAGTGGATTTTATTGCCTATAAATAGTGAGCTATTTCCTCTTTCTTTCCTGCACCTTCTCACATATTTTTCTCTCTGTGTTTCTCTCTTACTAACCTCAGATCCTAGATCTTTCTTGTAGTCTTTTGTATGGTGATTATATAGGTTCCTTCTAAAGGTGAATCACTACGTTTAGAGTCAAAGTCGTGCAACCTCCAAGCCATGGAATGCTAGACTTCATCATCATCTCAAGATCACAGAAGTGACTCTTGTAGGTGATCCATCTCAAGTAGATTCAAGACACGGTGTGTACTTTGGTGTAGTTGAAGCTTGGATTGCCAAGTCAAGTCGTGAAGGTCTTTGTCATTTAAGAGCGGTTCTTCAAGTTGTGTAGATCAAGATTGTGAAGATGAGTTGTGGTGACTCATGAAGATCTTGGTGTAGATGTTAGAAGTCGAGGTTTGATACCTCAAGATAGTCTTGGTGCAAGACATTGTTGTCGAGGTTTGATGCGTCAAGTATAGTTGTGTATATTGGTGTAGTCGGGGGTGATGACCTGTATGTTGTGTCTTGTAGATTGGTGATATTGGAGAGTGGATCTTCAAGTTGTGTTGTGTTGGGTAGTGGTTCCTCTTTTGTAATGGAACCCGGTATCTAGCCTTGTACCGGATAAAGTGTAGGCAAAGTTGTGATAGGTTTGGCTCTACCTCGTGGAAGAGCTCGGTATTTAGCTTTGTACCGGATAAAGTGTAAGCGACGTTGTGAAGGCTTCTCCGCCGGTGAAAGGAGTTTGTCTTATGTAGTGTTTACGGAACTCTCGAGTTGGGTACTCGGGGACTGGAGTAGGGCAGGGAAAAAGTGTCCCTTTAGCCGAACCACTATAAACACTCGTGTTATGGTTGTGTCTTTCTATCTCTATCTCTTTAAGTATTTTTCTTTTCTAACTATCAATATCCAACACGTAAACTAGATTGACATAAGTCGATCTATAAATTTTAAAACAAAGTTTTAATCGGTAAAACTATTCAACCCCCCCCCCCTTCTAGTTTTCTACAATTGGCATCAGAGCTTCGTTATCAAGTTTTTTAAAGTATATTGTACTTTAAAAGCTTGAAACGATCCGTGTATGTTTGAAAACTACAAAGAAGGATAAATCTTTTGCAAAAATTGACATATAACTCATTTTTACAAAAGTGATAAAACTTTCTATGTTTGGATATTGATAAGTTTATTATTATCTATTATATTCTAACAAATCTTCTTTAAGAAATCTTTAGTTTAGGAATTTTCGAAAACTTCATCCTACTAAAGGATAAATGAAGTTAACTGTTAGGTCACTAAATAACTATAACACAAGTAATATAACACGTAAGAGATGAGAGAAAGAGAGAGGAGAAAGGTCGGAATTAAACACACAAAATAGTAACAAAAGTTTCCTTGCAACAGTGAATAAAACCAACAATAAGAGAGTAGTATTACATGAGTATTTATAGGCATTGCATTAGGGCAACACCTTAAGCCTTTCATCTAGAATCTAATAACTAGGCCACGGCCCATGGACCTTCTACAAGGGCCGTGGCATCTATTACAAACATAAAGGCCATAAACGAATCAACCTTGTACAATAGATTGACCAAGACTTGACACATATGAAATGTGTTCCCAACAATCTCCCCCTAAGGATTGGTCATCAAGGTTGCTTGACGTCTTCTTTGCTTCTTAGGCTTTGACGTCTTTCGTATCTTTGTTCTTGTTGTGTGTGATATGGTAATGTAGTGATCTGCCTTTCATCAACGTCTTTAATTCCGGTGTCTTTACGTCTTTTCGACCATGCTCATACTTCGTTTGACTTTGATTTTATGCTTCAAGTAACTCTCATTCTTTAGCTTCGATCTTTGACTTTTGAACTTTTGTTTTGCTTTGATCTTTTTGAGAATTATCTTTGTGATGTTAGTATAAGCATGATGGTGATGGTGGTGGTGCAACTCCTAGTCTCCATGAATACCTGCATGTAAACAGTTAGCAATAGTTCATCCGGCACTTACAGGTTCGGACTTCAAGATCGTCAACAGCATAGTGTGAAAACTTTCTCTAATCCTTGCCAAGGCCGTTCCTGAATCGGATGCCCCCAAGAGGGCTAACACAGATACACCGAAGTGTATCAACGATTCAGGGTGAGTCGCTGAAGTATACAGAAGTATCACTCCACGACTGTAGACCGTTTGGAACCACCGCGAACACTAAGCATAATCCACAAGGAATTACTGAAGTGACCTGCTGTCAGGGCTGTTTGATGTTGACCCTGGCAGGAATTTCCACTCAATCACTGAGAATCACAATTGTTAGTTCCCTCATGAATGTTCTTGGCAGATTACTAAGATCTGCGTAGGACTCTTGTTATTTACAACTGGTGTCCATAATGTTGAACAACCAGTGTAGAAATATTAAGTGTTCCTAACAGATCTTTTGATGTATCTCGCTGCTCTAGACTCGATTTAGTGCATTTTGGTTTAAGTCGTCGGAGGCATGGAGCAGAGTGCCTCCTTTTCAATATCAACTCATCTCGGAGTAAGAGGTCGATAGATTATGAAGGGTTCTCCGTGAGAAATGAAACAAGTATCTTTTGAGAGACACTTGAGTGGCTAGAAGGTTTAGTACAATGCGTCACTGGGTCCATGACGGCTTGTCTTCAATACCGGTGTCACTGTAGTGACATCCAGTAGCATATGAATTGAACCCGGTTTCTGCCCTAAGGTTGAACATATGGAGGGCTATTTCTTTTCACCCTTTCATTTACATTTCTTTTTAATTCTTCAACCCCTTCTTTCTCCTTTCATTTCTTTACTCCTTTTTTCAAACATACCTAAGGACTTCTAGTTTTAAACTATTGGTATTGTCCATGGGTAGATCCCTCCGGTTCTGGCGGATCATAGGATGTATTTCCTATCCTTAGTCACCTTATGACTTCATGACTATCTGTTGGGAACATGTTTCAAGTATTAGAAGTCTTAGTCATATTGAGTTAATTGGTTGCGAAATATGGGTTCTAAGTATGTAATAGCCCACGGCTCATTAAGAGCCCATGGGCCGGCTATTTTAGCTAAATTGTTTCTAGAAGCATCTAAGCACATGACACCCTAGTTGTTTGCCTATAAATAGAAGGCAAGGGTGGTCATTTCACTTGTTGGTTTTATTTCTATTTGTGCGGAAGCTTTGCTACTCTTATGTATGAAATATAATCATCCGTCTCTTATTCTCTTTACCTCATCTCTAATCTCTCGTTGCTACTTAATCTATTGTTATTAGTTTATACGTAGCTTAGTTGTAGTTGTGTTCGTGGTTAGTAGTAGATTAGATATTTTGTTATATCCTTCATAGGGACCATCAAGTGGTATCATACGCCAAAGGATTATTAGGAGTGTGTTATCGAGTAAATTACATCATTATTTAATCAGTTTTTCGTTTGGTTTAAGTGTTTAACGTGATTTTGTTCTAGTTTAATTCGTATAATCACTTGTTTACTCGTTGCTATTCGTAAAATTTCACCAAACTTTTGGTGTTTCACGTTTTGAGTCTTAAATTTTTACTAATTTACGCTTTGATTAACGTTTGAAACCTAAAACATTCGGGTTAATTACTGTTCGTTAAGTATTAACGTAATTTAGAAAAGTTGGTGGAAAAAAGAGGGTTTATCGAATTTGTGAAAAAGAGGGTTTATCGAATTTGTGAAAAAGAGGGTTTATCGAAATTGTGCAAAAGAGGGTTTATCGCAATTATCTTCAAGGGTTTATCGAAATTCCAGCAGCCTTTGAATTTATCGAAATTGGAACTCAGTATTTTCCTTGCTTATATAAGTTTGTGAAAGTACTTCGACTTGGTGGTTATTCTCATATCTTGTATAAGATTTTGAGAAAAGTGATCGAAATTGTAATTTAGATAAATCTATCAAAATTGCAAAATCTATCGCAATTCTGTTAACTTATCGAAATTGCCTTCTCTATCGCAATTAAGATAACTTATCAAAATTGTAAGATTTATCGCAATTTGAAAGTTTATCGCAATTATCAATTTTATCGCAATTGCAGGAATTATCGAAATTGGACTTCTTATCGCAATTGGTCTTCTTATCGCAAATTGGTCTTCTTATCGCAAATTGGTCTCTTATCGCAAATTGGATTGTTATCGAAATTGAGCAATGTGAACAGTGTTTATCGAAATTGTGGTGAACAGTAATTATCGAAATTGAACAAAAACTTCACTTAACCAAAAACAAATCTTATAACTCACAACACACATCTTAATTATCTACACGATCAAAAACGACACAAGGATGTCTCAACCACCATACAATTACAACTTCTACAATCAACAACAGCAACAGTACTGTCAACAACCATTTCAGCAGCAATATCCTCAGCAACAGTATCAACCATCATACCAACCACAGTATCAACAACATCAAATGTTCATGCATCAACATCAATTCCCTCAGCAGCAACAACTTCTTCCACAACCAATGCAGAACTACCAACCATCTTCCAGAGAACCACATTAGTTTACCAAAATGTGTGAAGCCATAAGTAGTCAGCAATCAAGGCATGAAGCAGGTTCTTTTGACACACCACCTATGCTCACACCAGGAAACTACGTGCAGTGGTCCAGTCATTTTCTATGCTTCATCGAACTAAGGAAACCTCACGGGAAGTATCTCAAAAAGGTCATCATTGATGGACCGTATCCAATACCTACAACAACCATTCCAGCTGATCCAACTCAAGTACCTCCAAGAGAAGCAACCACAACCCCTGTTCCTCTAGCTCAACAACTGCAGAACAAATCTTACAACAAGAGGCCAATGAGCTAGCTATGTCTTATATACTCCAAGGGATTCCCAATCCCATCTTCAGGAGTATTGATGCCCAAAAGACAGCCAAGGACATGTGGGAGCACGTCCATCTGCATATGGAAGGCACTGAACTGAATCAAGAGGACTTGGAATCAAAGTTGTACATGGAGTATACACATTTCATGATTGAACCAGAGGTATCCTTGGAATCATACTATCATCGTTTCACCAACATCATTAATGATCTGGATCGCCACAATATCATCTTACCAAAGATTGCTATCAACTCCAAGTTTTTGGGATGTCTCGGCCCAGATTGGCAGAAGTACATCACGTTTGTTCGACAAGCCAAAAAGATCAATGACGTGTCTTATGGGTTATTGTATGATTACCTAAAACAACACCAATCTGAAGTTGATAAAGAACGTGTAGCACGTGGAGGATTCTCACCAACACCTAATCCAAACTCACTTGCTCTCATGGCTCAATCACATTTTGCTCCAAACCAGGAATTTGTTCCACCACCACCACCTCAGTCAGGGTTTACACCACAACCGTCAAATCAAATCATCCCTTATGAAGCACCTGAACAATACACTGATAATCAACTTGTTCCATTCGACAACACTGATTACAGTATGTACTCCAATGTTGAAACTGATGAAGATGATGCCTTCAATTCTTTAAATGAGGGGTTTGCATTAATCGCCCGTGCATTCAGCAAATTCTCCAACAGGTCGAACAATCGTTTGAGGACATCATCCAACACCAGAAATCAAGCAGTAGTTAACAATGGACGGGTTGAGATTCAGAATCGATCTTCAGGAAGGTTTGGCTCAGGAAACATGGGGAATTCTGGTGGGAAACGATTCAGTTCAAGAGGAGGTAGTCGAAACAGCATGGGTAACAATCAGAGAAGGAATCAGTTTGCTGACAAAGGGAAAGGAATTGCTAATACATCCATCACTTGCTACAATTGTGGGGGAAATGGTCATATGGCTAATGCATGCCCCAAGCCGAGAACAATGGGTAGTGCATATAATAAAGAAGCTCTTCTCATGGCATTGAAGGATGAAAAGGCCAGTGGTATTTTGATAGAGAAGGAGCAGAGTTTTATGGCTAATGCATACTCCAATGACGAAATGGAGGATCTGGAGGCTAATGCTGCAGTCATGTTAATGGCCAACATGCAGGAGATGAACATGAGCGAGACAGACCCGGTATATGACACCGATGGCTTATCTCAGGTATCTGATGCAGATTGTCTTATTCATGAAATTGCCTCACCATCTGCATCTGCATCTGCACAAGAAACGTTTGTTCAAAATGATTTATCATTTTCATCTCAAGAAAATGATCAAATAAACACAGTGGTACCTTTGATGATGATCAAATTAACCTAGTGGTTTCATTTGATGATTCTTTTGATGATGACAATCATGATCATCTTGAACAAAATGATCTTATGCCAGATTCGGATCCAGAACTCATGACCTTATTGCTTGCCACCCAATCACAATTGAATGCACATAAATCACAGATGGACAAATGCAATGACATTAACAAAAACTTAAAAGCCAAAGTTGCACTGTTAACCAAGGACCTTGAGTGCTACAAGCAACAACTTTCAAACTTTGAAAACAAAGAAAAACGTAAGAAAAGTTTTGAGTCTGCATTCCAAGAGTCATACGTAAAAGTACAAAATTTGGAACATCAAATTCGTGAATTGACCGTTTCCAAGAATGAAATAATTTCACAAAAGGAACAAGAAATATTTGGTTTTCAAAAACAGGTTGACATTCTCCAAACGAAAATTTCTAAAACCAAAACAGAATTGTCAACTTGTCAATCAAATTTTTCTGAACACAAAGAAGCTTCAAGGAAACATGTCGATTCATATCTTGAAGAAATTGTGACATTGGATAGCAAACTTAAGGATTTTCAAAACGTTGTTTATAAAGCGGGTAATTCTGTAACAGCTCTTCGAAATCTAACTGTCAAACCAAATTCTCGTGGATATGGATTTGCAATCGGATGTGATCAACCATGTTTTTTAAACAAAGCACTCAAGGAACACCCTAAGTTGTACAGCGCCAAATTGTTGCTTGATGATACTTTTCAACGTGTGGTTGTTTATAGTACTAAAGAGGACGAAGAACATGATATCGAGTGTCGATCAAAGATGAGTCATGTCAAATATAACAAACCATACGATTATTCGAAAGCACCTCATATTAAAGAATATTTTGTACCTCAAAAAGAAAGATCTGTACAACAGTGCTCTTTAACTGAAACAAATACTTCATCTGACGTTGATCCAGTTACCACTGTTGCACAAGTCAATGGTCCATTACCAAGTCAAGGTGTTAATGAACAAATGCCAAAAAGAATGTCACATTCTTAAATATTTTAAAACATTTATGGAGGACATTCAACTTTTGGAAAACGTAATTGAAAGAAATTCTGAAATCAAAATCTCCACTTTTCTCTCTCCTTATGAGAAAGAAAAGCGAGAAGTTTTTCAAAAACAATTCTTGCCACTTGTTAATCACCTGCGACTTTGTGCAACTCAATGGGAACAGGGACTCCAGTCAGAAGTTGTATCAATGATATCTTCCAAAAAAAAGAAGTTGTATCAATGATAAGTATTTTCAACGCAAAAGATGTCAAAATTACAAAACAAAAAGGTCAAAAGATAGCTTTAGAAAAAGATGTTGATCGACTCTTGACGAATGTTCTCAGTTCTGATGTGATATCCGTGATAATGAATTATATCTATTTGTCGTGCCATGAATTGCTTGTTGATGATCACTGTGTTGAATTTGAGACAATGAGAATTGAGAATGAAAATCTGAGAAAAGAAAATGAGCGACTCAGACAAATCAATGCTGATGTGGAAACCAAATGTGCAAAAGAAATTTTCAAAATTCGTCAAACTCTGGATAAGTGTCAGACTCAAAGTATTAAATTTGAGTTAGCATTACAAAGTCAAAAAGAATCTTTGTCTTCTCAAAATGTTTGTGTTTCAACACTTCAAAATGTTGAAAAAGAAAATGAGGTTTTAAAACATCAAATTTTAGAGTATGAAAAAGATATTGCTGAAGTTTGTGATAATACAAATGACACTGTTCGTTTAAATAGAAAGTTGGAATAAAAAATTCAAGAACAAAACCACATCATCATTGAAATGAAAGAGAAACTCAGAACTCTTAACAAAGGGAAAGTTGTATTAAATAATGTAATTGCACCAGGAATGTACAAAGTAGACAAGGCACCTAAGAAAGCATCATCACAAACTACTAATGTGAATACTTCAACCTCCACAGGATTAGGCACCACATCTAAGGCTAGCAGCTCAAAGACGACCAAGAGTCAAAAGAAAAGTCAAAAGAAGATTAGAGTTTGGTAACCTAAGAGTGGATTATCTAAGAAGGCAGAAGTAGAAGTTAATGCTAGTAGTTTGAATAAGACACATGTTACGTCTAGTTTGGAATCTAGCTTGTTTGTCATTCCGAATCTGATGTAATGAATGTTGAATCTTTGAATGTTTCTAATGCTATTATGGTTGATGCTTATTGTCTATTATGTCGTACTAGTATGTTGACTGGAAATCATCAGAAATGCATTGCTAAGACCCTTTTGTCAAGAAAACAGAAACGTACTTCTGGCATTTCCTATAGGTCCAAAACCGCTGCTAAATCCATTTTAGGAAAACCGCCTCAAGTAGTTTCTAAGACCACCGTTGACAAGCCCGCTGTTGCCCCTAAGAAGAAGCACATTCACCTAGCACATTCACTAAGAAGAAAGCACACACTAGTTGGATGTGGCAGCGTTGGTTACAATATAAACCTAGTTTTACATGGGTTCCAAAGATGCTTAAAACATGTATTACTAACCCAACGGGATCTACCGGTAGGTAATTCAAATTGTGCTATGGATTGTTGATAGCGGGTGTTCCCGGCACATGACAGGGAATTTAAAGCTTCTAGTAAACTTCGTTGCGAAGTTCATAGGCACTGTCAGGTTCGGGAATGATCATTACGCAGCTATCATGGGTTACGGTGATTATGTCAATGGGAATATCGAGATTAGCCATGTCTACTATGTCGAGGGCCTTGGTCATAATTTGTTCTCAGTCGGACAATTTTGTGATGGTGATCTAGAAGTGGCATTTAGGGAGAAAACTTGTTTCATTCGAGATCTTGAAGGGAATGACCTCATGAAAGGGAAACGTGGCACCAGTCTGTATACCATTTCCTTCGAAGGCATGACAGCTTCCTCTCCAATATGCTTACTATCCAAGGCACATCCCACAAAAGCTTGGCTATGGCACAAACGGATGTCTCACCTGAACTTCAAAACTATGATCGGGCTCGCTCGTAAAAAGTTGGTCGATGGTCTTCCAAAATTCAGATACGCCAAAGATCATCTATGTCCCGCCTGTGAACAAGGAAAAAGTACTCGTGCTCACTTTCCTCCTAAACCCAAGCACAGTACTGATCACGTACTTCAACTATTGCATATGGATTTGTGTGGCCCTATGCGTGTTCAAACTATTAATGGGAAGCGGTACATACTGGTAATCGTCGATGATTATTCAAGATGGACTTGGACTTATTTTCTTCGCAGTAAAGATCAAGCACCGTCCATGATCATCACCTTTCTCACAAAGATTCAAGTTCAGTTACGCAACACCGTCAGAAAAATTCGAACAGACAATGGAACTGAATTCAAGAATCAGACTCTTAGGGAGTATTCTGAGAAAGTGGGTATTGAACATCAAACATCCATTGCTCGCAGCCCCGAATAGAACGGTGTAGTCGAAAGGCGAAACCGAACTCTAGTGAAAGCAAGACAAACAATGTTAATCAATGCTCAGTTACCGGACTATCTATGGGCTGAAGCTGTTTCAACTGCCAGCTACACCCAAAATAGATGCATGATCACCAAAAGGCACACCAAGACACCATATGAACTTGTTCACCGCAGAAAACCAAACATCAATTATTTTCATGTCTTTGGAGCTCTCTACTATCCAAAGAATGATCGTGATGACCTCAAAAAATTGAAGGCCAAAGCGGATATAGGGATTTTTGTCGGTTATTGTGAAAATTCAAAGGGATTCAGAATTTGGAACCGTCGCACCCGGGAGATTCAAGAGACGATACATGCTAATTTCGATGAGCTTACCGAGATGGCTTCTGAGCAAAACAACTTAGGACCCGAAACCAACCGTCTCAACTTTCCTGATCCTTTAGTTGCACCCTTTTCTCTAAATCGCAAAGATCTAGAAGACTTGTTTGCTCCATTGTTTGATGATACTATGGTTAGTCGGGCTCCTGATGTATCCACAAGCTCCGCTGCAAAAACACTCGTCAATAATCAAGTACCTGATACACCAGTCACTACAACTACCGCAGTTGCTGAAGATGCACCTCAACCAGGCACCTCATCCTCAATAGATCAAACTCCTTCTACTTCTGCGTCTGCAGCTGAAGGACCCCCCAACATTCTTCTGAAATACCTACTCTAGCAGATTATGACGGGAATGCATTCTTTAATCCATTTGCGTCGGCTCCAACCAATCCTGATGTCGCAGAGTCGTCCACACGCAATTTGGAACCGTCAAATCTGCACCATACCTATCAACATTACCCATCAACACATAAATGGACAAAGGATCATCCCCTTGTAAATGTGATTAGCAACCCAGAAAACCCTGTTACGACACGACAACGACTCCATACAGATGGTGAAACCTGCATTTATGCACTCACCGTTTGTCAGTCCGAACCTAAAAACATTAAAGAAGCCCTTACCTACGACAACTGGATTGAGTCTATGCAAGAAGAATTGGATCAATTCAAGAGGTTGGAAGTTTGGGAATTGGTAGAGAGACCAGATGGGGTTTACGTCGTTGGTTTAAAGTGGATCTGGAAAAATAAGTTAGATGCAGATGGTACAGTTATTCGTAACAAGTCCCGCTTGGTCGCCAAAGGTTCAGTCAGGAAGAAGGAATCGACTTCGAAGTATCATTTGCACCTGTGGCTCGTCTTGAGGCTGTTAGAATGTTCCTGGCGTATGCTGCTTACAAGAACATCACGGTATACCAGATGGACGTGAAGACGGCATTTCTCAACGGTCAACTCCGGGAAGAGGTGTACGTTTCACAACCAGAGGGCTTCGTCGATCAAGAGCATCCAAACCACGTCTACAGACTCAAGAAAGCCCTCTACGGCCTTAAACAAGCCCCGAGGGCATGGTACGATAAACTGTCTGCATTCTTATTAGCCAATCATTTTACTAAAGGATCTGTTGACCCGACTTTATTTATACAAAAACACAGGGAGGATATTCTCATTGTCCAAATTTATGTAGATGATATCATTTTTGGATCAACTCATAAAAAATATTCAAACGCTTTTGCAAGACTTATGAAACAAAACTTTGAGATGTCCATGATGGGTGAACTCAAGTTCTTTCCAGGACTGCAAGTTCATCAATCACCCCGTGGTATATTTTTAAGTCAGTCCAAATATGCACAGGAAATATTGAAAAAGCATGGCATGAATACTTGTGAAACCTATAATACCCCCATGTCTTTCTCATCCCCAAAGCTAGATGCTGACATCCATGGCACACCCATTGATCCTACGAAATATCATAGTATGATTGGGTCTCTCATGTATCTCACCGCTAGCCGGCCGGATGTTGTATTTGCCACGTACCTATGTTCTCGTTACCAGTCTCGACCTACTGAACGTCATTTGTTTGCTGTTAAGCGGATCCTTCGATACATTAAGGGAACCATTCACTTGGGGATCTGGTATCCGAAGGATTCCGGGTTTGAACTTGTTGCTTTTTCAGACGCTGACCATGCAGGTTGTTTAGACACGAGAAAAAGTACGTCTGGGGGAGTACAATTTTTAGGTGACAAGCTCGTCTCTTGGCAGTCCAAGAAGCAAGACTGTACATCACTATCATCTACAGAATCAGAATACGTCGCCATGTCTGCCTGCTGCGCTCAATTAATTTGGATGCGATCTCAGCTGATGGACTACGGATTCGTGTTCAACAAGATTCCAATGTACTGCGACTCCAAGAGTGCCATCGCTATTTTATGCAACACAGTTCAACACTGCAAATCAAAGCATATTGCTCTCCGGTATCATTTTATCAAAGAGCATGTGGAAATGGGTACAGTTGAATTATATTTTGTGGGTACTGAACACCAATTGGCGGATCTGTTCACCAAAGCCTTGCCTCATGCAAGATTTGTGGAACTGGTTCATCAAATTGGTATGCGATGTTTGACTCCTGATGAATTAAACAATTTTCTTACTCAAAATTAAGGAGTCAATCATCAAGCTATCTTTGTAAATATTTTATGAAAACCTCCAAAAAGATTTTTCATTTTCTTTATTCTTTCAAAAAAAAAAAAAAAAAAAAAACATTTTTTTTGCAAGTACAAAACCTTCAACACTTTGTTCATTTTAAACCGTTATCAATTATGTAGGATCGAGTACTTCGAGCTTGATTGAGCTTGGTTAAACGAGAACCTCTAGGTGTAAGACTTGCGTTTATGCGGAAACTAAACAACAAGAATATTAAAGAAGAAAAGACAATGATCCTCTATGGATCAGACTATGAACTAAGAATTGTGTTATTGAATATTGTAATCGTCAAAGGTACATTAAACTCATAGACGGGATGTTTCTTTTATAATGATAAGAAACCCTAACCCTAACCCGTCTTACAAGAAAACGTGTGAAGAGATAAACATGATCTCTTCTAAAAATAAATCTAACAACCTTACTAAACATACGGATAACAAACAATAATATCCGCAGCAATAAACACTATCGGCAGAAACAAACTTAAACTATCGGCAGGAACCAACCGCAGCAGCAATGAATAACTATCGGCAGGAACCAGCTTCACTATCGGCAGCAATGAGAAATTCCTTATTTCTCAGAGATCCTAACAATCCTCCCCTAATCTTGAGGTTGACTAGGTTAACCCGCAAGATTCCAACGTGATAGAGCTTTAACTTCTCAGGCTTGAGGATTTCGAATTAGCAGCAGCAATAAGTAGTAACCAGCAGCAACATCTATAACCTGCAAGATTCCAACATCTATAGCAGCAACTTCAATAGTTCAGCAGCAATAGGAAATCTTCTTCAAAACATGTAAACTGGTCACCATAACATTCACTTGAGCTTGACTGCTACTATGACAATATGTACATCAAATCACTTAAGTTTCATACTATTCTCATCACATCCAGGTGTGTTAACTCCTGTGAGAGGTGAATCATTGAAAATTAATAGATTTGATGTCTCTTTACCAATAGCCATCACTACTGGAGTAGCCGATGTTTAGGTGTGTTAGACCATGGTACATTGATAACCATCTGATTTATTAGCAAATCAGCAACTATAAACGGATTTGAGTTGTCTTTACCTGTAGCCGTTTGCTCAGGACTAGCCAATTCTTAGGTTACAGCAAACCTTGGTGAATTGAATACCAAATATGGATACCAAGTGTCTTTACCACAAACCATACTTTTGTGGACTAGCCAATTCTTTGGATCCCATAAAGGGTTATATCCATGGTGAATTGAGAACCATTTTCAACTCTCAGAACTGAATCATGGGTGAGTTGAAGTACCCTATAGCTTTGAGCAAGCTATTACAGCTATCAACGGATTTGATTATCACACCAGAGCCGTACCCTCATGGTGAGCCAACTCTTTCTTGTCTGCAAGACATGGTGAGTTGAATACCATTTAAGGTGAAGGTGTAAACACCAACACTGTACCTGCAAGGTGTTGCTCAAAACCAACTTATTAGCACACAAAATATACAATTTTTTATTTATTTATTTATTTATTTTTAACTAAGAAAAAGAAATCAGAAACAAACCAAAAGAAAAGAAAGAAAATAAGAAAAGAAACCAAAAGAAAGACAGAAAGATATACAACAACAACAAGAAACCTCCCCTTAAGCTTTGTCCTCCCCTCAAATTCAGTATCTAGGGATTCACCATCCCTATATGGACCACCAAATGTTTAAACCTTGGGCCATCAAAAGCCTTGGTCAGCAGATCAGCCACATTATCATCAGTATGAATCTTAAGCACCTGAATAAGATGCTTCTCATAAGCATCTCTTATGAAACGGTGTCGAATCTCAATATGCTTTGTCCTTTGATGATAAACAGGATTTTTAACAATGCACATGGTGCTTTGGTTATCAATAAAGATCTTAGTATTCATGAAGTTGAACCCATAATCCAACAGCTGATTTTGCATCCAAAGAACCTGTCCACAGCAACTAGCAGCAGCAACATATTCTGCCTCAGTAGAAGATGTAGCCACTATAGTCTGCTTCTTGCACTGCCAAGAAACCAATCTCCTACCCAGAAACTGACAACCTCCAGTAGTTGACTTTCTATCAAAGTTAGCCCCAGCATAGTCACTGTCACTATAGGCTTCCAACACAAAAGGCGAATCTTTTGGATACCAAAGTCCCATCTTAGGCTGTCCTTTCAAATACTTGAAGATTCTCTTAACTGCATTTAGGTTAGAAGTCAAGGGTGTAACCTGATGTCTAGCACATGCACCAACAGCAAACATGATATCAGGTCTCGAAGTTGTCAAATACATGAGTGATCCAATCATGGACCTGTATAAATGAACATTAACAGCAGCATCAGGTTCATTATTAGATTTAGGCTTTGGAGGTTCAAAAGGAGTTGTGGCTGTTTTCACACTTTCCATATCAAACTTCTTAAGTATGTCATAAACATACTTCTCCTGGCAGATAAAGATCCCATCTGGTTTCTGCTTAACCTGAAGACCCAAGAAGAAAGTCATTTCACCCATAGCACTCATCTCAAATTCACTCTTCATCAATTCTTCAAACTCCCTGCACCAGGCTTCATTAGTGGAACCAAAGATGATATCATCTACATAAACTTGTACCAGAATGATATCTTTGAAGTTCTTTCTGATAAAAAGAGTTTTATCAATAGCCCCTCTTCTGTAACCATGTTTTAACAAAAAGGCTGAAAGCCTTGCATACCAAGCCCTTGGTGCTTGATGAAGACCATAAAGTGCTTTAACCACTTTGTAAACCAAATCAGGATTCTGAGGATCCACAAATCCCTGTGGTTGAGTGACATAAACCTCTTCCTCAATCCTTCCATACAAAAATGCACTCTTCACATCCATCTGATATACTACAAACCCCATAAATGAGGCAAAAGCTAAGAACAATCGGATAGCTTCAACTCTTGCCACTGGTGCAAACACCTCATCATAATCAATCCCCTCTTCTTGTCTATGACCTTGAGCTACCAACCTAGCTTTATTTTGAACCACAATTCCCCTAGCATCCCTTTTATTCTTTAGAATCCATTTAGTTCCAATAGCATGCTTTCCTGCAGGCAAAGGTACCAACATCCATACTTTCTGATTCTGGAACTGCTGCATTTCCTCTTGCATAGCCTCAACCCAATCATCATTAGCAAGAGCTTGAGCTATACTACTTGGTTCAACTTGAGATAAGAAACAAGCATAGAGACAATGTAAGTAATCAGTATGATTGCTCCTTAACTGATCCTGTATATAACTGAGAAAAGCAGATTCTCAAACTTGGGTTGATGTAATTTACTCCTTGTCTGAACAGGGGAATTTAGATCTTTACTCCTTGTCTGAACAGGGGAATTTAGATCTCCAAGAATCAAAGACTGAGGATGAACTATATTGATCCTCTTGGTAACAATGGGATTGACTTCAATGGAGGATGCCTGATTAGTAATTGAGGGGTTGAAGTCATCATCATATGAGGAAGAAGTGAAAATGCCTGTGCTGGATTGATGATGAGGATCTTCCAGCTTATCTCTTGAAGAGACTGAATTTCCAAGATCAGAAGGGATTGAAAATCTTTCAGGGGAGTTATCAATACCCAAAGAGTCAACAGGTGGAGAAGACACAGGAACATCAGCAGGAATGGAGACATCAGCAGAAGCTTTAGAAGAATCGGCAGGAACAGATTCTCTACCAGCAGAAATGGTAGCAGCAGGAACAGAAATACCACCAGCCGAATTCAGTTCCCTTCTAACTTCAGCTTCAGCATTTCTCAAAATCTCCTTTGTTTCTTTAGAAAACCCAGAACCAAACATTTCAGCAGCTTTCTTGGCATTATACTCTTGTCTTTGAAGCCTAGCAAGATCTTCTGCAAAACTAGAATCACCTCCATCCATATCAGAAGAATCTTTGAGCTTTGAACCTAAAATGTTGTTAGAGGGAAAAGAAGGAACAACTATAGGTCGTTCATCACTCTCTGCATCAGAATCATCATCTGAGGTACCTGCATTGTTAGATTGAGAAACATGTGTACCAACAGATAGATTTGATGAGAAGGGAAAAACCCTAATTCTCTCTCCCCTAGGGGCGAAATCCGGCCACCCTTTTCCCCATCTCTCAATCACAAAAACTGCCCTAGATCCGCCTCTCTATCATTCTTGTAATGATATGCAATCGGTTTTAAGGGTAGTAATCATCTGGGAAGGGGTGTGCTAATGCTTTTCATTCATTCGTTTCTGATTTCGCCGCCTAAACTAAACCCTCAACGATTTTTTTTATAGTCGGTTTCTAATCGATTTCTTTCTTGAGGGTTTAGTTATGATTCTTTATATATTCCCTAATCGATTACTATGTTTATCTTTAAATCGTTATTTGGTTTTATAACCCTTAACGATTTTTTTCTGTCTTATAATCGATTTAGGGTTTTATGGTTGATTGGATCGTTTATGCTTTATGGTATATCTTTAAATGGTCTGTTTATTGGGCGATCAAGATCTAAACCTCACTAATTGGTTGTTAGGTTGTGCTTACATGAACGGTCTCCTTTTTAGGGTTTCGTTTTTTTTGATGGTTGATCGCTATGGTTTTTTACTGCGCGTTATTGTATATATCTTGTGCTTTTATGGTGAAAGTCGATCTGATGATCGTGGTATTACTTCTTGAATGTAACCATTATGGTTTTTGTTCCTGTAAGTCGACTTGGGGTCGTGATGATGCTGCTTCGGTTTTAGAACGTGGGTTTTGGAGAGATTGTAAGTTAAGTTTGTGGGTAACTTATTCAAAAACCCTAAGATGTGTTACGATCACAAGAGTTGGTACTAATCTGCCTTGATTATTCTTGGTTAAGGCGATTTTGGGACTGTTTCTTTGAAGATAACGATTCCCTAATTATTAGGGTTTCGTTTATTGCTGGTATTGTGGTTGATTTGGTGGTTTGTGTAAGTTAGGGTTAAACCCTATGAATATTGTAACCTTGGTTCGATTTCTGCTCCTTATGTTGTGCTTTATTGCTGCTACGTGTGGAGTATGTGCGGATCATATGGTGGCTGGAAAGTTAGGGTTTATTAACCCTATGTTAGTTGGTGACATGAATCGTTGTGCTGCTGGAATGTGTTCTTTTACGCAATTATTTGGGCAGGTTGATCATGTTATCATTCTTGGTTTGTGAGCATATTGGGTCAGTTGATGCCTTTGTTTAGAGGGACTATTTTTTCTGCATTTGATGATCCTATACTCGTTGAAGGTTTTGTTTGTGGTGGTCTTGCGACTACAAACAAATTTTATGTTGAAGATCGCTTGGATGTTTCTTTGCTTATTCTTCATGGAAGTTAAGGTGGACCGCCAGAATGATATAGAAGGCTCAAGTTGTTTTCTTGAGTAGTTTTGTCATGTTTTATGTACTTGTGTCATTTTTGGTAGGTTCATTTTATTGTAAGTTATAAGAATGGTGTGTCGTTCTTAACTTCTTATATTAGAGTCTGTAAGTGTCCCAAGGGACTGAGATGAGGGAAGTACGCCCTCATCCTTTGTACTTCAACGCTTTTTGGTGTAATGAATTTTGCCAGGGTGATTTAACCCTTTTACCCAAAAAACAGATAGATTTGATTTGAATCTATTATAACCTAAGGTGTCAGTCAGATAATCCAAATCAATGTACCACTCTGGACCTGCACCCTGCAAATTAGGTTTATCCTCAAGATATCTTAAGTTGAGAGTCTCTTCTATTCTCTTAGAAGACAGATTATAAACCCTATAGGCTTTACTATGAGCAGAATACCCAACAATAAACCCTTCATCAGCCTTCCCATCAAACTTGCCTAGGTAATCACTAGTGTTCAAAATAGTGACATGACATCCAAAAGGCTTAAGGTAACTAATGTTTGGAACCTTCCCAGACAAAAGTTCATAAGGTGTTTTATTATGAGGACTAGTAATAGATACCTTATTCAACACATAACAAGAAGTGCATACTGCTTCAGTCCAAAATATAGTGGGCATCTTAGATTCAGCTAACATAGTCCTAGCTGCGTCTATTAGGGTCCTATTTTTCCTTTCTGCAACCCCATTTTGTTGTGGAGTTCTAGCATTACTATAGTCCCTTTTTATCCCCTTACTCCCATAGAGTTCTATAAGATTAGAATTCTTAAACTCTGTGCCATTATCACACCTTATAGACTTAACCTTTTTACTTAGCTGATTTTCTATTAAAGCAATAAAATCCCTAATAACTGGATAAGATTCATCTTTAGTACCCAAAAAGAAAGTCCAAGAAAACCTGCTAAAATCATCTGTAATCACCAGGCAGTAGTACTTATGGTCAATACTTCTGATAGAAGTAGGACCAAAGAGATCCATATGGAGAAGCTGCAAAGGCTCAGAAATGTTGCTCACAGCAGTTATGGCCTTGTATGAAGCTTTGTGTTGCTTTCCATTGTTGCAGGCAACACAATTGTGTTCATTAGAGAAGATCTTGAAAGGAAGCCCTTGAACCAAACCATTCTTGGCCAACTTGTTAATGGTCTAGAAATTCACATGAGCCATTCTTCTGTGCCATTTATTAGATTTATCCACAGAAGCTTTTGCCACCAGACAAGCAAGAGAACCCTCAGGCTGAACATCACTTAGATTGAAACTGTAAAGGTTGTAAGTCCTTGGAACTTTGAGTTCAACCTGACTTTCATCAGGCAACTTGAAGTCTTTGGACAACACAAAGCAATCAGTCTCAGTGAAGAGAACACTGTTCTTCTTGTCACAAATTTGAGAGACAGAGAACAAATTGAAGTTTTGGAGTTCCTTCACATAAAGCACATCTTCAAAGTCCAGCTTGGCAGTTTTGATAGTTCCCTTCCCAGTAATTATGCCATCTCCTCCTCCAAATGTCACAGTACCTCCATTCAAAGGCACAAAGTCATGCAATCTTTCTAAATTTCCTGTCATACTCCTGGAACACCCACTGTTCAACAATGCCAACATCTTTACTTCTAAAAGGAAAATCCTGATACAAAGAATACATATACAACATTAGATACAAGAGAGACCCAAGCCATTGCTGACTTGAGCCTGCCTAGTGGATCAATAAGAATTAAACCCTGGAGATTGATGAGATCCACCATTGATCTTGGACCCCATTTTTATATGTTGGTTATTGATTCTCCAAGAACAACCTGCTGAGGACTTAACAGCAGTTTTCCATCTTGCCCCTCCCATGTGCATGGTGTCAAAATAAACAGGTCTCATATCATTTTGAAAGTAAGTGCTAGTGGGTCTGCTGAAAGGTCTAGCAGTATTGCTTCTCCAACCAGCAGGATTGATCCTACCGGCAGGAACTGAATAAGCAGCAGCAACAGGCTTATCAGCAGGAATGAACTTATCAGCAGCAACTGGCTTACCAGCAGAAACTGGCTTGCCAGTAGCAACTGAAGTTCTCCTTGCTGCTTGAGGAATATAAGGGGGAATATCATTGACATTTTTCCATACAAACCTATTTTGACAAGCATATAAACCCATCTGTTTTTCATAATAGTCACAATCTTTAATAAGATGATCATAACTACGACACACAAAGCAAGATTTCTTTCTAGGGGACTTTTTCTTAACAATATTTTTCTCATTGCAAACAGAATAATTCAAACCAACACATGAAACAAAATTATCCTTAACAAGATTAAAACCACAACCATAATTGTTTGAAACAGAACCACAACTAGAAACATTATTGTTTTTAACACTATCAAAAGAAATATCTTCAAATGCAGCTGTCTTTGATTGAGATTCATCAATAGCTACTTCTGAGGAGAGATCTTCTGATTTTATTGAAGCAGACTTGTCACTTGATCCACATGTGGCAGAGTCATTTGTCTTGATTTCTGAAGATTTGTCACTGTAAGAACAAGAGACAAATTCATTAGAGTCACAATCAAGATCAGGCAAGATCTTTGCCTTTTTGCCATAAGACATTTGTGAATCATCAGAGTCAACAAAAGGATTAGCAGGTTTAAATGTTCCAGTTATGGGGGGAGGAACAGCATTCATTCCTCTCTCCTTTACATACTTTACAGGTTTTCTATAATCTACAGGTTCAGGGTCAAAAACACTATACTCATTAGGGTCATAAAATTGATTTGGCCCTATCAGGTCACCGTACCCTAAACCTCTTTTAGTTTTTGTAGACATAGAACTATCAATAAGCTTGTGAAGGTTTTTGGATGAGTCTTTCCATTTATCAAATCTAGCCAAGGAATTATCTAGCTTAGACTGCAAATCCTGATTTTCTAACACTACCTTAGCTTTTTCTCTTTCAGAATGTTTAAACTCATTAGTGGCGTTTTTTAAATCTCTTTCCAAAACCTTTATTTTCACTTCATAAGCAGACTGTTGTTGTTGATACCAGACCTTTTGTTGTTCTAATGTTTTAACAGCCTTTTTATGAGCCTTAAGTTGTATAAAGTTATCCTTATATTCACTTTCTTTATCATCAAATTCCTGTTTCAGTTTAGCATATATAGGTTCACAACCAAATGAACAGGTTAAAAAACTCTCTCCCCTCTAGGGGCGAAATCCGGCAACCCCATCTCCATCCCCCAATCGCTAAAACTGCCATCATCCGCCTCTCTGTCGTTCTTGTAATGATATGCAATCGGGTTCAATGGTAGTTATCTGCTGGGATGGGGTGTGCTATCGAATCTCTTGCTATATCATTCTGATTTCGTACCTCTTTCTAAACCCTAAACGATTATTTTATAGTCGGTTTTCAATCGATTTATTTGAAGGGATTTAGATTCGATTTGTTTATTAACCCTAACCGATTACTAATCCTATTTAAATCGTTTTGGTTTCTAATCCTTAACGATTCTTGTAATCGCTGTTTAGGGATTTGGGTTTTCATGGATCGCATACTCTTTATTGCTATATTATCTTCATGATCTGTTTGTTGGGTACCCTAACCGATTCTTTCTCATATAGCTTGTAGATCGTTTGAGGTTATCCTCAACGATTTATTAATTGTACAATCGGTTTAGGGTTTGTTGATTCGCTGATCGTATGTCTTCATGGTAATATTTATATCGATCATTATTGGGTTCTGGTTGATCAAAGTGATCGATTGGTTGTTTGTGATGAGTATCTGCACGTTTTCTTCATGGTAGCCCTTTAAAGGGTTTGAATCTTGGTTGTGCGTTCGGTATTGATGAAGGTTGTGGTACGTGGGTAAAGGGAGAGGTCTAAGTGATGGTATCGGTAAGTTAGGGTTTCTGTAGACCCTATTATCTGCTCGTGCATGCATTATATGGTCCTTGCTGTTCAGAACTATGGTCTTGCTGACTTGGTGGTATGTTGTTGATATGGTACGTCTGATGCTAGGTGGTAATGAGTGGGTACGAGCTTTGGTAATGGTTTGTTTGCTGTTCGTGCTTTCTAGTGGATTGATATTTATCTAAGTTCATTGTAACTTTCTGTGGAATCTGCTGCTGCTCGAATTAGTGATGTAAGTTAAGTTTAAGGGTCTTATTCAAAACCTTTTTATCATCGTTCATGGACATGGCATTGATTTATTTGATCATGTGATCGATGGTGATCTTTTTGATGTAAGTTAGGGTCGTATAGCCCTATGTTTGTCTACGACTGATCAAGATACATTGTTTTTCATTCTTAGCTTGAGTTTCCTTTATTTTTGAAACTTCTAGTAGATGAGGTATTGGATCAAGTTGTAGTGATGGTTTGGTTCAGTTTGGATCAATGAAGATCGGTGTAGTTGTTGGATCATTTGTGGATTGGCGCTGTTCTATTCTACCATGGTTTTGGCTGCATCGTTGAAGGTTATGGACTTCTATGACGACATGAGAAGATTCAAGTTTTTACTTGATGTTTTTTTATTTGTAATCTAATAGTCGTTGTAGTTTTATGTTCATGTATTTGTTATAAGAGTCTTTCTCTTATAGGTGGTCTAGGTAAGTTATAAGAATGGTTTGTCATTCTTATATTTGAGTCTGTAAGTGTCCTTCGGGACTGAGATGAGGGGTGTACGTCCTCATCCTTTGTACTTCAACGCTTTTGGTGTAATGTATTTTGCCAGGGTGTGTTATCCCTTTTACCCAAAAAAAAAATATATAGGTTCACAACCAAATGAACAGTTTTGGATGACCCATCATTCCAAATTGACCAGCCACTTGTTTCTTCTCACCGTATCCAGCTATCATCCCATAGACCTTATCTGCTCCACTTGCAACAGCCTTCTCATGATGCTCCCAGTCCACCATCGAATCCACAGATACCAAAGCCTTGGGGTCCTCTGATTCCAACTCTTGAATTTTGAAAGCAGAATACCATGCTTTATCATCCACCTTCTTATCTGTACATTCCCTAGCAAAATGTCATGTTTGAGAACATTTATAGCACCTCACCTTCCTTCTGTCAAACCTGGCAGGCTCCTGTCCATCAAAATTGACCCTTCTTCCTGCCTTCTTTTCAAACCTATCCATTTTCAAAGATATCATAGCCACCTGCCATCTAATGTCCATCTCTTCCAGATCCAATTCATCAACCTGATTGAAATCTTCATAAACAATCTTCTGCTGTGGAGTACTCTCAGCAACAAATGATTGAAGCACCTCCTCCAGAATATTATCAGATCTTGTCTGAGCTTTTGGTGTGGCAGGTGAGTAGGAAAGTGATGAAGATGATGGTGTCAGACTTTTTCCATATGATGCTTTATTAGCACCAGAGGTACTAACAAAAGCAGTATGGGTTGGAGTTTGAGGTGAATAGGTGGAATACCCTTTGATATCAATTTCAAGGGTTTTCAGCTTGTTGTACAGATCATCAAAACTCATAAAGTCCAGTCCACCTTTGGCCTTAAGTGTTATGGAAACCTGAGACCAGGATGGAGGCAAGGCCCTCAGAAACTTGGTGTTGCAGTCCTCATCGTCTGGCCTAGCTTTCAACTGGTTGAGTTAGCTCAGGATCTTGTGAAACCTGTCATACCCTTTGTGAATCCCCTCAGCCTCAGAGATCTTAAATTCCTGGAACTCTTGCTTGAGCATAGACTTTCTCATTTTTCTGGATTCATCATTCCCTCCAAATCTGGCTTTTACAGCATGCCAGATCTTTCTAGCATCATCAAGGTGATGGAAATCACTAATTTGATCCTCTGGAATAGCTTGAAGCAAAAGGGTTCTTGCCTTGGTTTCCCTTTGTACAGCAAGGTGTTCTTCTGCTGTAACAGGTGGCTCTATATAGATATTGCCATCATTATCCCTTCCAGTATTCTTCTTGCTATTTCCCTTAAGAATGACATTCCACAGATTGTAATCACTGTTCGTGATCCAATATTCCATTCTCATGGCCCAGACTTCATACTCATCTATCTTCAGGTATGGGAATTTAGCATTGTTATTGGACATAGTGGTGACGATTTGTGTTTGGACTTGTGATGTTTCATGTTTGGGTTGGTGATCTTCTTGGTTAATGACATTGTTTTGAGGGATTTCGTCTTCCATTGAAAGAGGGTTAAGAGATACGAAATCGAACTTTTTTCTTCTTTATCAGAGATCCTCACCAGGCTCTGATACCACTTGTAGGATCGAGTACTTCGAGCTTGATTGAGCTTGGTTAAACGAGAACCTCTAGGTGTAAGACTTGCGTTTATGCGAAAACTAAACAACAAGAATATTAAAGAAGAAAAGACAATGATCCTCTATGGATCAGACTATGAACTAAGAATTGTGTTATTGAATATTGTAATCGTCAAAGGTACATTAAACTCATAGACGGGATGTTTCTTTTATAATGATAAGAAACCCTAACCCTAACCCGTCTTACAAGAAAACGTGTGAAGATATAAACATGATCTCTTCTAAAAATAAATCTAACAACCTTACTAAACATACGGATAACAAACAATAATATCCGCAGCAATAAACACTATCGGCAGAAACAAACTTAAACTATCGGCAGGAACCAACCGCAGCAGCAATGAATAACTATCGGCAGGAACCAGCTTCACTATCGGCAGCAATGAGAAATTCCTTATTTCTCAGAGATCCTAACAATAAAGAAGAAACCCTAACCCTAACCCTTATTGCTGGTTTAGTTGAAGTACCCTATAGCTTTGAGCAAGCTATTACAGCTATCAACGGATTTGATTATCACACCAGAGCCGTACCCTCATGGTGAGCCAACTCTTTCTTGTCTATGAGACATGGTGAGTTGAATACCATTTAAGGTGAAGGTGTAAACACCAACACTGTACCTGCAAGGTGTTGCTCAAAACCAACTTATTAGCACACAAAATATACAATTTTTTTTTTTTTTTTTTTTTTTTTTTTTTTTTTTTTTTTTAACTAAGAAAAAGAAATCAGAAACAAACCAAAAGAAAAGAAAGAAAATAAGAAAAGAAACCAAAAGAAAGACAGAAAGATATACAACAACAACAACAACAACAACAACAACAACAACAAGAATCCTCCCCTTAAGTTGATGTACCTTTAGCTGCAAGTTGATCTTTGATGAATTTGACTAACTGTTCAGTTGTGGTTAAATCATTTCCAATAGTATGCTTGGGAACTCGCACCTTCTGAGTGAGCATTCTCTTCATAAGTCCCTCAAATAAAGGATAAGTGAGATCCACAAACATAGACATGATCTTGCCAGAGATGAGCTCCACTACATGAACATTGGAAGACGGATATAACCTCCAAGAAAAAACTCTCCAGGATGATTGATTACCCCACACCAATTTAGCCTTTTCACCTTCCAATGAATTCATTAACACTTGTAAATCTCCCCAAAGCATTAGGCCAATTCCAGTAGGAGTATGAGTTTGATAGTAATTATCCACTATCTTATAAAGATTCTCCAAATCTTTTCTTTCAACCCTATTCAACAGCTCCCTCAGAAAGGTAAAGTATTTGACTGTCCCATCAAGAGAAAACCAAACATTGACTTCACCTTCAGGAGTAGACCTAATCTCCCAGTGAGCAATATGACCCCAAGAATGAATGGAATCACCTTCTGAATCACTTTCGGAATCAACCCTAACCAAATCTTGATCATCCACTTCAGAAATATCCCTAGAAGAAGGGTGGTGAGAGTGACTCTTCTGCCTTGTCCTTAGACCATATTGCAGGATAGGAACTGAGGAAGATGGTTCAGCAGAAACAGAGACATGAGCAGCAGGAATACCAACAAAAATAGGACCTTCTTGTGGTGCCTCAGATGCATCTACATTAGGAATTGGTGAAATAAATGTGGTATCCTGAGAACCTTCAGTAGGAATAAAGGAAGATGCACCAGACAATGTCTCTCCAGACTTTATTTTCTTTGCAACATCAGACTCTAAAGATGAAGGCTCTCTTTTCTTGCTTTGTGGAATATCTGTCTAGACTGAAGAATTTATCCTTACATAGGTATCAAGGAACAACTTTTGGATTGCAGCATCAGTCCAACCTTTGAAGTCACTGAGCTTGTAGTTAGCTTCATTCTTCAAATATACCTTCATAAAATTGACATTATCTTTGTTTGTAGGCATCTTAAATCCTGACTTTGTCTTTCACTGATCCTATGCATCAAGTCATTCCAAGTGGATGCTCTATGAGTCTTTAAGATAAATGCCTTGAGCTGATCTGATCTTTCATCCGAATCCAACTCTGAATCTTGAAGAATCATAAACCCATGAGCTCTAATAATCATATCAGAAGCCAACAAGTATTCGACTTGCTCACTGAACTCTTCTGAAGTAGGATCTTCTGATCTTGTGTTATTCATAATCCCAGCTATATTCCTCTCATCTACAGACATTTTTCTTGCAAGCTCCTCATCTTGAGCAACCTGAGCTAGTCTAGCTTGTGCATCAGCAATTTCCTATGCGTGGATCTGTCTAGCAATCTCATCATCATGTTGAGTTACTTCAGGAGGAATGGTGTCACTACCAGCTGCAATGAATGGACTACCAGTAGTATTACCAGGAACCTTAGACTCAGAAGAAACACTACCAACTTCAGCAGGAACACCAGAGACATCAGCAGCAATGGTCCTTGTTCCAGTGAAGGCCTGAGGTTGAGGAGTGATAGTGTGCTCAGAAGAGGTAGGCACTTCAGTATGAGCACTATCAAGAGAAACAGAAGCCAGCACATTAAGCCCATCAAATGACATATCATCCTGATCTTCCTTAGACTCAGAAAGTATAACCCTTCTTTTCTTCTGAGGATGTTGAGCTTCCAAAGAGCTGATTCTATCATTGAGCTCCTGGATAGTTCTACTGAAAGTTTCCTTAGAATCCCTGAGCTCCTTTTCCAAATTCTCTACCTTCTCACTAAAACTCCTTTTAGTCTCTGTAAGCTCTGACTCCAATGCTGCAATTTTCTGCATAGACCTGTCAAGTAACTGGGACAAAGAAGTGAGATCAGCAGCATCCTCAGCTCCACCAGCAGGAATACCTGAGGTGTTAGGAGCTTCATTGGATCTAGGTGGAGATACATGAAATTCTCCTCCTACATGGATGTCTTCACTGAAAGTCTGCCTAGAAGGACTAGGAGTTGAAAGCCTTGAAGAAGAAGGCAAGTCCAAAAATGAACAAAGTAGAGAACCAAAAACCCTTTTACGATTCTCTCTGGCGAAAAAAGCGACAAGCGATTAACTAAAAACCTTTTTACGATCGAGCTTTACCTGTTATCACGTGGGTCGGTTTAATTGTTAGTAGGTATATAGGTCGGTTATATATATACAATTCGCTTGGTGTTACCTGCATGTGCATGTGATCTTAACGATTATAATATCTTCTATCGTGGGTCGGTAGCTTTTATTTGCCATTATTTATATTCGATTGATTGTGGGGTAAGGTTTTTCCTGGTGCTATTATTCTAATACTTTTCATACGATTTGCTTTACCCTTCTTACGTTTAATCATGGATACTGGTTAGAATC
The DNA here is from genome assembly GCA_021014915.2 of Artemisia tridentata subsp. tridentata. Classification (NCBI taxonomy): domain Eukaryota; kingdom Viridiplantae; phylum Streptophyta; class Magnoliopsida; order Asterales; family Asteraceae; genus Artemisia; species Artemisia tridentata. The sequence continues at coordinate 218,176,319 of CP139506.1, forward strand.
TGGATCGTACTTGCTTAAAACCCTAACGACCAGTAAGGGTTTTCTCTTGTTTTAATTTGTTCTCTGCATGTTTGCTGTTACATACCTGTTTTTCTGTTTAGTTAGTGTGGATTGAGGTTGGTTATTGGTTGTGGGTTTTAAGAGAGATGGAAAAAGGCTTTTTGGAAAAAACTAACGATGGACAGGATGGTGTTTCGAGTTCACTACTGGGTAATTTAGCAAAAAAGGTGAAGAATATTGATGGGAAACTATTAGGGAAGGATGGTAAACCTCTCAAGGCAGTTAGACATGTGAAATTCGATGATATGCCTACTGTTTCTGCACCGACTGTAGGGCTTGAGGGACCTGGGTTAGAGTCAAAGGTTGGGGAAGCTATTGAACCGCAAGGGGTTACTCATATTAGCCCTATTGTTTCTGCTGATGTTGTTAATCCTAGTATGATTGATTGTCAACCTAATGTGGAGCATGTTGCTGCTCCTATGCCTTCCATGATAGCACAAGCTCAAGTTGTTAATGATGGCATTGATGGGGCTGCTACACAGGTTGGTAACGTTGTTAATGGTGAGGGTAGTGTTAATGGTCGTAGTAATCAGCCTCAACATGAATCATCTGGTCCTATTATTTCTGATTGGAGTGCTGATGATGGTGATATTAACTTGTGTACATTAGTGGACAAAAATGTGTCTTATGACCCAAGAACATCTTATTCAGCCCCTACGACTTGTGGTACTAATGATGGCAAAGGTAATGTTAGTCCAAAGGATGCTGAAACCAACCATAACAAACATGTGTGCCCTCCTTCTTTTGCTAATGTGGTGAATTCTGGACGTGTTAATAAGAAGGTTAACTTTCGTGCCTTGGTGAATGAAACTCGGGTGGAAAACCATGATACATTGTTACCAAAGGCTGCTATGGAGGGTGTTTTAAGCCGTTATGATAACACTCTTATTGGTTTCTTTGTTGGTAAGAATATTGCTTTTCCGTTTGTTCAAAATTATGTCATGAATACGTGGGGAAAATTTGGTTTGAAGAAGCTTATGAAGAATGATGCTGGTGTGTTCCTCTTCAAGTTCGAGTCTAAAGAAGGTGTTGATAGTGTTTTACAACGGGGTCCTTGGATTATTCGTAATTCACCTCTTATCCTCAACAAATGGACTCCTGAGGTGTCATTAATTAAAAGTGAGGTCACTAAAGTCCCCGTATGGATTAAATTGCATAATGTGCCATTACTTGCCTATTCTGAAGACGGTTTGAGCCTGATTGCTACGCAGGTTGGTAAGCCTATTATGTTGGATGCTTTTACAAGCTCTATGTGTGTTGATTCATGGGGTCGTATTAGTTTTGCTCGTGCTCTAGTAGAAGTATCTTCGGATGCTGATTTAAAGAATGAGGTTACTATGGCTATCCCTACGAATGAGGATAATGGTTTTACTACGGCTGTCATTAAGGTTGAATATGAATGGAAGCCTCCACACTGTGATGCCTGCAAAGTTTTTGGACATGACCGTGCTAATTGCCCAAAATGTGTTAAGGAAGTGGTTCGTAATGAAGTTAATGTAGAGCCGACTGTCTCTACGGGTAAGGATAAGACTAGTGATGGTTTCCAAATGGTTACTGGCAAGAAGAAAGGTAAGAATGTTGGTCTTACTAACCAGGGTAAAGGAGGTTTTCCTAAGCCTGTAGTGGGAAAGAATTTTCAATATCGTCCCAAAGCCCCGCCTCCTGAACCAAAGAAAGTGGATGTCAATAAGAAGAAGGCTGTTGATGTGGCTAGTACAAGTGGAACTAAGATTTCTACATCTAATCAGTTTGATGCCCTTCATATGGATGATATTGATGACTTGGTTTTTCCTACTAAGGATGTGCAAAAGGATGTGGCTGCTGGAAGTAAAATGGAAGAGAAGGTGAATGAGTCTTTTAAGACTAGTAATACATCACAGGATCCGCCTGTGAAGGAACTTCAAGGAACAAAGGTTGGTACGTCCAGCCAAAACACTTCTGATTCTCCAAACCCTTCTTCTTTGAAAAGAACTAACCCTTTCTCTAAGGTTGGAGAGATTGTCGATTCGGATAGTGACGAGGAGGTTGTTGACATCTTTGATGAGTCGGCTAACTTATTTGGAGGTGGTAATGACCATGAATATGACTATGATGATTATGATGACTATGATGATTATGCACATCAAATTGATGATCTCCCCGGGAATTTGGATGCCTTCTATGACACGTATGGTATTAAGCTTCAAGGTCTTCGCAAGAAGTAATTATCGTGTTGGTGTCTTATATTGTTCTATGTCATTTAATCATTGTTGGTAGTTCCTTTTGTGTTTGGTATTATGTAAGTTATAAGAATGGTTTGTCATTCTTATTTTGTTTTTTGTATGTGCCTATGTAACGGGCTGAGATATGGGACTTCACCCATATCCTTTGTACTTAAACGCTTTTTGGTTATCTATTTACCAGGGTGCAGGATTACTCCCCTTTACCCAAAAAGAAGAAGGCAAGTCCACAGAAGGTGTTGGCTGGACAACAGGTGAAACAACTGTGGTGGTCTGGACACTGGGCTCATCAGGGACATTAGTCTCAGGTCTAGGTGTGGCTGGTCTAGGTGATGGTGGTAATGGGTCATCAGCAGCAACAGATGCAGATGCATCAGCAGCAACTGAAGTCCCTTCACCAGCAGCATTGGATGCACTAGCATCAGCTGCATTGGGTGATGGTGGGACACTGACATTGTCAGCAGGAACTGGGTTGTCAGCAGGATTGACATTGTGTAACATGGCAGGTAATAAAGGCAAATGTTGGCCTGTAAAATTCATCTTCATCAGAGCAAACATTTTGGGAGTCAACCGATTCACTATCTTAGGGGATGGGTTAATGGTCTGAACACCTAAGATAATTTGAAGAAATCTAGGGTACATTAAAAATCTGTTTTTACCATTAGTGATATTTTCAATCATCCCATCAAAAATATATTTGGCCCAATTATAGTTCCTACCCTGTGACAAACAAACAAGACCAGACGCAATGGGACTAGGACATTGGTCCCAACCACCAGTCTTTATACTCATACACTGGAGTAACGTATGAACAAGAAATCTCCATTGAGGAGACATCTTATTTTTCAAGAATGTATAACTACCAGTGACAGGATAACCTATAGCAGCCATACCATCATTGATATCTTGCCTGGAAAGATCATATTCCCCATGCTCCTCAGGAAATTGAAGCTGTACCCGAATCAACCCCTCTGTGATGATGACTTCGTGCTCATCAATAGTGGCAACAATGTCATCCTCCCTTCCCACAATGTGTCTAACCTTAGCTGTTGCCCAAAACTGCTTAATCAGCGGATCATACACCGTTACTGGACAATAAGTGAGTGCATAGCGAATAGATGACCCACGAAGAAACGCTAGCACCTCATCATAACCAACACTTCTTGAAGATGACTCTAAGTATGCAACCTTGTTATGATCATCCTTGTAACGAAGTGTTGTCATTGTGTTGGATGAATGATCTAGGGTTCGAAATGAGAAAATTAGGGTTTGATAGGATTTTGAGAAATTGAAATGAGAGAAGTGCAATTTTAGGTTGGGTTGCCAAATATATCACTTTAAATTGCTGCAATTCTGCGCACGTAACATTGACCAATCGACTTAAGGAGGTTTGACCAATCGGCAGCAACACATGGTCAATCGGCAGCAATAAGAGGTTTGACTAATCGGCAGCAATGAGGTAGTTTGACCAAAGTCAACCTTCCGAATCCAGTCATTAGGAATAAACCTCCAGAATTAAAACACTACACCAACCAACAATAAATTTGCATTAATCCCCTTCTCATTATAAAGGCCCTTTTTCTCAAATCAAATACCTTCATTATCACAATAACTTCATCAAACCAAAAATCTTCAAAATCATGAGTTCATCTAAAATACCAATTATCGAAATCTCATCCGATTCTTCCTCCTCCAGTGACTCAGGGTGGAAAAATTACTTTCCCAAAACTGCATCATCTTCTCAAAACAAAGGTAAGGCCAAGGTTGAGGAAGATTCATATTCATCTGATCCTCTTCCATCTACTCCTTCGTCATTTGAGTACTCTAGCTCTGATGATGAAGGATCATCAGAGTTGAAGTCCTTGACTTATTGTCAGGGTGAATGGGAGACATATCCTCCCAATTTTCCCATCACGGATAAGCTAAGAGAAGAGATGAAGAGAACTGTGGCTCTGCTTACTGAAGAGATGGAAAGGACAACTGCTACCTTCTATAAAGTACCGGTACCAAAAGGTAATGCAGATCTTCGTGAAGACTCTAGCCGTGAAAAACCTAACCCTCGATGTCGAGACAATCGACAACGTGAAAGCCAAGATCCAAGACAAAGAAAGCATCCTATCAAACCAACTCCTCAGCCAACCCAGTCAACTCCACAATCAAACCAACGAACTGCAAGGTCACGCCCCAGAACACATCAGAGGCAAACTACCCCAAACACTTCAACTCCAGCCCCAGAACCAAGACAGCCACTCCCAGTGGTGTTGGCACTTCCAGCCCCCCATGTGTATGAAGAAATTAGTCGTCAAAGGGGTAGGAGGTTCATGCCTGATTATATGGGTAAGGGAAAAGGAAAGATGGAATAGGTGACAGGGTTTAGGTCGAGTGATGTTTGTAGGTTGGTATGATGTATGAATGATGTTGATAGGTAGCTTTTGTGATTTGTAACTGAATGTACTCATCTTAATCATGATGAATGGAAATTACTGTCTTAAGTTTCAATTCCAAGCATTGAAAGATTGAGAGCTGCAAAACAAAGTTAGCTAACAAAAGACACTAAAAACCTGCAAAACAAAATTAGAGAAACACAAAACATAAAACATAAATGAATGAAAAACAAGACAAAATTACAAGCATTAGCCTCCCCTTAGGCTAATGCCTCCCCTCAAAACCAGCAAACAAGAATACAACAACATGATCAGTCAAACTGAACAATCACCAAGAAAACCATGGAGAGTAAGCCATTCCCCCTCCAAAGATTGGATTATAATAGGCAGGCCTGAAATCCCTCTGAAAATATGAAAAGATACCAGCAGGAATGGTTCCCTGAATATCAGCAGGAACAGAGGTATCTGCAGGAAAGGGAGCCCTGTAAGAGTTCATTCCTGCTGCTTGTGGAAGATATGGTGGTATTTGTTTAACATTTTTCCACAATGATCTGGTCTGTTGTTGCCCACCATTCATTCTTTTCTCATGATAATCACAATCTTTAATGAGATGATATTGACTACCACACACAAAACATGACTTCTTCCTAACAGCCTTGTTCTTACTATAACTTTTCTTAACATAGACAACATTATCACTAGTGGAACTAGAGACACATTTGTTTTTAACAGAATTAATTGAGCCGTTGTCTGAAAAGGCTAATTTAGAAGCAGATTTATCATTAGTTGCACTTGAGGACTCATGATATTTGGGTGTGGATGACTCTTCACTTGAGTCACATGAAACAAAGTCTTTAGACTCTGCTTCTGAGGACTTGTCACTTGTGGAACAAGAGACACAATCATTAGGTTCAGGTAAGTCTCTGGACTTTTTACCATAAACCATTTGTGACTCATCTGAGTCAATGTCAGAGAGAGAATGGACAGGGGTAGGCATAAAAACTCCTCTAATAGGTGGAGGAACAGCATGCAATTCTCCTTCCTTGACAAACCTAACAGGAACTTGATAGTCTACAGGTTCAGGGTCAAACACACTATACTCATTAGGGTCATAGACTTGATCTTGCCCTATGTAGTCACCGAACCCTAAGCCACGTTTAGTTTTTACAGACATTGAACTATCAACTAACCTGAATAGGTTTTTAGATGAGTCTTTCCATTTATTAAACCTAGCCAAGGAATTGTCTAGCTTAGACTGCAAATCCTGATTTTCTAACATGACCTTAGTATTTTGAGATTCAGAATATTTAAGTTCATTAGCAGTATTTCTTAAATCTCTCTGTAAAACCTTAATCTTTTCCTCATAAGCTAACTGATTCTTTTGGAACCAAACCTTTTGTTTTTCTAAGGTTTTTACCGCATTATCATAAGCTTGAACCTTAATAAAGTATTCATTATACTTAGATTTCATGTCATCATATTCTTTATTAAGAGTTGAGTATAATTCTTGACAAGCAGGATTACATCTTTGTACCTGTGATGGGAATCCCATTAGAGCATATTCTTCCAAATTTTCTTTAGCTTCATAGGATTCATCTTTTTCAGTCAGCTTTTCCATAGACTTATTATGGAACAAACTCCTAATCTTCATTGCGCACATTTCAAATCTATCACCTGATAGCGACATTGTGAATAGGTTCAAGAGAGACGATTTACCAACTTTTCCTTCTTTATCAGAGATCCTCACCAGGCTCTGATACCACTTGTAGGATCGAGTACTTAGAGCTTGATTGAGCTTGGTTAAACGAGAACCTCTAGGTGTAAGACTTGCGTTTTTGCGGAAACTAAACAACAAGAATATTAAAGAAGAAAAGACAATGATCCTCTATGGATCAGACTATGAACTAAGAATTGTGTTATTGAATATTGTAATCGTCAAAGGTACATTAAACTCATAGACGGGATGTTTCTTTTATAATGATAAGAAACCCTAACCCTAACCCGTCTTACAAGAAAACGTGTGAAAAGATAAACATGATCTCTTCTAAAAATAAATCTAACAACCTTACTAAACATACGGATAACAAACAATAATATCCGCAGCAATAAACACTATCGGCAGAAATAAACTTAAACTATCGGCAGGAACCAACCGCAGCAGCAATGAATAACTATCGGCAGGAACCAGCTTCACTATCGGCAGCAATGAGAAATTCCTTATTTCTCAGAGATCCTAACAAATTATTTCTGAACAAATGTTGAGGGGGAGAACAACATTTAAAATATTTTTCAAATTTGTACTTGCATTGTTTCTTCAAAATGGTTGCTTCACATGGTTCGGTGATAATATCATAGGATAAAAAGTTGTGTGCCAATATTGCTAAGTTCAAATACTTAGAGTTAGCTAGTTAGGACTTTGACTGGAAAATATAAGGTTAAGGGACCAAAAGTGTGCAAGTGACAAAGTTAGATAAGTCAAATAAAAGGTTGAATAATTGACCGCAGTTAATATGATCACTTATTCATCTGACATATTCACCCACCAAAGTTAATAAATCTAACCACCAAGATCAACGGCTGTCATCAAACCTTCTAATCCATTCAAGATTTTGCAAATTTGTGAGTGTTTAAATGTTTAATATATGATTATAAGCAACGGATTCGAAGGATTTTGCAATCCAACGGTCAAATTTGTCACAATCGAATGCGTTAGATCTAGGGTTTATGCGAAATTGTAGAAATTTGATTCTGAGTGTTTATGTTGTATTTGTTTGGTGTGTTAGTGTCGGAATGAGTGCCTTAACATAATGCATGTGCGTAATTAAACCCTGAAAAAATAATCTTGCATGTTCTTAGTTTAGGGTTTAAGCGAACGATTTGGGGAAAACTGAGTGGTTGTGTTTGAGTGTAATTAAACCATCAAAGTAGTGTTATTATGCCTCGAATTGAATGTTTGTAAAAAAAAAACCCTAGCAAATTCTCTCTCCCCTAGGGTGATTTCAGGCCGCCTCCTCCCTTTAATTTCTGCCAAAAATAGCCACATATCCGCCTCTCTATCATCCTTGTTTTGATTAAGTGATTATTATCTGTTTTAGGGTTTGTTTATTGGTTTCTTTTCTTTTCTAAAGATCCCATTAACATAACTAATACTGATTTTATTGCTCGATCTGCTTGAATGATATGCAATCAAATCTCTGGGCTGTTATTCTCTGGGAGGAGGCGTGCTAGGCTTTATTATTCATCTATGTTTCTGAAATCGCCTTACATATTCTGAAACCCTAACTGTTCAATCGTTGCCCTATAATCCGTTTCTTCTTGGACGAATTCTGGTGCATTCATTTTGGTTAGGGTTTTGGTTTTGGGTAAAAGGGTTAATTCACCCCGGTAAAATTCATTACACCAAAAAGCGTTGAAGTACATAGGATGAGGGTGACTTCCCTCATCTCAGTCCCTTAGGACACTTACAGACTCTCATATAAGAATGACACGCCATTCTTATAACTTACATTGAACATAAACTTACATTGAACATAAACTACAACGACTATAAAATAACACAATTAAATGCAATTCAATTAGACAAATCTTTGAATCTTCAAATCGTCATAGTAGTTCAAACTTCCAGCTTCAACCAATTGCGTCTTCTATTAGTATTATGCAAAAAGCATAATCTAATAACCTAATAAGAGTGACATCCGTAGCAAATCGAACTTGAAGCATAACCATGGTCTAAGCGACCCAACCTTCTAGCATATCCGAACTTGAACCAATCTTCTAACAAATACGAATGAAACACATGAAGACAACAATCAAGGATCAAGTCATATGCACCAACCCAACATGAATCCATAAGCATGAATCCATAAGCATCAGTAGAATCACTATTCGACAGCAGTAGAATCACATAGAATGTAACAATCATAAGGTGATAAAAACAGCCCACTATAGACGAATAGCAAAACTTCACTTCCATTATCGAGCAGCTACTCTTTGAATAAAGTAAACACGAACACGGTTCAAATCATAGTCAAACCAGTAGCACTCAAACAAATCAAATAGTAGGGTATAACGAACCCTAACATCCATAATCACATCAATACGGATCAGCAAGGAGGATCCAATGATGTAACAAACCAGCAGTACACTTCCTTCTCTCCCATAACCCACTTACAAACATAAGCACCAACCCTAACAGGTTGAACAAGCAGCATCACTCAAACTCTAAAAAGAGTTTACTTCCAATCGAAACTAATAAAAACCTAAAAAGGTTTTATAGGCATTAAGCACAAAACCAATCAACCAATCGACCCTTACAAATGTGATCAGTAAAACCGACAAATTAGAGAATACAGGATCGATTTCTGCCAAAAAAATACCAAAACCCAAAAAGGGTTTTGGATAATCATCAAAGCTTATAGAAGCAGCACCAAACACCCACTGGTCGAATTAATAAGAAAGAATAGATCGATTTGAAAGTCCTACAATCATATAGGATTAAACAAACCGACCTAAAAACTATAGGATAGTAAGATCGACCTGAATAAAAATCCGAGCAAGAAAAAACCCTAAAAACCGTTAACCTCAAAAGAACCCTAAAAAATTGTTTTCGATTCCACAACCATGATCATGTTATGATTCCACGAATGGAATTAAAACAAGACCAGATCGTAAAAACAAAAACTCTTTTATAAAGCAATCCTGAAGCAACGATTTAGGGTTTTAAAAGGTCGACTGAAAAAGGGACGATTAAGGGATAATAAGAGATAAGAACAGCACACCACTTCCCTGAATTCACAATCCACTAATCCGATTGCATACCAGAGGTAGAGAAACGGATTAGGCGATTTATTTGGCCGGAAAAAGTTGTAGGAAGTGGCGGCCAGAATCACCCCTAGGGGAGAGAGCTTTTTAGGGTTTTATCCTAGTTTGGTGCATTCATTTTGGTTAGGGTTTTGGTTTTATGAGATCGTTTCTTGGTTCATGGTTCATTCATGTCGGTTTAATTTTATTATTAACTCGATTCAATATTCCAGTAGCGATCTGATCGGTTTGGAAGGCGCTTAACGATAACTAAACCTTTTTTAGGGTTTGGTTTGTTTCGATTATTGGGTTGAAGCTGCATGTAACCTATTCTTGGGTTTGTTTGTTGATCGACTGGTTTTCATCTGATGTAAGTATTCGGTAAGTGGGTTTGAGAGATGTAAGTTAAGTTTTAGGGTATTCTTATTCAAAAACCCTAGCTCTACTGTCATGGATCTGTATGATATCGTTTATTTTAGTAATCCGGTGATAGTAGTTATGGACGGTAGTGTTTGTTGACCCTATTATCATTTTTTGTTTGCCACGTACCTTGTTACTGCTGGGTCTGATCGTCATTGCTGGAAATTAGGGTTATTCAGCCCTAGTTCATTACTGCTAAGTCATGTCTGTGCTGGTTTTGGGTTGTTTCACTGGTGATGGAAGTTAGGGTTTAATCACTCTATTGGCGTCCGCATTACTGGTCATCATGCGCTTGTGTAATGATTGGTTTTGTGGTTTATTTTTCATTACATGTATATCAGAACTGCTATGTTGTGGGTCTGCTATACGAGCGATTTGACTGGTCTGCGTATGTTCTTACTGCTGCTGGTCGCTACCTTCTCCATTGGATGATAGGGTTTTCGTAAATTCTATTGTGAGCCATGCTGGAGGTTTGGGAAGTTAGGGTGGTTTATACACCCTATATATCTTGTTTCTTTTCTGATCTGAATGGCATTGATGGTTACTGAATATATTGGGTCATGAGGAACAGGTAGATGATGGATGTTTGGGTCGATGTGCAAGTTAGGGTTTCTAACCCTATTGGGAGGTCTCTGATCAGTAGTATCAGTTCTGGTCGAGGTGATTTGGTTCGCTGTTCATCAGACCTGGTGGTATTGGTCGGTGTTTCTCTTCTAGGGTGGTCGTTCAATGCGCACTACTTGACATGCTGGTGTTAACGATCATATTGGAAGTTTGTCATAATCTCATAAACCGATTGTGTGGATGACACTATCTTGGCTGGTCTAGTGAAGTCTTCTGCTGCTATGATTGGTCTATGTTGGGTAATGGAAGTTAAGGTTGTTTAAACCTTATCACTGGTCTTCATGCATGCATGTGTTAATGCGTTTGATGCATGATGCTTCTGGGTTGTAAGTTAGGGTTGGTAATACCCTATGGTTTGTCTAAGGTAGATTGATGTGCCATAGTGTGTAAGTTAGGGTTTCTTAACCCTATTTTTCATCTATGATTGATCAAGATACACTGGGTTACATTCTTAGCTAGAGTTTTATTCCATTAAAGCTTGTAGCAAATGAGGTGTTGGATCAAGTCGTAGTATTGGTTTGGTCCGTTCAGGATCAATGGAAGTTCGATGTAGTTGTTTGGTGTGGATTAGTGCTGTTCATGTACTACCATGGAGAAGGCTGCATCGTTGAAGGTTATGGACATCTATGACGACTTTTGAAGAATCAAGTGGTTAACTTAAGTTTTTAATTTGTAATCTTATAGTCGTTGTATTTTTTTATGTTCATTATTAGTTATAAGAGTGGTGTCTCACTCTTATAGAGTGGTTTTTTGGTAGTGTCCTACGGGACTGTTGAGTTTTATTCATGTAAGTGCCTATGTAACGGGCTGAGTATGGGACTTCACCTATATCCTTTGTACTTAAACATTTTTTGTTTTATTTACTTACCAGGGTGCAGGATTACTCCCCTTTACCCAAAAAGAATTGAATGTTTTTACCTTTAATTTGCACCCAGAAACAACACAAGTGTGAAAATTGATCAGTAGGGTTTAAGGACACGTTCAGTTTGAATCTTGAGATTTTGTGGATAAAAAGTGTTATAACTTGAACACTAGACTCAGAAACATCATTGAAAGCTATTGGAACAAATGTGTGATTCAAAGTTAACAAAAATTTTCGTCTACAGTTGTTATCGAAAATCCTTGTATAAGGGTTTATCGAAATTGCCAATAATTATCGCAAATATGATTTTTATCGCAAATGTGATTTTTATCGCAAATGTGATTCTTATCGCAAATGTGATACTTATCGCAAATGCAATACTTATCGCAAATGTAATACTTATCGCAAATGCAATACTTATCGCAAATACAATACTTATCGCAAATGCTATACTTATCGCAAATGTGATTTCTATAGGAATTGAACAAATTCCTTAGACTCTTCAAGGTCTATCGAAATTGCACAAATTCTATAGAAATTGGCAAAATTGATATCATTTGATAACTACTATAGTTATACATGTAAAATCAATCTAAGCAACGAAAGGATCACATGTGTAACATCAAGCTTAAATATTTGCTAACTATCATGTATCCTGCATATTTGTGCTTGATTGATGTTTCAGCATTCTCCAATGGTTGCATCTCAACAACAACCACTCCCAATGCTCATAAGAGCTGAAGTTCTTCCTCGTGGATACAAGGCAGATTTTGGGAACAACAACGCGAGGGTAGATTTTGAGAAGATAAAATGTCCTGAACCAAGCTGCCAAATTGCTGTGGAAGTACTCAAAGAACATGAATGTAGGAGCTTACTGGACAGTTCTGACAACATTCCTGAATTGTATATTCATCAGTTGTGGAATACTTTGGAGTTGGACACAAAACTGAGATACTTCACATGCACACTGGACCGCAAAAAGCTCAAAATCACACCAAATCACCTTCGTAGAGCATTAGACTTACCCGAACCACCAGAAACAACTAACAAATATTGGCCTACACCATCCGAAGATGAAGTCCTTAAGTTCCTCATCGATATTGGATATGATGTCCAATAAGATACACCACTGACCAAGATCTCAAAAGTCAATGCAAAACACATCCCTCAACCCTGGAGAACCATTTACTACATAGTGGTTCGTTCTATCTCAGGGAGGGACAGTGGTCATGAACATCCGCGTTTATCTCACCTTCAACTCTGGGGTTTAGTGAATCAGCAAAGGATTGACTATGCTGAACTTGTCTGGGAAGATATGACCTTTCAAATGATGAAACCATTCACCAAAGTTCCTTTTGTATGATACACCAAAGTGCTCATCAGTCTGTTGCTGGATGAAAACAAAGACATCTCTCCTCGTGTTGGTAATCTAGAGATGCATCTGCTCATAATGGATAGGACAGTCAGCTCTATCTACTTTCCCAAGGATAGTTCACACAAGCAAGGGACTAAACTGCCAGAGTCCCTGATGACAGAAACTGTAAAGAATACTCAAGCCTACAAAGACTATGACAGAGCATTCAGACTTGGTCGCGTAGGATTCTTAAAGCTTGGTGCAGAAGGAACTGGATCAACCAAGACCCGTTCGAAAGGGAGTAGCAAGGCTGGGAGTGCTTCAAGTGCTTCTAAGAAAGTTCATAAACCTCACATGCCAAACATCATCAAAAGAAGAGTCAAAGTTGTTCCAAAGCCAGCACAAGAAGAAGGTGGGGTACATGCTGAAAAAGAATCTGACTCAGAAGAAACTGAATCCGAACAAGAAGAGACCATCTCCGTGGACGTAGATGTTGCTACCATTGTTGCAATGGAACAAAGCAAAAGACCCTGAAAGAAGATAAAGCCAGAAGAGCCGAGTTAAGGGTTAAAGAACAAAGGGAATATGAGCTACAAAAGGGAGCTGGAGGTTCTGAAACTGTCAAAGAAGTAGCTTCAACCCATACTGATCCGGTTAATCAACCCGGAGGGTCTGGAGTTACTACAACTACTACTCCTTAGCCCGATTCTGTTATTCAACCCGATAGGTCTTATTCACATTCTGAGGACATTCCTCCACTTTTCAATCCAGTTAATCAATCTGACAAGGAAAGAGAACCATTGACAGATGAGGAAATAAAGGATGACATGTTCGAAGGGGGTAATCAAGAGCAGTATGATCTTGATGCACCTGTTGTATGGTCTGATTCAGAGGAAGAGGAAATTATTGGGGATAAGACTACTAAAGCTGCAATCGAACTAGAAATTGAACACGAGGCAGAATTAGAAAAGAGGAAGGAAGAAGAGAGATTAGCAAAGGAGAAAGAAGAAGCAGAAAAGGAAGCTGAAAACTATATTCAAACACCACCTCTCACTCCGTCACAGCTACAACTCACTGTTTACAAGCCTCAATCTGAGGAACAACCAAAGGATTCAACTCCTCCTGCCTCCCCACCAAAGGATTCAACTCCTCCTGCCTCCCCACCAAAGGAATTCACATCCCCAGTCTCTCCTCCAAAAGTTTCAACTCCTCCCGAATCTTCATCACAACAATCACCACCACCCCAACCATCAAAGGCAACAACAGAAGAGACTCTCAAGACAATCATTAAAGGCAAGTATACTAAGAAGATTGCTAGGGTTACTCGTGTCGAAGTCGTTTCTCCTGCAGCAAAGAAATTGAAGAAAGCAGCAAAGTTAGCACAAGCAAAGAAAGACAGCATGTTAAGTGACCAAATAACTGAGATGCAGAATATGGTCAAAGGTCTTTCTGAGCAAGTAAAAGAATTGCAGGAGACAAAGAAGAAAATGGATGAACTCCTTGAAGATGATGTCAAAGCTCAACTATTCAAGGAGGCAAAGGCACACACAAAGAAATATGTGAAGCAGTACATGCCAGATCTCATGGAGAACATTGAAGCATACATTGACACCAACATTGCGGAAAAAGTTCAAAACATAATAGGATCGATTCCTCAAGACACGGCAACCCAACCAAAGCAACTTGAAGACTTCACAACCGACGAACTCCAACACGCACTTCTCACCAGACTCACAGCCCTTACCTCTCCATCTGAAATAGAAATAGCTCTCTATGAGGCTATCAACGCAAATCTGAATTCGTGCAAAGTTACGGCTGATAAAGGGAAACGTTCACGAGATGAAGAAGACCAGGACCCTGACACCCAATCCAAGAGGCACAAAGGTGAAGGAGGATCTGGTTTACAACTCAAAGAACCAATCGGACCGTCAACAACAACCACATCTCAACCACACAAGGCTTCAGAGTCTGAACCTAAGGAGACAGAGCATCACTTTGAGCACTTTGATACAGAGGAAATGGATTTTCAACCAGAAGATGATCAACCTCACTCAGCACCAAAGACCAAAGCTACATCAAGCAAAAAATCTTCCAAAAGACTAACTGTAGTTTCATGGCTCGATGATGATACACCTGGGAACGAGTTCTTTGATCAGCTAGAAAGTGCTCAAGTACACATTGACGAAGATTCCAGAATGAAAGATAGTACATTTGAGTTTGCTCAACAACTCAAAAGTACTCAACGCATAAAGTAACTGACCAAGATGGAACTTCGCCGGATTAAAAATGATGCTTTTAATCTTCTTAAGGACAACTCTTAAAGTGCAGTTGAGCTCCAGTATCACCTCAAAAACATTGCTCGAGCTATGTCTTCAGACTTCAGCTGGACTGATCCAGATGTGATTGGCAGCAAAGACAGCAAGAACAAGCCATACATCACAGATTGGACAAAGCCTCTACCAGTGATCCGAGTTCACAGCAAGCCAACCATTCCATATCATTTCTTTTTCAATAAAGATCTGGAGCTACTCATGCACGGGGCCAACTGTTAAAAAAAGTATGCTACTTTAATTACTTTGACTCCAGCAGCAAGATACGAATACCCTGCTATCGAGGAAACAACTTCTCATCTATTTGTTTTCGAGAAAGTGAATTATGATCACGATGTTGAATTAGGAATCTACCACTGGTTTGAAAAAAGAAAGACTTGGTATAAAAGCAAACTAACCAAGAAATCTCCAGAATCAGTGAGAAGTGATCTCAGGATTGTTGCTGTAGTCAGTCTGAAGGGGGACAAGAAGTATGATTATATTTTCCTCTCAGAGATCAAAGTAAGAAGACATGACATGCAACTCTACACATTCTCTGAAGCAGATTTTCTGGACTTAAGTCTCAACGACCTTGAAGACATGTACCTTATTAAAGTCCAAGGAAAACTGCAACATGTGACACCAGAACTCCAATACGCCTTCAGTACATCTATTCTTCATTTCATTAGAAGAAAGATTATCAAAGAATGTGTGGAAGATCTTCAACTAGGGGTCGAGAGCTACCAGACAAAGCTGAACCTGACTCAACCATTGCTACGTCTTGAGAATATCAACAATGAAGCTCAGTACACCTTCTAGAGTCAGCCAACTTTTGGGTTCGTCTACAAAAGTGATCTGACGATCAACTGCTTCATGGCATATCGTGATATTCACAAGTTCTGCGACACCACGTTGAAGAAGGTCCGTGATGGGTTAGTGATTCGGGTTTGTGATCAACGGTTGCAGATAAAGAAAAGATGGAATGGTGATCAGCTGAGACAGATCTACTAGTTTGTGAACAGGATTGAGAGAAGGTTATTCAGAAGAGATCAGATGTGGAGGTTTGAGAGTTATGTTGGAGGTTGCCCATCCTTCTCAGTCAGAACATTCCAAAGACCGGATCCAATCTACACATCGTTCAAAAGAGGAGGATGAAGTAAGAGTTTGATTTATTCTTAAAATTCATTATTCTTGCTTATATGATTGTTAAAACTATGGCTTGTGCACACATAACAGTGCACAACCCGTTCCTGTATAGAAAGGACCCTGAGGTACGCTTCAGTGCCTTAATCCTGATCAAAGGAGCGAAAGCTTCTTTCTTATGAGTAGAATTAAACCAGAATTTTTTCGAAGTTTTTCAAAATTCTGCTCATAAGGACAAGTATTCCCTCATCAAGGGGGAGTATTTGAAAAATAATCTTTGTTCCATAAATGAAAAGTTCTTGAAATTCTTCCCACAAAACTCAAATGGCATATTTTTATCAAACGTTTTTCAAAAACATCATAAGTATGCTATTTTTGAGGGGGAGAATAACGATATGATCAAAATATGGTAACTTGCAATATGAAATCTCATGTGAGCTAGGCTCAGAATTGACCCTCGAATTGACGATAGCAAAAGTCAGTAGTCGAAAAGACATATCCTGGACGGGTAATAATTTCAAGCCAGTTTATCTGGTGATGTAAGCGTGTCTCGCAAAGGATGTGTCTGAGTAGAATGTACCGATTTTGAGCGATTTTTTCCTTGAACGTGATCTGGACGGGTAATAATTTCAAGCTAGTTCTACTAGTGATGTAAGCGTGTCTCGCGACGATCATATTCATTGAAAATCAATCAATTCAAAAAGTGCCTACTCTACCCGACATGTGCAAATTTACCTTAATCACTTATGAGCACATGTTAAGGGGGAGTCTTTCTGAAAATCACAAAACTCTCAAAGTGTTAACAAAATATGTTTTCACAATCATAAACACTTTGAGAGATTTTCAAAAGGTTTGGTTATGGCAACAATAGGATAGTCATGGAGTTATAAGGTGACTAAGGTTAGGAATAACCGTCCTATGATCCCCCAGAGCCGGAGGGATCTACCCAAGGACAATACCAATAGTTTAGAACTAGAAAGTCCTAGGTATGATTAAAAAAAGGAGAAATGAAATGAAAGTAGAAAGAAGGAGTTGAAGAATTAAAAAGAAAAGTAAAGAAAAGGGTGAAAAAAAATAGCCCTCCATTTGTTCAACCTTAGGGCAGACACCGGGTTCAATACATAATCTACTGGCTGATTGGGCATCACCGGTATTGAAGATAAAAGTCGACATGGACCCAGCGATGTACTGCACTAAAACTTCTAGCCACTCAGGTGTCTCTCAGAAGACACTTGTTTCATTTCACACGGAGAACCTTTCATCATCTATCGACCTCTCACTACGAGATGTGTTGATATTGAAAAGGTGGCACTCTGCTCCATGCCTCCGACGACCAAACAATTAAGCACTTAATCGAGTCTAGAGCCATGAGATTCATCGAAGATCTCTTAGGTACACTTAGTATACACTGGCTGTTCAACAATAAGAACACCAGTTGTAAATCATAGGAGTGTCCTTCGCAGATCTTAGCAATCTGCCAAGAACATTCATTAGAGAAACCACAAATGTGATTCTCAGTGATTGAATGGAAATCCTTCCAGGGTCAACATCAAACAGCCCTGACAGCAGGTCACTTCAGTAATCCCTTGTGGATTACGCTTAGTGTTTGCTCCAAAAGTGGTCTACAATCGTGGGGTGATCTCCAGCGACTCACTGAATCGTGGGTGCACTTCGGTGTTTCTGTGTAAGCCCTTTCGGGGGTATCCGATTCAGAACGGCCTGGATTTGGATTAGAGAAAGTCTTCACACTATGCTGTTGATGATCTCGAAGTCCAAATCTATAAGTACCGGATGATTTATTGCTAACTGTTTACTTGCAGCGAATCATGAATACCTGGAGTTCCATCACCTTTCCATCATGCTCATATTCTGAAGCAAAGTTCTCACAAAGATTATGGAATATCAAAAGCTCAAAGTAATTCAAGAAAAGTCAAAGATCAAGTATGTTAATCTTTCACAAGTCAAAGATCAAGCTTATGAAGGGAGAACTATGTGATAAATGAAGAACAAAAGTCGAAGAACATATGAGCATGATGGAGACGACGTAAAGACACCAGTACTGAAGACCATTGGAGGACGGCAGATCATTACCATACCATATCATATCAGATCAAGAACAAAGAACAAAGATTATGAAGACGTCTAAAGCCAAGAAGCAAAGATGACGTCGAGCAACCAAGATGACCAAGACTTAGGGGGAGATTGTTGGGAACATGTTTCAAGTATTACAAGTCTTAGTCATATTGAGTTAATTGGTTGCGAAATATGGGTTCTAAGTATGTAATAGCCCACGGCTCATTAGGAGCCCATGGGCCGGCTATTTTAGCTAAATTGTTTCTAGAAGCATCTAAGCACATGACGCCCTAGTTGTTTGCCTATAAATAGAAGGAAAGGGTGGTCATTTCACTTGTTGGTTTTATTTCTATTTGTACGGAAGCTTTGCTACTCTTTTGTATGAAATATAATCATCCGTCTCTTATTCTCTTTACCTCATCTCTAATCTCTCGTTGCTACTTAATCTATTGTTATTAGTTTATACGTAGCTTAGTTGTAGTTGTGTTCGTGGTTAGTAGTAGATTAGATCTTGTGTTATATCCTTGATAGGGACCATCACTATCCTATGTTGTCGTAAACCAATCATTTGAAAATCTCTCAAAGTGTTTATGACTATAAAACATATTTTGTTAACACTTTGAGAGTTTTGCTTTTTCAGAAAATTTCCCCCTTCACATGTGCTCATAAGTTTTTAAGATAAATTTGCACATGTCGGGTGGAGTTAGCACTTTTGAATTGATTGATTTTCAGTGAATATGACCGTTGCGAGACACGCTTACATCACTAGTTAGACTAGCTTGAAATTATTACTCCTCCTGGTCATATTCAAAGAGAATCTCTCGAAATGGTACACTCTACTCTGACAAGTCCTATTCGAGACACGCTTACATCACTGGATAAACCAGCTTGAAATTATTACCCGTCCAGGACAAGTCTTTTCGATTAATGACAATTGATTTTTGTCAATTCTTGGGTAAAATCTGAGTCTAGCTCATGCGAGATTTCATACTTTTTGTTACCATATTTTAATCACATTATTATTCTCCCCCTCAAAAATAGCATATCGATGTTGTTTTTGAAAAACATTTTGATTAAAATATGCTTTTTGAGGTTTGTGGGAAGAATCTCACTAGAACTTATTAGTATTGAACAAAGATTTGTTTCAAGTACTCCCCCTCAACAAGTGAAATCACTTTTTAAGGTTTTAAACATGAGAGGGAATACTTGTTCTTTTGAGCAGAATTTTGTAAAAACTTATCAAAATTTTGATTAATTCTACTCAAAAGTAAGAAACTTTCGCTCCTTAAATTAGGATTGAGGCACTGAAGCGTACCTCAAGGTCCTTTCTTTACAAGTACAGGTTGTGCACTATTATATGTACACAAACCATAATATATATCAAGCAAGTGTTATCAAGCAAGTGTTATCAATATATATGTGAAGACTGGATCAGTTATTTGAATGTTCCTGATCGGGAAAGATGGTCTTCCTCCAACGTAGCTTTCAAGTCTCCTCATCTGGTCTCTATGAACAAGCCTTTTCTCGATCTTCAGAATAAATTGACGAACTTCTCTTAGTTGAGAAGCTGTCCACCTGCTGGTCTTGTATAGTTCCCGATCTCTTACTCGAATCATGAACTTTCTTGAGCATGTGGTCGCAGAACTTGTGAACCTCTTTGTATCGCATGAAGCAGTTGATGGAGAGATCACTCTTGTAGTCAAACCCGAAGGTTGGTTCTTTCTTCATGGTATACTGGGGTTCTTGGTTGATCTCAGGAAGATGTAGGAGTGGTGTGATTAAGTTAATCTTCCTTTGATAGCTCTCGACCCCAAGTTGCAAATCTTCGACGCGTTCTTGGATGATCTTTCTTCTGATGTAGTATAGCAGTGAAGTGCTGAACGCGTATGTAAGTTTAGTGGAGAAATGATGCATCTTCCCTTGAACCTTGATGAGATACATGTCTTCTAGATCATTGAGGTTCAAATCCGGGAAGTCTGCTTCTGAGAATGTGTACATCTTCTGATCTTGTCTTCTAACCCTGATTTTATGTAGAAAGGTATAATCATACCTCTTTTCCGCTTCAAGGCTAACCACAACAATTATCCTGAGATCAAACTCTCCCAACCCTTGGCGACTTTGGCGATCTGAAAATTCCCTACATCGATTATTATAATCCCCTACAATCCCTTGTTGATCATTAATTAATAATTCTCCATTTGATCTATCATCGTGGGTCGGTGGTCTATTTTAATTCTTGTGATCACAATTTAGTTGTAGTGTTATTTTAATCGTGTAGGGTATCCACTCAATTGCTGGTGTTATATTTAATTATTATTTGCATGCAATTCATCACCATCTGATTATTTGCATACTAATATAATTCTACCGATCACCTTTTTTAGGTTTTCAATCGTTACGATTTAGGGTTTTTTGAGTCGGTTATTATTCTCCTATTAATACAATCTTTTTACCGACCATAACTTCCAATGGGTTGATTTTTGTGCGTTCAAGCTTATAAACCCTAGTGTATCTGTATTGATAGGATACCTAAACCCTAAAAGTATCTCTCTGGCGAATTGCGATTGAATTCCAAACGTAAATCGATCTTCATATTCTTCCGATTCCCTAACAATTTTTAAACCTTTTTATTTGTTTAATCTACTACTTCGTGGTTCGGTTACAATTAATTGGTTTAATATTTTAGTGGGTCGGTTGATCTTTAATATATTCAATACGATTGATCTTAACCTTTTCGTGGGTCGGTTGATCTATTAATATATTCATAGATCGGTTATTATTATATTCGCTTGGTATAGTTGCATGTGATCTGATTCTGGTTATTAATATATCCATTGCTCGGTGGTGGATTTCTTCTTTTATTATTTGCCCATGCAATTATTTATGTGAGGATTATCTGTTTTAACGTGTATAAACCCTAACGTTTTTAGTTAGGGTTTTCCAATTGGTCGATTTTATTTGTGTTACTGCTGGTCGTGGGTTATGAGAGATGAATAAAGGGTTTTTCAATACTAAGAAGGATGTTAATGTTCCAAGTGTTAACGTTGATGATTTGGCTGCTCGTATGAAACGTTTGAAACAAGGTGAGGCTGGGAACGCCGATGTATCTCAGCCTAGGCAAGCTTTGAGGGTCGTTAAACCTCAAAGTACTCGCGAATTGAATGTTGATAAGGTTACAACTGGTCGACGTGATGGTTATGGGGATTCGTTGCCAGTACTAAGTTCTTCTATTCTACATGATGATGCTAGTACTAAAGAAGCCCCAGCACTTAATGTGATTAATGATGCTACAACAAATCAAGAGACGCCGATGTCAGTTGATATTGCTGGTAATACGGATGCTAAAACCACTATTAGCATTGGTGAGTTGAGTTCAACCTCAATGATGTACCCTAATAGTGATACTAATGTTCTTAATGCGTCTAAAGGGGCTGATATTGCGAATAAGGACAATGATATGGTTGGTTTGGATGATATGGGGCAGCTTCATGTTACTCCTGATTCGGATTCATCCTCTAATGGTTCTAAACAGCCTAATGTGGAGCAATTGATTGCTAATGCGCATAAGCAGTTTGATGAAGCAATGTATAAAATTGACAGTGATATTGCTCTTATGGCTTCATCTTCTGATTTGAACAATTCGAGTGGTATTGGGTTTCAATCTAATTCGAATGGTACTAAAGTTAATACAACTAATACTCCTTCGAGTTTTAGTGTGGCTATGCAATCCCAGAAGTATGGTACTAATGAGAATATGAATCAGAGTGCTAATTCTGATCCTAATGTTCCCAAGGTTGATACTACTAGTGGTAATGGTGTTAAGTCGGCTTCTTACGCGGGTGTTGCTTCTAATGAATCCTAGAAACACGTGTCTAATTTTCGGAGGTTAGAATGCAGCAAAAAGAAGGATGATGTTGACCTTTCAGTCCCTATGAAAGTAGTGGAAGAGGTGAACATGAGGTTTGAGAATACTCTCTACGGGTACTTCCTTGGTCAACGCCTTGCTTTTCCTGTTGTTGATTATTATGTTCGCAATGCGTGGGCTAAGTATGGTTTACAAAAGGTTATGATGAACGCTAAGGGTTTCTTTTTCTTCAAGTTTACTTCGAAGAAAGGTGTCGATGATGTCCTTGATAATGGTCCTTGGCTGATTCGTAATGTTCCTATTATTCTTAAACCATGGACATTGAACACCAACTTGCTGAAAGAGGATTTGACTAACATTCCGGTGTGGGTTAAATTCCATGATGTTCCATTAGCTATGTTTTCTGATGACGGGCTTAGTCTGCTTGCTACTTTGATTGGGACGCCCAAAAGGTTAGATGCTTTTACTAGTCAAATGTGCAAAGAATCTTGGGGCCGTAGTAGTTTTGCTAGGTGTATGATTGAAGTGAAGTCGGATGAGGTACTTAGAGACAGCCTCACTGTTGAGATTCCTTTACTTGATGGTACGGGTTCGACTATTGAAAAGATCCGTGTTGAATATGAGTGGAAACCGCCTCGCTGTGATAAATGTAAGGTTTTTGGCCATTCTTTGGTGGATTGCCCTAAGGTTGTGATACCGGCTGCTCAACCTACTAAGAACGTGAGTGATGGTTTCCAGACTGTTAACAATAAGAAGAAGGGAAAGCAAGTTGGTTCGAATCCGGGTCGAGGAGGTTTTACTAAACCTGTGGTGGGTAAGCATTTTGAATATCAGCCCAGAAAGACTCCTTCTGAACCTAAGAAAGTAAGTGTCAGTAAGAAGAAGGCTTCTGATGGTGCTAGTACGTGTGGAACCAAGATCACTACTTCTAATCAGTTTAATGCTCTTAATATGGATGATACAGATGGTTTTGGTATTACTACGAATGGTACTAATATGGAAGTGGATGCTGGCAGTACAATGGAAGTTAATAAGGATGAGTCGGTTAAGACTGGTACTACATCACAAGTCCCTCTTGTGAGTGATATGCAAACGAAGGAGCAGGCTGGGCCTCCTATGACTAATATATCTTCTGCTCCATCGACATCTTCTAATAAGAGGGTTAACCCATTTTCTAAAGTGGGTGACGTCGTGGCTTCTGATAGTGAGAATGAGGAGGTTCTGAACACGTTTGATGAAACAGCTAATTTATTTGGTGGTGGTCATGAGCGTGAGGATGAATATGATGACTACGATGACTATGATGATTATTCAAGACAAATTTATGATCTTCCAGGGGAATTGGATGCTCTTAATGCCATGTATGGCTTTAAACTCCAAGGTCGTAGGAAGTAGGTTTCATTTTGTCATAGTCTTGTTTTTCATGTTCAGTATGGTCTGTCTTCTTGTTTAGAAAATAGGAAGTACTTGTTATGTAAGTGTTTCGCCTATGTAACGGGCTGAGATATGGGACTCACCCTTATCCATTGTACTTAAACGTTTTTTGGATAATATATTTACCGGGTCGTTGACCTTTTACCCAAAAAAAAAAAAATAAACCCTAGTGTATCTAGGGTTTTACTCGATTTGAAGGTTGACGTTTTCTTCTTGATTGTGACGTATCTGCTAGTTTCTTTCTATGCTTATTTGGTTTTGACCATTTGATTAAGTTATGGATTATATGGGAGAGTTGAATGCTGAGTTACTTCGCTCAGTCGCTGCAAAGGTTCATGAACGCAACGATCGTTTAAAGAAAGTGGAAGGTAATGCTGGGGTTTCGCTATCCAAGAAACCTATGAGGGGTATTCCAAACCCTAATTCTGATTCAAGGAAGGTGCAAACAACATTGGCTAGTAACAAGGATGGTGATGCTGATGCTTCTCTTCCTAACAAAGCACCAATTGTGTCCGATAACCCTAGTTCTGTTACGTATGATACTAAGGGTGTTGCTATTGATGTTCAAACTGTTGAAACAGCTCCTACTAGTGTCCAAACTGATAGGACTCCTAGTCCTACTGATGGTAAGGTGTTCGAATGCATTAAAGCTTTGTTTGGTACTCCTGTTACTACTCTTAGGGATATTGATGAATTCACTAGGAATATTGATGAAGGCAATTATCCACTTTGGGCTGTTTTGGAACAGGATGTTAAAGTTAAAATAACGGATTTTATAGCATCCCTATATGATGATCTTAAAAAATCGTCTATTGAGTCTCCTATTGTGGATCCTGTTAGTCAAGGAGTTAACATTTCTATTCCTCGTAATGTGGTTGAAAAGGTTAGTTCTCGGTTAGAACATACTTTATATGGCTACTTTATTGGGAAAAGAATGGCGTTTCCTGTCGTTGAATACTATGCTAAGAGTAACTGGGCAAAACATGGTCTGAAAAGAATTATGATGAATTCTAAGGGATTCTTTTTCTTTAAATTTGATTCATTGGTTGGTTTAGAAGCTGTCTTGGAAGGAGGCCCCTGGATGATACGCAAATCTCCTATTATTCTTAAGAAATGGGCTTTGGATACTTGTTTGCGTAAGGAAGAGTTAACTAGCATTCCGATTTGGGTTAAACTGCATGATGTTCCTCTTCAAGTCTTTGAAGAGGAAGGTATTCGATTGATTGCTAGTTTCTTTGGTAAGCTTGTCATGCTTGATTCATATACTACCTCTATGTGCAAGGATTCGTGGGGTAGGAGTAGTTTTGCTAGATGTCTTATAGAGGTTGACTCTCATTCTGACCTTCTGGATACTGTGACTATTGGGTTCCCTTCTCTTACGGGGGAGGGTTTTATTAAAGAAAGCATACGTGTTGAATATGAATGGAGGCCTCCCAGGTGCAATTTATGCAAAATCTTTGGTCATACTCATGATCAATGTTCTAAACAGGTGGTGAGGCCTCCTACACAGGTGGTTAGCCCTTCTACTGTATCTACTTCTCATGTTGCTACTACTACTGTGGAATTGGATACTGATGGTTTTCAAAAGGTGGGTAAGAAGAAAAAGAAGAAGGGTAAAGCAAAGGTTGCTAATGGGAATCCATCTGTTGGTACTTCGGTTAAACAGTTCAAATTTGTTCCTAAAGCAGCTACTAGTGAACCTAAGAAGGGTGCTAATACTATGGGTACTGCACATATATCGCCGTCTCAGTTGAAGTCTACTGGTAACGCTTCTAAGGAAGTTAATGTGTCTACATCTAATCCGTATGCTGCATTGGTGATGGATGATGAAGATGGTGAAGACCAAGTGGAAATGGTGTTTGATGAATCGGCCAATCTATTTGCTAATATGGGGGCAAGTTCATCTAGCACGTTTTCTGCTGGCTAGCTATTTTTTTGTTCTATTTCTAGATGCATTTTTGTTTCTAGTTTGTTAGTGCTTTTGGCATGTCTTAAGCACTAGAGTTAGGTGGTTATCAAGCTTTTTAGCTTGAGGTTAATATGGTATTTCAGCCATATTCCATTTGTACTTAAACGTTTTTTGGTTAATCTATTTACCAGGGTGCAGGATTACTCCCCTTTACCCAACAATTATCCTGAGATCACTCATCACTGGAGTTGGAGACTTCTTTGTGAGTTTACTTTTGTACCATGTTTTCCTCTTCTCAATCCAGTGATATATACCCAGTTGCGCATCTTGATCGTACTGTACTCTGTTTGTAACGAAGAGTCTTGTAGCAGTTTCTTCGATGGCAGGTTGTGGATAGCTTGCTGCAGGAATCAGGGTTATAGAAGTTGCATACTTGGATTGACACTTGATGTCGAGCACAAGAAGTTCGAGGTCGTTGTTGAAGAAGAATCTGTACGGGACCGTAGGTTGGTCTGAAGTTCCAATCACCGGTAGAGGCTTTGTCCAATCCTTAATGTATGGTTGATTGGGTTGAGAAGTGCTATCAACCATATGCATGTCTGGATTTG
This sequence comes from Artemisia tridentata subsp. tridentata, assembly GCA_021014915.2. Taxonomy (NCBI): domain Eukaryota; kingdom Viridiplantae; phylum Streptophyta; class Magnoliopsida; order Asterales; family Asteraceae; genus Artemisia; species Artemisia tridentata. The sequence goes on from CP139506.1 coordinate 218,202,383, forward strand.
TCCATCTGAACTTACTAGACATTTCTTGTGCAATGTTTTCCAGGTGATATTCAAGCTTAGCTGCACTAGAAGACCTATCTTCCAGTAGATTGAAAGCATCATTCTTCATTTGACGAAGTTCTCCTTTTGTGAGCTTTTTGATGCGTTGGTCACGTTTGAGTTTTTCTGTGAACTCAAGTGTGCGACCTTCGATCATGGAGTCATCGTTGACATAGGGTTGAACACTGACTAGTTGATCAAACCATTCATTCCCTTTCGTCGTGTCTTCGTCCAGCCATGAAACAACAATTGGTCTTTTAGATGTCGTCTTCTTTCCAGGCTTAGACGTTGTTGCTTTTGACTTGGGTGGAGAGTCTGGTTGATCTTGGTGTTGTTGAAATTCTTCATCTGCAGTGAACTCAAACTGATGCTCCATTGTTGTTGGTCCGGAGCCAGAAGCCTTAGGTGGTTGTGTGGCTGTTGTTGTTGCTGAAGGTCTGACAGGTTCTTGAAGTTGAGAACCAGATCCGCCGACACTCTTTGATTTCTTGGCTTGTGAGTTCGGGTCTAGGTCTTCGTCTTTTCTTGGACATTTACTGTTGTCAGCCTCAGCTTTACATGACTCCTTCAATATGTTAGCCTTTATAGCCTCAGAGATGGCTATTTGCTCAGGAGTTGGTGAGGTAAGACTTGTTAAGCTTTCAAATAGTTGAAGTTGAATCTCTTCCAGAGTTGGTTCTTTTGGCTTCGTCGGTTGGGTTTGAAGGACAAGTGGAACTGTAGCCACAATATTCTTGAGAAGACCTTCGATGTTCGGCTCAAGATATTCTTCCACCTTCTTAGATGTGATCCTAGGCAAGTACTTCTTCAAGTATTCTTTAGTGTTGCCCTTGATCGCAGTGAGCATCCTTTCTTGAACGTCATCTGAAAGGAATTCATCAACTCGAGCTTTGGTGTTTTGAAGCTCGTTCACTTGTCCAGCAAGGCCGGTGACCATATTTGTCAAAGTTTCAATTTGGTCACGAAGCTTGTCATCTTTCTTAGCACTTGCAAGCTTTAGCGCCTGCTTTACCCTTTTTGAAGCTTGGGAGATTGATTTACCCTTAATAGACTTGCTTTTTGTTGTTTGTGTTGGTGGTGGTGAAAAGTGTGTGGATGATTTAGGAATTTTTAGTTCTTTAGGTGGAGAAGCTTGCTTAGAAACCGGAGGTGTGTCATGGGTAATTGAAGGAGAGTATGGAGGAGTTGTTGGAGGTGTTTGAATGTATTTGTTGGCTTCCTTCTCCTCAGCCCTTATCCTTGCCAACCTTTCTTCCTCCTCCTTTGTTTTCTTTTCCAATTCCAACTCTGCAGCAGCTTTTCTGATCACTTCCTCATCAATAAGCACCTTCTTTAATCATCATCCACATCTATGTCAAAATCTCTAGCCTGTTCATCTTCATCCTTTTCCTCGTCATTACCGGGTTGATTAACCGGATCTGAACGAGGTGGAATAACTCCTGCTGCAACTCCAGACCCACCGGGTTGATTAACCGGATTGACGAGGGTCTGGTCTTCATCAAAGTCTTTGGCGATTTCCTCATCGATTCTCATATTTTCTTCAAGCATCATCTTTTTCCGCCTTTCTTCATCAGCTTTAAAGGACTCACCACTTTCATCTAGAGCAATCTTGGTAGCTATTTCTTCCTTGTAGATTGTTGGTTCTTCATTAGTTTCTGTATCAGAACTGGATCCCTCTTCTTCAACAATCTTTTCTTCTTCTGGCTCGGGCTTAGCAATCTTGACCGTAACTCTCCTCTTGGTGTATTTAGGAGGCCCTGTTTTGATCTTCTTAGATGTGCTAGATGTGCTGCCTGACTTGCTACCTTCCTTTGCTCGAGTCTTAGCTAGAGCAGGCTCATCATCATACTTGCAGAAACCGACATGTCCCTCATTGAACGCTTTATCATATTTGATATATGCTTGCATTTTCTTTATCTTGTAAGTCAGAAAAGATTCAGGTAGTCTCATCCTTTGTTTGCGTGTGCTTCCTTTAGGGATGTAGACTTGACTAACGGTCTTGTCCATAGCAAGTAAATGCTTTTCTTGGTCTTTAAAACGTCGAGGGATGTCTTCGTTGTCGTCAAGTAGATGATAGATGATAAGCTTGGTATATCTGACAAATGGGATTTTCGTGAGAGGTTTGAGGTAGTGACTTTGAATCTGAAAGACTATGTCCTCCTAGATAAGTTGAGCATAGTTTATTTGCTTCTGGTTCACAATGCCCCAGAAGATTTGTAGGTGAGACAGACGAGAGTTCTCATGTCCACTGTCCCTTCTGGAGACTGATCGAGCCAAGATATAATATATAGTTCTCCATGCTTGGGGAATTAGCTTGGCTTCGACCTTGGAGAATCTTTTCAATGGCTTATCCGGTTGTACATCATAGCCACTCTCCATTAGGAAGTTGAGAACATCTTCTTCTGATGGTGTTGGATAAAACTTCTTGGCAGATGCAGGAGCTTCTGGCAAGAGTAAGGCCTTGTGGAGATAGTTAACATCTACAGTCACTTCCTTTCGGTCCAATGTGCAAGTAAAAGATTCTTCTCCCAAATCCAGCTTCCTTGTGTGCCCACATTTGATGAATGTAGAATTCGGGAATGGAAGCATACTTGTCCAACATGCTCCTACACTTGTGTACTTTGAGGATTTCAATGGCAATTTGACATGTTGGTTCCGCACACTTGATCTTGTGAAATTCACTTGTTCTTGCCAATTTCCACATTATAGTCTTGTGGAAAAGTGTTTTCCTTGGTGAGCATTGGGAGTGGTTGTTGTGCAGCCATTTGAGATATCTGAAACATCAATCAAAACAAATTTGCAGGATACATGAAGGTTAGCAAATTGTTAATCTTGTTATCATTCATGTGACCATATTGTTGTTTAATTGATTTAACATGTCTTAGTATTATGAATATAGCAATTTTCATCATTGGACATTGTGTGGATTACTAGTTAAAACTGATTTCCTTTAATTGTCCATTAATCAATATCGACATCATGTGATTCTCTTGAGTTTTGACAAAGTAAGATCCAATTGCGACATTAGTAGTCAATTCCGATAGATTTTTATCCAATTTCGATGGATTTTGAATTACGATGACATTTGATCAATTGCGATGGAAAAATCTGAATTGCGATAAGCCATGTCCAATTGCAATGAAAATTTTGAATTGCGATAAACTTTTCCCAATTGCCATGAAAAATATGAATTTCGATAAGTTTTGTTCAATTGCGACAAATTTAACCAATTCCGATGGATTTTGCAATTCCAACAAGGCTTATCCAATTCCGACGGATATTGCAATTTCGACAATTTCTTATACAAGAAATTTTGACAACACTGTAGACGTACATTTTCTTGGATCTTTATCGAAATTGGTTTATCTGTCCAATTTAAATCAATACACGAGTTACAATATGATCATTAATCACATTTAGACACATCTAAACACTGTTTATCTAATTTGAATGGAAATGCTTGCAATTCCGACAAACCCTATACTTAGAATCATCGAAATTCATTTTAACATGTTAGATGTTTGATTGTTTGATTCCAATAGATTCCTATGATGTTTCAGAGTTCATTGGTCTATATATTAACCCTTTTTAGCCATGAATCAATAAGATTGAACCTGGTCGAGTTCATGTAAAACCCCAACCCGACAAGGGTCACTATGCCACATTATGGTGTCAATCAGAACATACAAACGCAAGCGGAAGACTTATAAACAAAATGGTTACAAGGGTTTTCTAATGATAGTAATGAAATACTAACTCTATACATAATGAGTTCCAAAAACTGAAATACAAATCCAAACCAAAGCTAACTGAAGGTAAATCCAAGTCTAATCCAAAAACAAATGGGTATCTATCATCAGGGTGGTCTACTAAGAGCTCCTATGCACTCTTCACTCAATCCCAGCTTCCAACCTAAAACCTGACGCAGGAAAAGAAATGCGACTAAGCTTAAAAAGCCCAGTGAACAGATATAAACCAAAACGAATAATCGAACATATATAAGTATATGGAAAAAGAACATAAGCTCAAACAAAAATCATCTGTCAAACGAATAAGAGATCAAGGATCAATTGAACAAAACATCAGATATCATAAGAAGCAACTCGCAGCGAAACATAAGGAGATCACAATTAAGTCAAAGGAATCAATCAGAGAATCATAACCATATAACAGATCAGAAATGCCCATCGAGCTCAGAAAGTATGCCACATGCTTAGTCACACAATCATATCACATCATATCCATATATCCGTCAAATCATAAGTTGTACAAGGAGTAGCTAGCTCCAATGTACCAGAAGTGAAATGGGGTGCATGGCACGCACAACCAGTCACTAAGCCATATCATATCATATCCATATCAAATCATATACCTAGGATGCATCCATACGCTCCCTGAAACAGAATATATATACAAGTACGAGACTATGCATATATATAACAGAATAGCCATGTGCACAAATAATCGTATAATCATAACAGAAGGGAACGTCGTGGATCAATCACACCTCCACAGAAAGTGTCATGCCATTGGTGCCTCAATGACATGGCCATGGTACCTCCATGGTTAGCTAGCTCGGGCAACAGAACAGATCAACAAAGCAAGGCTATCCACAATCATAACGGAGCTACCATAGCATAATCAATCAGAGCATATCAAACTGAACAGAATCTCATATCAAATGAGATAGCATACTGAATATCATAACAAAATGGATAGCAAACTGAATCATATCATAGGGAATCATATCAAAGGATCATATTAAACGGATCATATCATACGGATCATATCAAACAGAATCATATCAAAGCAAAGGAATCAAAGTCAAGGATCAAAAAGTCATGAGATCAGAAACCTTACTGAGAAAGGGTAGAATATCTGTACCTCAAACCCCAAATGAAACCATATCAGAAAACACATGAATCAGAAGTTACTCCTTCTTCAGCAAATCTACACAAATTAATGATCGTCTTATTATTTAAGAACCATTTCATAAGTTATTTCTGATTCAGTACTTATTGTTGTTCAGATTGACATATTAGGGTTTCCTGCTATTTATAGCAACTATCCAAATTTAGTAACTTTCAATATTTAGTAACTTTCCCGAATTAGTAACTTTCCGAATTAAGTGAGTTTACCGAATTAAGTAACTTTCCCGAATTAGTAACCTTCCATATTTAGCAAGTTTCCATAATTAGTAAGTTAGGGTCACATTCATAATTAATCAAACTTAGGGTTTATAATACTTCCAATTAATATATCACTAATTAGGACATATTAGTGAATCTATACCACATTCTTATGATTTTTCATGCCTACTAACTAAGCCCAGAAAATTCTGAAATAATTCTCAGTGATTCACATATCAGTTAAGTACCTTCACAAATATTTATAGATTTTATTACCAAGCACAAGTACTGATTTAAAAATCATCTTTCCAGACCTGTTCAGAAAGTTAACTGCACATACAGACAGAAAGTTTTCCTTTACTTTACCTATTGAGACACTTCAGAAAAATCCTTAAAATTTCCAGGAAGTCAGAAATAACTTAAATATCACTCCTCTAAAAGGAGAGCTCTCAGTTCCTTGTGGTTTGAAAATTAAAATTCATAAACACTGACTGATTTTAAGTTCCCAAAACTCAGGTTTGACACATGATCCCGTAAAATTCATAAACATGACCAATATGACCCCAATTCACTCCAAACCAATTGGAAAACTTAATTAAGATATCAAACAAGGTTTACAAGCAAAGACCCAGTATGACACACTTATGAAACTCAAGCTATAGTGTTCACATATTCAGCCTTCAAAATTGTTCCATTCAAAAACCCGTTTAAGACCCTTATATCATATGCTACTCACACCAAACATACCCGAGACCTTTATATTTCCCACCACCTATATTTTAACATTACCTTAACCTATATACACATTCATGCACACCTTATTCGATTAATCCCACACACAACACACAACTCGACATCCAACTTAACAAGACCAAACGATTACTTATACCTTAGCCATATTAGATCCGATTAGCACATGCTCATAAGCTCACTTCAACACATAATACACATGTTTAACAGGTTTATAGACTCATATGAACATCACACACAAACAGCCCACACACGCAAGGTTTAACGATTCAAAACATCATGAAACCATCACATAAAATTATAGTATTCTCGATAATATTTCAGCCTAGGGTTTCTATTCTTGTGCGCCAATTAATGATCAATTATGAAAGATTTTTAGGGCTTATTTATGGTTGTATACAGGTCGACATAGGGCTGTTAAGGTAACATGAAAACAGTCCACAAAACCGACACCAAACAGTCACATAAAATGACACAAAATAAGCCCTGACTCGTCTCATTAATTAAGGTACACCCCATCTTATTTTCTAGGGTTTTAATCCAGATTTAACATACCATATTCAATGTTTAGTTAATGTATACGTTATTTCATGATTTCATGTGACTACGATTTCATTCGTGTTCTCATATTAACTAACCCATATTAGGTTTTCATATGTTTCATGCGAGAACATGTTAAACGAATCAAGAAGAACATCAAAATGAATATAGGGATACCTTAGGTTGGACACAAGACGGATCAAGTCACAAGAAACCCAAAACCCTTCGAACCCAATCACCACACATGATCCACACCCAAGCTTGAACACCCCGAAGCTGATCATAACCGTGCTAGACCTTCTTCACAATCTGATTGTCTTGAAGGAATAAAATGGAGGCTGCTGATTATGTGTTTTAGGGTTTTGTTTTGTGTGAGAGGGAAAATAATAAACCGTAAATTTGATGGGGAAAATGAGGGAGGAGGGTATTCGGTTTGATAAAACGAGTGATAAGGGAAGTTGGGCTGGACTTGGCCGAGTTTAAGGGGTTCAAAGGAGACCAACTCCCTTTCAAAATCACAATGTATCTAGACAATATCTCATGCTACATGTTGTGTACAAATTTTTAATAATTTTTGACCTTATATAAACTTATTCGTGTGAGGTATAACCATGTGTGTGTCAATTTTATTTAGCTTAGGTTATAGTTTTTTTTGTATTCGTAGCTTAATCTTTATAACATGAATGTTTAGTGTAGCCAAAAATTTATATACTTTAGGGTATGTTCGTATTAGAAGTTCAAATGTCGTTTCGTAGTTTCAGGTTATTATAATTCTTCCCCTCTAAAAAGAAAATTTTCGTCCTCGAAATTTGAAGTCGTAAAAGTTAGACAGAGACGTATCAATCACGAAAAGAATTGACAATCATTAGCCTCATGCTCGGAGAGGTTCTTCCAAAAGAATCTTCACAAACGGAATAGTTTTATTTCTCATGACTCGATCCCGACAACTAGGATAGCCCCAGGCTCTCCTCATAACACAAATCATAACAAATCTCAATCCAACGAATACAGAACATATACGTAACATATGATAGTTGTAATCTCACTAAGAGATCATGAAACACATATACACATGAGGCAATACGGAGGTAGTGCTTAAACGATAAAACTTCATCAACTCTATCCAGATTCTGAACGAACTAAGGAACTTGCTAATAATCAGAGAAGCACATATCAAAATATTAATTCGTATCAAAACGCATAATGAGATGGGTAACATATTCGTATCGACGATCAACTAAGCACATATCAGAATATCAAAACGTATCAGAAGGCATAACGGAGTAGGTAGAATAATCATACGGATAAGAACGAATCCAAGGTCTAACGTATCGCGAACTAAATCTCCCTTATATGTCAAAACGTCAAACTTTTCTGTACGGAAACATTATACGGAACACACGAATTCCCAGTCTAAAGTTCCAAAGTTTCTCTTCCACAATGATAACTAATCCATTAGTCACTGGAAACAACTTCGGACTGTAGCAACCGTGAATTTTCAAGGTCCTTACTTAACATTTAAAACTCAAAATGATTTATTTTAAAAGTTACATATTCCCCTTGCGTATAACCGGTAACTAAACTGCACGAATTGAGAGGACGATACCACACGCGTACCTACACCAGATTAGTAATGGTTCAAATTTTTAATTCATTTTCAGAGTCAGTAGATTTTACTTGAGGTCAGTTTGATAAAAACGACTCTAGAACTATATCTTTCGTGCTCACGACGACTCGAAAATCTCAAGTTGCACCGGGGATTCAACGGGACACGGGGTACGCTTAAATCCCCGCGAGTGTTACAAAAACCAAAATCATTCACAATATACTTTTATTTAATTTAACATTTACTTTTCTTATATTATAATTATAAGTGTAAAAAGGAAAAAAAATTAAAAATAATAAAGCTATCCTTATCCCCAAACCCACGCCTCACCCTCTCTCTCAATCCCCACTTTTTCTGCTTCTCTGCTCCCATCCAAAACCCAGTCGTCACCTCCATGTCCTCTCCTCCAATTCGAAAGACAACACAAAGAGTGATGTAAGGAGTGAGATATTCAAGCTTTATCCTCTTCCTTCTGTCCAAAAAGAGACGACTGCCACCCATTGTCGAATCCGAAGGTCAACGAGTCGAGCCAAGACGTGACGATATGGTTTCTCTTTATGGCCATAGGAGCGTCTGAAGATCAAGAAAGAACGAGTCAAACTTTCCTTCTTGTGTGTTACAAAATCCGTTCGATTCACAGGCAACCCCCACACTCGAATCATTACCAAAAACAAAAATTCAAGGGTTAATATTCTCGAGTACTGGGTTAAGAGTGGGTGTGGATTTCTCGCTTAGTTTCGGATTTGGGTTTTGCTTGGAATCGAGTCCAGTCCGTGTTCTAAATCAGTGTTAATCGATTGGGATTGTAAGCTCTTGAAACTATTGTCTCTCTTTTATTGTATTCGACTTTTGATATGTTTTAATGAAAATCCGTTATTAAGTTTTTGTGGTTAAAGAAATTTGTTTAGTTTAAGGATGATGTTTGTAGCGTGGCAAAAGACTTAAAAACTGGAAACAATCTTTGAGTATTGGCTCGAATGTGGAAGTGTAATCGATGGTTATGTGTTCTTGGTCGAATAAGTTTAGGCAATGAAGAAATTGATCTAGATACTAAATTTGCTAAGTGTCGACTGTAGTTGTGTTTATGTTCTTATTTGGGTTGTGTTTTGTGTTGTACGCGAAGTTAGTATAGCCTTGGGTATACTGGTATTCAACTTCTGTGTTATGCTTGTGTTCATACTCGAGTTGTGTGTTCGAGTAGTACTCGAAGTTGTTTGGGTTTGTACTCAAATTCTGTTGGTCTTTTTTTACTTGCAGTTGAATTAAGTCATGAGTCATATATACACCAGTGTTCGATCTTGGTTTGTATTGTGGTTATAGTCGTGTTTGGTCTTGGTGTGTTTTAGCGAGCTATCTTGATCGTAAGTGGTAAACTAGGTTCGAGTGTTGCTCGTATTCTTGTATGTGGGTCGACTATTTTGGTGTTGAACCCAGGGGAAACGCACCCACGAAGGGTGTGTTGGGTTAATGTCTCGAATTCAAACATAACCATTAGTCGGATGTTGAATGTTGTCTCAGTATATATCACCCCGATGGGTGCTTGTTTCACTCGAACTATAAAACATACAGGTGTGTTTTGGTTGTAAATTGTAAGCCAGGTCGAAAGCAAGAGTCGACTCCCCCATGAACTGTGTCACTCGCACTGATTTAAAATATTATGAGTTGTGTTTTTGGGTTCCAAAAGTATTACAGAATCTTTTGTTAAAACTGATTTCGGGTTCAAACAATGAAGTACTAGATCTATTTTTGTTAATGGATTAGTTTTTTTTATTGGGCCGAAGCCCATCATGGTTTTTATTCACTTTCTCCCCTTGTCCATACCAGGCCATGCCTGCAATGCTACTAGTAGTTTTTGTCTTGTGATTCTAGTCTAGACATCTTTTGACTAGCATTGTTTGAATCTATTCTGTCTTAACGAGTGGTTTTTTTTTTATCTGTTCTAGTTTTGAAAGCAAGCAATTTACCCATTGATTGGCATTGTTGAGCTTAAGTCAGATGGGTGTTGAAAATGTGTTTTGCGGAGCTATTTTTGGTTTTGATCTCTTAGTTGGGCAGTTGTCGAAAGAGTATATTTTGTTGCAATAGCTTCTACTTTTTGACTTGCTTTTACATAAACAAGATTATAAAGATTGTGATAAATTTTGTTGTCAAACAATAACTGTCTATGGTTTATATATGTCATGCGAAGCCCAACTTTCAAATTGGGCCACAGCCCACTCCACAACACAAGAGTGTGTTGTATATTCGGTTTATATATACACGAGTTGTCGTCACGATTGTTTAATTAATAATTCTCGACTAAACCAAACTTTATGGTCACGATTTAAAAACAATCCGACTTATTATCATCTCGTTACTCATATATATACGTATATATTTTAAACCATGCAACATATTTAAATAACTCGACATGAAACTCTATATGAATAATTAAATTGTTTTCGCTACTCAAACGATTAGTAAATCGTTATATGTATTTTACAACTATAAATTGGCCGTGTGAAAACTTAAACCCGTTCATTAACTCGTGAACATATTAAAATTTGGTATGTTTTATCAACACTCATAATAAATCTATAAACTATGAAATGATTTTTAAATGTTAAAGTAAAGATTATTCATTGCATCTTACAATTATTAATCGTTCTGATCATAATCTTTCAGTTATTGCCAAACTAAATATTATTCGTCTTAGTATTCCGTAAGCACTTCCAAGAGCCAATATTTTCATATGATTTAGAAAATGACTTTTAAACTCAAATGATGCCACACCAGCAACGATAACATAAACTCTTTAAATCTTTAAGATTTAACTGAACTTCGTAAATTCTTAAACTCGATTCGTGAACTAAATAAATTTTACTAATCTAGGTCGCGTTTCGGTGCTGAACACTGTCTGAACTGTCGTGACCAGGTGAGTTCTCGTAGCCCCTTTTTCATTATGTTTTCCTTGGGGGAAAATGGTACTCAAATGATATTTTAACTGTTTTCAAGCTGTGATACAATGTCTTCATGTTTTTGGACAATATGTGTGTTTTGATTGCAATATGTGCCTTACTGTGTGAATTCAAATTGTGAGACTTAGCTTAAACGTGCGCAAATGTTCAGTGATGCATCGTTAGTATATCATTTTGGGAAGTGGCACCCAGTATATCATTTTGGGAAGTGGCACCCAGTATATCATTTGGGAAGTGGCACCCAGTCTATGTGTGGATAAATTAGGCGTGTTTGCAGTCTATGATAGTTGCGATCTTTACTATGTGCTCACATTTGTATATCTTACTAACTATTGTCCTACGCTATTATTCACAGCTTCGTGGTTTAACATCTAAACCTACGAGCTCACCAACTTTATGTTGATGTTTTCTAGTACCATTTTCAGGTTATTGAAGCTGCTTAGAAGGTTTAGTATTGACTGGCTTAGCAAGACTTAAGACAAGACCCTCCCGGGGTATATCTCGTGGAGTTGCATTTGATATTCCTTAGTGACGTTGTTTAACTTTGAGATTTATGGTTATTTTGGATCTTTGTAATTTTCCCAGTTGTGGGAGTTGTGACTATTATCGGTTCTATGTATTACATTTAGTATTTCTCTATTGTGACACCTTGTGTTCTTGACAATGAGGTCATACCCCGTAAATGCCATTCCGCTGCGCCATTTTTGGGGTATGTCAGATTGGTACCAAAGCCAAGGTTATAGAGAATTAGGTGGTTTCACCTAGACTATAACCTAAGAATCCTCATATAGTTTGCATTATAGGAATTACGTGAGCAATTATGTGTATAGTATGACACGAAATGATGATGATAAGTAAATGCAACATGATGCTATCCTAAAAACGCCTGGCCAACGTTTTTACGATAACATGATGCGGCATGGACTTATCAAATTCATGGACTGTCAGATAGGAAGTTGAGTGTAGTAGTACGACACGTATACCGACCCATCCTACCTACCTCCTATCTAACGTCTACCAATGTCCTACCTTGTAGAATCATGCCTCCAAGAAAGTCGGCTCGAGTTAACCGAGGCATTCCACCATCAAGGGGTGGAAGGACTGGTGGGCAAGGAGGTAGTGCAGGTGGTCGCGGCACCGAGAACAACGGCAATGACAATGTGAATCCTGACCTTTCCGCCATGATCGCCGAGCAACTACAAACATTGCTTCCCACTATCGTCACCCAAGTTGGCGACCACATCAGTAATCTAGGAAACAACGGAAGCGGGAATGAACATGCAGACAATGGCATTGGTAGTGACCATAACAATAATGGCAACAACAACAATAGTGGCAAGGGATGTTCGTACAAGGAGTTTACAGCATGCAAACCAGTGGACTTTGATGGCAATGGAGGAGCGTTGGCGTACATAAGATGGATTGAGAAAATGGAGGCAGTAATGGACATAAGCGAGTGTGCAGCTCACCAAAGGGTGAAGTACGCTGCAAGCTCGTTCACGGAAAAGGCTTTGACCTGGTGGTACACGCAAATCCAGGCCAGGGGAAGAGAAGCCGCCATGGGAATGAGTTGGCATGACCTTAAGGCATTGCTAAAGGAGGAGTATTGCCCAAACAACGAGATGCAGAAACTAGAGCATGAGTTCTACAACCATGCTATGGTAGGTGCTGGTCACGCGGCTTATACAGATCGATTCCATGAGCTTGCTAGATTAGTACCTCATATGGTCACTCCTGAATCCAAGAGAATTGAGAGGTACATCTATGGTTTGGTCCCTGAGATTCGCGGGAAGGTGAAAGCGACCGAGCCTCCTACGATTTAAAGCGCGATACTGAAAGCTGCAACCTTAACAGACGAAATGGCCAGGAATGGGACGTTGTCCAAGAGTGAAAATAAGAGGAAGGCCGTGAGTGAGCCAAGTGAGCAAGGAGGTGCAAATGGTGATAATAAGAAAGCTAAGTGGGGAAAAGGATTTGCGGCATCTGGTGCCGTCAAAAAGGAGTATCATGGTTCTTACCCAAATTGTGCCAAGTGCAATTACCATCATCCAGAGACTAGACCATGCCAAGTAGTATGCTTTAACTGTAAGCGACCTGGCCATATGGCAAAAGATTGTAGGACAATAGCTAAACAAGTAACACCACTGAATGCTGTTAACCTGAAGACTTGTTATGAGTGTGGAAGCCCGAATCATCTTCGTAGTATGTGCCCTAGGTTGGGTGGGACACAGGCGCCAGTGCAGAATAACCAGAATCAGGCCTTAGTGACTAATGGAAACACTGGAAACAATGGCAACCCAGCCCATGGGCGGGTATTCATGATGAACGCTGAAGAAGGACGCCAGGACCCGAACCTCATGACAGGTATGTTCTCTTTAAACGGATATTAGACCATCATACTGTTTGATTCCGACATCGATTATAGATTTGTTTCCACTTAGTTCATGCCTCTGTTAAAGGTGAAGCCTAGTGTCCTAGCTCTTAGCTATGAGATTGATATAGCCTATGACCAAAAAGGTAGAAACCGATAAGATAGTTAAAATTTCCACCACCTGGTAGCAAGACATTTGAGTGCTGAAATGCCACCCGTTCATTTTTAGGAAACTCCAAACCTTAACTAAAAATTTTCTGTTTCTTCAAAAAAAAAAAAAAAAAAAAAAAAAAAAAAAAAAAAGCTTTTTAACAACTTTTAACTTAATTTCATGTCAGTTCTTGTTTGATGAGATGTGAGATTAAGTTTAAAGTTGCTACTTAGCTTAAAATTTTTAAATGATTTTGCTCAAGAATGGACGAGGCGTTTCATGAAGCCTAATCACTCGATAGTTACTACAAACCGCCTATTTCAGTGCGCCTAGTAGGACGAGTAGAAACCCAAAGATACCTCGCGTGCTAAAGACTTCCCTGGAGTACCTCGTGAAGACCTAACATGATTTACCCCTCATTGAAGAATTGAGATACGCATAAACTTAACTCCCGGAGCGGCACATATTTCATTATATGCGATACATCTCGAAGAAAGATTCCGAACCCGAATATCATTAGTTGAGAGTGCACAAGACTGACAACCCTAAAACCGCGTTAAGAACGATATACAGGCAATTCGAGTTTTCAGGATAAGTCATTTGGTTTGATCAATGCCTCCGTAGTATTCAAAGATAAGAAATCCAATTAAACGACATACATGAGGAGTGCCTTACCTATTATATCGAATCATGACAGACGATCCACATCGCAATTTTGATAGACACTATAGGATGCATTAGGAACACAGTTGGAGTGGAGTACGACCTACCATTCCTAGACCGATGATCAGGGTGAGCATACTAACCGACATTAGAAGATATGCTTAGGGCATGCACTATTGATTTTGGAGGAAACAGGAATGCACATCCCCTTTAGTTGAACCTTCTCCTCGATTACCTACTAGTTGTTTATTTGAAAGCAATCCCAAAATTGAGTCAATCCTTCAAAAATGTTAAGTTTCCTTTCTTACAACTTGATACCTAACTTAATTTCATGACAGTTCTTGTTTGATGAGTTGTGAAGTTAAGTTAGATTCAAGTTGTTACGTAGTTTAAAATTAGGTTTAATCTCATGACAATTCTTGTCTGATGAGTTGTGAGATTAAGCTGAAATCAAGTTGTTACTGGGCTTAAACTGTGGTTTAGTTTAATCTCATGATAGTTCTTGTTTGATGAGTTGTGGGGTTAAGCTAGATTTCAGTTGAGGCTCAACTTAAACTACCGAAAGGATACCTAAGGTTTTAGACGGCTTTACTCAAGGACGGGAAAGCTTGCCTTACTGTGTGATTATTATGTGGTTCCATTTGTGTGATTTCTAGAGGTTAGGAAGTATTGATAGTACCAATTGGGAAGTAGCACCCGGTACTATTTGGATTGACACCCATACCCTTACCTTCCTGTGTGCAACCAAATCGAAGGGTGAATACTGTCCGATCAAGCTCAGACCCTTAGTCAACTGAATTTTGAGGACAAAATTCTGTTAACGGGGGAAGACTGTAGCAACCGTGAATTTTCAAGGTCCTTACTTAACATTTAAAACTCAAAATAATTTATTTTAGAAGTTACATATTCCCCTTGCGTATAACCGGTAACTAAACTGCACGAATTGAGAGGACGATACCACACACGTACCTACACCAGATTAGTAATGGTTTAAATTTTTAATTCATTTTCGGAGTCAGTAGATTTTACTTGAGGTCAGTTTGATAAAAACGACTCTAGAACTATATCTTTCGTGCTCACGACGACTCGAAAATCCCAAGTTGCACCGGGGATTCAACGGGACACGGGGTACACTTAAATCCCCGCGAGTGTTACAAAAACAAAAATCATTCACAATATACTTTTATTTAATTTAACATTTACTTTTCTTATATTATAATTATAAGTGTAAAAAGGAAAAAAAAATTAAAAATAATAAAGCTATCCTTATCCCCAAACCCACGCCTCACCCACTCTCTCCATCCCCACTTTTTCTGCTTCTCTTCTCCCATCCAAAACCCAGTCGTCACCTCCATGTCCTCTCCTCCAATTCGAAAGACAACACAAAGAGTGATGTAAGGAGTGAGATAATCAAGCTTTATCCTCTTCATTCTGTCCAAAAAGAGACGACTGCCACCCTTTGTCGAATCCGAAGGTCAATGAGTTGAGCCAACGTGACGATATGGTTTCTCTTTATGGCCATAGGAGCGTCTGAAGATCAAGAAAGAACGAGTCAAACTTTCCTTCTTGTGTGTTACAAAATACGTTCGATTCACAGGCAACCCCCACACTCGAATCATTATCAAAAACAAAAATTCAAGGGTTAATATTCTCGAGTACTGGGTCAAGAGTGGGTGTGGATTTCTCGCTTAGTTTCGGATTTGGGTTTTGCTTGGAATCGGGTCCAGTCCGTGTTCTAAATCAGTGTTAATCGATTGGGATTGTAAGCTCTTGAAACTATTGTCTCTCTTTTATTATATTCGACTTTTGATATGTTTTAATGAAAATCCGTTATTAAGTTTTTGTGGTTAAAGAAATGTGTTTAGTTTAAGGATGATGTTTGTAGCGTGGCAAAAGACTTAAAAACTGGAAACAATCTTTGAGTATTGGCTCGAATGTGGAAGTGTAATCGATGGTTATGTGTTCTTGGTCGAATAAGTTTAGGCAATAAAGAAATTGATCTAGATACTAAATTTGCTAAGTGTCGATTGTAGTTGTGTTTATGTTCTTATTTGGGTTGTGTTTTGTGTTATACGCGAAGTTAGTATAGCCTTGGGTATACTGGTATTCAACTTCTGTGTTATGCTTGTGTTCATACTCGAGTTGTGTGTTCGAGTAGTACTCGAAGTTGTTTGGGTTTGTACTCAAATTCTGTTGGTCTTTTTTTACTTGCAGTTGAATTAAGTCATGAGTCATATATACACCAGTGTTCGATCTTGGTTTGTATTGTGGTTATAGTCGTGTTTGGTCTTGGTGTGTTTTAGCGAGCTATCTTGATCGTAAGTGGTAAACTAGGTTCGAGTGTTGCTCGTATTCTTGTATGTGGGTCGACTATTTTGGTGTTGAACCCAGGGGAAACGCACCCACGAAGGGTGTGTTGGGTTAATGTCTCGAATTCAAACATAACCATTAGTCGGATGTTGAATGTTGTCTCAGTATATATCACCCCGATGGTTGCTTGTTTCACTCGAACTATAAAACAAACAGGTGTGTTTCGGTTGTAAATTGTAAGCCAGGTCGAAAGCAAGAGTCGACTCCCCCATGAACTGTGTCACTCGCACTGATTTAAAATATTATGAGTTGTGTTTTTGGGTTCCAAAAGTATTACAGAATCTTTTGTTAAAACTGATTTCGGGTTCAAACAATGAAGTACTAGATCTATTTTTGTTAATGGATTAGTTTTTTTTTATTGGGCCGAAGCCCATCACGTTTTTATTCACTTTCTCCCCTTGTCCATACCAGGCCATGCCTGCAATGCTACTAGTAGTTTTTGTCTTGTGATTCTAGTCTAGACATCTTTTGACTAGCATTGTTTGAATCTATTCTGTCTTAACGAGTTGGGTTTTTTTATCTGTTCTAGTTTTGAAAGCAAGCAATTTACCCATTGATTGGCATTGTTGAGCTTAAGTCAGATGGGTCTTGAAAATGTGTTTTACGGAGCTATTTTTGGTTTTGATCTCTTAGTTGGGCAGTTGTCGAAAGAGTATATTTTGTTGCAATAGCTTCTACTTTTTGACTTGCTTTTACATAACCAAGATTATAAAGATTGTGATAAATTTTGTTGTCAAACAATAACTGTCTATGGTTTATATATGTCATGCGAAGCCCAACTTTAAATATAGAGTCTGTTTGTTTTAATGATCAGTCCATGTCGAGTTGAGTTCATCAAATTTCAAATTGGGCCACAGCCCACTCCACAACACAAGAGTGTGTTGTATATTCGGTTTATATATACACGAGTTGTCGTCACGATTGTTTAATTAATAATTCTCGACTAAACCAAACTTTATGGTCACGATTTAAAAACAATCCGACTTATTATCATCTCGTTACTCATATATATATGTATATATTTTAAACCATGCAACATATTTAAATAACTCGACATGAAACTCTATATGAATAATTAAATTGTTTTCGCTACTCAAACGATTAGTAAATCGTTATATGTATTTTACAACTATAAATTGGCCGTGTGAAAACTTAAACCCGTTCATTAACTCGTGAACATATTAAAATTTGGTATGTTTTATCAACACTCATAATAAATCTATAAACTATGAAATGATTTTTAAATGTTAAACTAAAGATTATTCGTTCCGATCAGCATCTTACAATTATTAATCGTTCCGATCATAATCTTTCAGTTATTGCCAAACTAAAGATTATTCGTCTTAGTATTCCGTAAGCACTTCCAAGAGCCAATATTTTCATATGATTTAGAAAATGACTTTTAAACTCAAATGATGCCACACCAGCAACGATAACATAAACTCTTTAAAACTTTCAGATTTAACTAAACTTCGTAAATTCTTAAACTCGATTCGTGAACTAAATAAATTTTAATAATCTAGGTCGCGTGTTGGTGCTGAACACTGTCTGAACTGTCGTGACCAGGTGAGTTCTCGTAGCCCCTTTTTCATTATGTTTTCCTTGGGGGAAAATGGTACTCAAATGATATTTTAACTGTTTTCATGCTATGATACAATGTCTTCATGTTTTTGGACAATATGTGTGTTTTGATTGCAATATGTGCCTTACTGTGTGAATTCAAATTGTGAGACTTAGCTTAAACGTGCGCAAATGTTCAGTGATGCATCGTTAGTATATCATTTTGGGAAGTGGCACCCAGTATATCATTTTGGGAAGTGGCACCCAGTATATCATTTGGGAAGTGGCACCCAGTCTATGTGTGGATAAATTAGGCGTGTTTGCAGTCTATGATAGTTGCGATCTTTACTATGTGCTCACATTTGTATATCTTACTCACTATTGTCCTACGCTATAATTCACAGCTTCGTGGTTTAACATCTAAACCTACGAGCTCACCAACTTTATGTTGATGTTTTCTAGTACCATTTTCAGGTTATTGAAGCTGCTTAGAAGGTTTAGTATTGACTGGCTTAGCAAGACTTAAGACAAGACCCTCCCGGGGTATATCTCGTGGAGTTGCATTTGATATTCCTTAGTGACGTTGTTTAACTTTGAGATTTATGGTTATTTTGGATCTTTGTAATTTTCCCAGTTGTGGGAGTTGTGACTATTATCGGTTCTATGTATTACATTTAGTATTTCTCTATTGTGACACCTTGTGTTCTTGACAATGAGGTCATACCCCGTAAATGCCATTCCGCTGCGCCATTTTTGGGGTGTGACACGGACCTTCAACAAGTAACTCTCCGACTTAATTCAACTGAAACGTGCTCCACATCTCTGTTCATGCAAAATTCTAAAAGGAAAATCCTTGTCACTTGCGAGCCATCTAATCATAGTGAGCAAACACAACTAGAACTAACAATTGTCAAATTTCCTGCTCAACACATCTTCCAAGCTCGAATAGTTTTTCTGCTTATCCATCTATCTGGAGGTGCAAAGCCTTACTAATCTTGAGTCTGGTTCCTCAAGCCTTCAGTAGCTCTTCCTAGGAATGTGAAGTAGAACGCGAATCTCTGACACGATCACTGCAGGTGCGCCATGTAACTTGAATAATCTTCTGTCGAAAGAAATTTCTGCCAATCTTCCAAGTGTGTCGGCCTAATCAAATGATTCACTACAACTCAATCCATGTTGTCCTTCCTAAATATGCGCGAAAATCTCGACACAAAGTTTCTGAAAGTTTAATCCCACTTCCACCTACGAACATCCAAAACTAAGGAAAACCACTTGTACTCTGATGTTGGATCTTAACCTGTTGACATGCTAAGTACTTTGCAACCAATGTAGTCACAATCATCTTCATACCATTCCATCAAAATTCTGCTTTAAGCCTCTATACATATTAGTACAACTAAGATGAATAGAGCAAATAGAACTGTGTGCTTCAATCAAAACCACTTCCTTCAAGTCTTCTAACATAGATCACATTCCACCGTCTTGTTCCTGAGCTTTTTCATGTTTGTCAAATCACTCCCAAGTCATACGTCGGATAGTTCACTTCCTACGGTTCTAGCTGTATTGATGCATAACCAACAATCTTCCCGTGTTGCATAAGCTAAGTCTCCTTCTTGAGCAGAAACAAATCTCTTTGCAGCTTTTCAAAATTCTCCTCTCATTCTTCATCCCAACCAAATTTACTCTTCGGAAATATTACATATAGCTTTTTCCGACGTAGAAATTTGAAAACAGAATACGAAGATGATCCCCGTGTTTCTCTTTCATCTCTGAATACCCCAAGATGTCATACTATGATAGTTGCCCAAGTGTTCACGAAAGACACGATTTATCAAGTCCATAGGAATAGTCGGAGCAGTAGCCAATACAATTGGCATCACAACACTCATAGAGATCATAGCGAATACGAAAATCAATTCTACGAACATCTTGCACGTAACTGAAGATAATCATATCTTAATTCAATCATTGAGGAAATTCACACCCAGAAATTGATAAGACAATTCGTCAATTTGAAGTAAAGGATGACTATTCAAACTGTAGTACAATTCAGCTTCCAGAAATCAATACATAATCTCATACTGACATCATTCTTTTTCAAGAATAAAACTGGAGTACACCACAGATACACACTCAGACGGATAAAACCACTTTCTAAAAGATGGTCCTTCAATTCTTTCCATTCAACTGATGTCATAAGATACGGAGTTTCAAAATTAGGCAAAACGTCGTTCTATACGGACAGAATTTCTGAAACAACCAACTTACTGTTCTCAGGCACTGCTCAAGATCTCCTATGATCCCAATAAGTCCAAGTTATATGATGTAACTATTATCATGTTGGCCAGGCGTCATAATACTTGCATTATATACACATGCCTTTATTGCAATCACATTCCACCTCGAGTCGTGACTAAACAATTTCTCATAACCAGATTAAAACAACTTCACATTCAGATGGTAATCTTGGTAGTTAAACCAAGAACACATTTCAAAATTTCAAACAACTGAATAACTCTCAAGGCGAGTTTCATCAAACAAAGTATCTTCACAACCGCGAGGGATTAACGTACGAGTTTTCAAAGCAAAGGTGATCATAATTGTTTACCAGGTTGGGAACCATGGTACAGAATTTTGAGTTTCTCATATCGCCAAAGATGACAAATCTAATATGACTGTTGTTAGCATCTCGATGCTCAGTCAACAAATCCATATTCAGAATAATATCGAATCAGACATTCCCAAAGGAAACAGATTAGCAGAATGTAACTTATCTTCAAATCAATCCATACCCGAGATAAAACATGCTAAAAAGTCAACACAAAGGTTGAGTGTAATCCATAGGTTTAATAAGTAAAGCAGTTGAACACAAAATTTTAAGTCTGGAAGATATAAGTAACAAATACATATATCGAGTAAAGCATCGTAACCATTGCTAAGCTCATGACACGCAAAACGTTAACTAGCACCAATAACATTGGCGTAAGTCGACAGTAACCGCGAAATTTCATAATATAACAGTTGCCCTAAAGAAGGTACTTTGCTAGATACCTTGATAAAATCGAATATAGTACATAACATGTGGACCGGACCTAGTCAACATGGTGGGAGGGTCAATTCCTATAGGCCTATATCCCTATATTCGCGCTCACTCGCAAATGATTAAAGGGTAATGATCGAGGGACTTGCTTTTGACAAGGACGGTACTTAGCAATATCATCTTAGTCAGGAATAGCATACATTTAAACAATTGTGTTCATGAAAAGTAAGTAGCATGTATCTCCCCCATGGGTTTATAAACAATTTAAAAATAAAGTGGGGCTATGAATCACACCTTAGTAGCAGAGAAACGAGATATCACAAATAATCAGATGGAATAGCACGGCAAGTGAACCTTAACACAACCTAATAAATAAATGGCATGTCTCAGAAATATACCTCGAAACAATTTATAAAGCAATACTCGTATTTGAAAATGAAAACGGTTTAGTTACAATGGCGTTTGAAAGAAATGATGTTTAAGACTCGTGTGGATATTCAAGAAATGTAAAATAACAAAAGTCGCCGAACACAAATGAACACGCTTAAAAGAAAAGACAGAAGAAATAAGAAAAGAAAGAAGAAATAATAATAAGAAAGGGAAAATAAAACAAGAAACTAGAAAGAAAACATCAATAGGTAGTGTCGGTATTTTCCCCATTTCTTTAATAGTTGATATAACGTCATGATCGAGGGACTCACTTTGGGCTTTCGGGCCCAAAGTTAATATTACTAGACCCAAATGACTTATCCAAGTCCAAACTCGACTCGATACAAATAACTTTAATAACCTTTGTCGTGACTCCCGTGAGTCACGACTCGACTCTATTCGAGCTTATGTAGCTCTCGGCTAGGATACGAACCGACTAAACCAAACCAACTAATTATACCCTTGCCGTGACTCACCTTGAGTCACGGCTTGAATTCTATCCGAGCCGTATGGCTCTCGGCATTAACATAACCAATCTGAAACCAAACATATCCAACCCAAACACAAACAACAAACTAAACTAAACCTATGTCGTAACTCACCTAGAGTCACGACTCGACTCGGTGGGAGTCTAGCCCACGATAGAAACACAAACCGAGACCAAAACCTTTCAAAATCCAAATCCAAGCTACAAAAACAAATACACAAGTCAAAATGAAGCCAACTAAATGAAAATAATCAAGAACTCGCACCGAGTCAACTCGACTCGCGAGTTGACTCGGCTGAGTGGCGTAACAAAAGGTTTAAAGCAAAACAAAACGGATCCACAAGTTTTAAAGCAAAACAAAAGGTTTTATAAAGATTTTATTTACTAATATCGGTTTTAATAAAATTTAGGGTTAAGGTTTTGATTTCAAATGAAATAAAAAGGTTTAGGGGCGCGTGCGTTACCAAAACTGAAAGAGGAGGTGGCGGGGAAAAGGGGCGAGTGGTGGTGGTGTCGAGGTGGCGGCGGTGGTGAACAAAATGACTCCAAAATAATTCAAACTCTCCAGAAACGAGGAGAGGGGCTTGTTCTACGATTGGGGTAAGTTTCAGGGTTGGCCGAAAAATGTTCCGGCGAAGGTGGTGGAGGCGGTTGGCGGTGATCCGGTGAGGGGTGAGAGAGAGAGATGATGTGGGTGTGTGAGTGTTATTATGAGAGGAGAGAGAGAAAATGAAATGGTTTTATAAGTGGTGAGGGGCCAAAGGTGTATAATTCATAGTGTAAGGGGTGTCGGTGTAAAAAGGGGCGGAGGGGTAAAAGGGTAATTATAGCAAAACTTTTAATATGTCTCTCGCGGGACCCATTTGACGTACAAAACGAACTCTAAAAATTATGAAACTTGCGCCATTGTTCATGAAATAATTTTTCTAGTAAAAACGAGTATAAATACGCATAACTTTCTTGAAGTTAATTTATTTGGCAAATTTGATTCGTTTCGTGCTTTTTAGGTTGTGCCGGCTCAAATAAAGGGGTAACGTTCCCGTTTCTCAAGATATTTCGCGTTTCTCAAGTTCAAATAAGTTCGGGAAAAGTTTAAATAATATGGTGATGCATAAATAATAAAAAGAAAATATATTTGGCTAGTGGAAAGGTTTGGAAAATTACCGGGTGTTACAGCACATACATCATATTGGGAAATCCGTATCGGATTTCAATTTATGTTATCAGTCGTGGTTGGGAAAAGGTGAGGGTATTTGCGCTTGAACTTGTCTTCGCGTTCCCAAGTGAACTCGGGTCCTCTCTTGGAATTCCAATGGACTTTCACAATGGCAATACGGCTCTTCTTCAGCTGCTTAACTTCACGGTCCATGATCTCGACGGGCTCCTCAATAAAGTTCAATTGCTCATCAATCTGAATCTCATCAAGAGGACTTACAGTTGACTCATCAGATAAGCACTTCTTCAGATTGGAGGCATGGAACGTAGGATGTACTCTACTGAGCTCTGGTGGTAGTTCTAGCTTATAAGCCAATGGCCCAACCCTGTTCAAAATCTTGAACGGTCCAATGTACTTCGGGTTCAACTTTCCTCGCATACCAAACCGTATCACGCCTTTTCATGGCGAGACTTTTAACATAACCCTATCACTAACTTGAAATTCTAGCGGTTTACGCCTCACATCTGCGTAACTCTTCTGCCAGTCTCTCACAGTTTTTAATCGGTTCTTAATCTATACAATCTTCTCGGTTGTCTCACAAACAATACCCGGCCCAATAAGCTGAGCTTCTCCTACTTCAGCCTAACAAATAGGTAATCGGCACTTTCGACCATACAATGCTTCAAACGGTGCAACCATAATGCTCGAGTGATAACTGTTGTTGTACGAAAACTCAATCAAGGGCAGATGGGTTTCCCACCTGTGGAAAACTAGAAGGGGGGTTGAATAGTTTTACCCCTTTTAATTTTAATTTATTTTGAAAACTTTTTGTGAATTCAACTAATGTAAGTAATAAACGATAAGTAAACTGCAAGTAAAGAAAGGAATGATCAAACCACAACACGAGGTTTTATAGTGGTTTGGTCTCCAAGGACTCTTTTTCCTTGCCCTACTCCACTCCCCGAGTATCCAACTCGAGAGTATCCTTTACTAATCAACAAGCTCCTTTATCTGGCGGAGAAAACCTTACACGTCGCTTACATAAGATTTCCGACACAAAGCTAAATGTCGAGTTCTTTTACAAGGGTACAACCACTCCCGTCACACTATGTATTTTGAGGACTAAAATACTAACCGATCACTACAGAGGATTTATGATTGTTTGGTACAAAAAATGATGTATGAACAACAACAATTCACACAGTGACAAACTAACAAGCCTTGCAACATTTTGTTGAAGCTTGTAATGCTTTGATCTTCTTGCTACAAAGAAGTTCACTAAAATGGAATATGAATGAGTTAGATATGAATGAAAGAATATATGATGTTGTTTATGCTTGTAAGTGATGAGAAAACATCAATGTGTGGCTTGCTATTTATAGGCAAAACTGCCTGAGCAACCCACGGATGGGATGGAACCAAATAGTGGGTTTCGTCTGTGTATGTGTTTGGTTCCGCCAGAACCTGTCAAAAAATCTTCAAGAATCTTCATCAAATCTAACCAAGATATTTTCATATCTTTCCAAGGATTCTTTGAGTAAAGATCTAAACAAGATATTCATAATATCTTTCCCTAGGGGCGAAATCCGGCCACCCTTTCCCCCATCTCTCAATCGCAAAAACTGCCCTAGATCCGCCTCTCTATCATTTTTGTAATGATATGCAATCGGTTTTAAGGGTAGTAATCATCTGGGAAGGGGTGTGCTAATGCTTTTCATTCATTCGTTTCTGATTTCGCCGCCTAAACTAAACCCTCAACGATTTTTTTTATATAGTCGGTTTCTAATCGATTTCTTTCTTGAGGGTTTAGTTATGATTCTTTATATATACCCTAATCGATTACTATGTTTATCTTTAAATCGTTATTTGGTTTTATAACCCTTAACGATTTTTTTCTATCTTATAATCGATTTAGGGTTTTATGGTTGATTGGATCGTTTATGCTATATGGTATATCTTTAAATGGTCTGTTTATTGGGCGATCAAGATCTAAACCTAACCGATTGGTTGTTAGGTTGTGCTTACATGAACGATCTCCTTTTTAGGGTTTCGTTTTTTTTATGGTTGATCGCTATGGTTTTTTACTGCGCGTTATTGTATATATCTTGTGCTTATATGGTGAAAGTCGATCTGATGATCGTGGTATTACTTCTTGAATGTAACCATTATGGTTTTTGTTCCTGTAAGTCGACTTGGGGTCGTGATGATGCTGCTTCAGTTTTAGAACGTAGGTTTTGGAGAGATTGTAAGTTAAGTTTGTGGGTAACTTATTCAAAAACCCTAAGGTGTGTTACGATCACAAGAGTTGGTACTAATCTGCCTTGATTATTCTTCTTGGTTAAGGCGATTTTGGGACTGTTTCTTTGAAGATAATGATTCCCTAATTATTAGGGTTTCGTTTATTGCTGGTCTTGTGGCCGATTTGGTGGTTTGTGTAAGTTAGGGTTAAACCCTATGAATATTGTAACCTTGGTTCGATTTCTGCTCCTTATGTTGTGCTTTATTGCTGCTACGTGTGGAGTATGTGCGGATCATATGGTGGCTGGAAAGTTAGGGTTTATTAACCCTAGGTTAGTTGGTGACATGAATCGTTGTGCTGCTGGAATGTGTTCTTTTACGCAATTATTTGGGCAGGTTGATCATGTTATCATTCTTGGTTTGTGAGCATATTGGGTCAGGTGATGCCTTTGTTTAGAGGGACTCTTTTTTCTGCATTTGATGATCCTATACTCGTTGAAGGTTTTGTTTGTGGTGGTCTTGCGACTACAAACAAATTTTATGTTGAAGATCGCTTGGATGTTTCTTTGCGTATTCTTCATGGAAGTTAAGGTGGACCGCCAGAATGATATAGAAGGCTCAAGTTGTTTTCTTGAGTAGTTTTGTCATGTTTTATGTACTTGTGTCATTTTTGGTAGGTTCATTTTATTGTTAGTTATAAGAATGGTGTGTCGTTCTTATATTAGAGTCTGTAAGTGTCCCAAGGGACTGAGATGAGGGAAGTACGCCCT